>JAMJFZ010003987.1:0-74963 GCA_026225945.1 Cricetomys ansorgei
TAAATAAACAAACACAAGTGAACTTAGCAAGCACAGAACTATGCCCAGGAGAATTAGTAGCCATCATGTTTGAGTCCCAAAGGTCCTTATGCTTGCACAAAAGAACTTCAGACACCAAGCTATCTCTCCAGCCCTGGATCAGACTCTTTGTGTGTTATCAAAAACAAAAATGGATGGAGATGACTCTGTGAATAAGAGCACATTCAGCTCTTGCAGAGGACTCTGGTTCAAATTCCAGCACCCACATCAGGCAGTTCACAACATTATATTGCAATCAAACCAACACTGGCCCCTTTTAGTTTTTAGTCCACAACCAAGGAGTTCTATGTTACTCTACTGAACTCTCAAAATTCCCTAAACTGAAACTGTAATTGATGAGTAAAATGATTTATTTCTGAGATCCCATCAAGTCAGTTAAAGAAAAACCAAGTTCAAATGAAGAATTTGAGCACCAGAAAATGTACAAAGAAAATCAACTCTTAGAGCTGTGCAGTAGAGAAGGGAAAGAAGATTTCTCAGTCTCTATGGATACTAGTTTGCAAATCTGAACTTGAATTCTCTTAGATGGCATGAGCAGAACACAGCACTATTACTTCACTACATCTGAATGAGAATTTTCCCTATCTGTACTTTTCATTGTACTGAGGTGGTTAATATTTTAAAACATTTAAAAGATGCTAGCTACAAAATCATTTTTTTTTTAAACCCAGGGCCTTCTCTACAACTGAACTAAATCTCCATCCCCTTTTAGTTTTATTGTAAAAACCATACAGTAACCCTCTCAATTCCAGTAACGGAGGAAAAAATGTGTAATGAACAGGAGTTAAACTGATAGCTACCTGTGCTTTCTGAAGCAGTTCAATTGTAAGAGGAAGCCAATCAGGAATGAGTTTCTCCATTTCCAGACTAACCATGGCCAGAGCAAGCATAGACCCTTTGAACTGCAGAAGTTGGTTGCAGGCCATACAGTGAAGTAGTTGCTTGGTCAGGACTGCCAAATGTTGAGACGGGCTCAATTTGGGCAAACTGAAAAGTAACTGAGGCCTAGTTGACACCGCAATGGCATGGAACTGGGGATAAGTAGAAGAGAGAAAACCACAAAATTATTATTTAAGGAAACATCTAAGAAAGTCTACATAGAAATAACTTCTCAGGTACTATGCAAGTTTGTAAATTTGGCATACGTGAGTTAAAATATTTTCAGATTTTAAAAAATCTTTAATTTTTTTAAAAAATAATTTATTTTATGTGCATGGTATTTTGCCTGCATGTATGTGTGTGAGGGTGTCAGATACTGTAATTAACTGGAATTAACAGACAGTTGTGAACTGCCATGTGGGTGTTGAGAATTGAACCTGGGCCCGTTGGAAGAGCAGCCAGTAATCTTAACTGCTGAGATATCTCTCCAGCCTCTATTTTCAGATTCTAATTTTCCTGAACTAATTTCAACAGCTTTCCCCAAATCCATACAAAATAAATGAATGGACGATCTCTGCCCAAGTTTCTGGACCAGGACTATGTATTCATTCAAGTAAGAACTAGAAAATGTTGGATATACTTACAATGTGAAGAAAATCCAATGGTGTGGCTGTGTGAAGATCCCAGTTCAACTTATCCAGAATAATTCTCTCCATTCTCAAAATCTCAGAAGACGAACATCCACAGAAACTGTCTCTTGCCAATACCTTTAGCACTGGAATTTTCTATCCAAGGAAAAAGAATAGGAAGCAAAGGTCAGAAATGAACTCATCTTCAGTATCTGTTCTGAAAAACAAAATGTAAACCAATAGAGAAAAAAAAATTCAAAACATAAAGTGGAGAGGTGGCTCAGTGGTTCAGAGTTGTGGCTACTCTTCCTGGACCCGAGTTCAATTCCTAGCACCAACATGGTAACTCACAACTGTCTTAACTCCAGTCCCAGGAGACCAAATTCCCTCTTTTGACCTCTGTGTGTGTACCAGGCACAGATACTCATAGATAACATACATTCAGGCAAAACACTAAAACACGTAAAATAAATTAAAAAAAAAAAAAAAAGAGATGGCTTATCTTCTAAAGTAAGCATTTTAGAGAGACAGTGTATCTAAAGCATTTAACTGAATCTGGAGTTCATGTAAAGACAGCATTCATTTAGTAATAAAGGTTTCAGTAAGAGCAAACAATCCCTCCAAACAAACCCAGCAAGACAAAGAATAAACCTTGAAAGGATATATTACCTCATCTTCTTCAACAGTCTTAGCAGCTAGAAAGAAACAGCTAATAGCAATACAATTCAAATATTTTGGGTGGGCCTAAAATTTTGGAAAAAAAAAAGGCAACATTAGTGATTATAGTGAATTGAGTCTTTTCCTAAAGTTTTTAAAACCTAAATATACATGTAGCTCACAGTCCTCCCAGTTTACATATTCTTACGCACAAAAAATAAGTTCCTTTTCTCTTCTTTCATACTTGTCATTAAATGAATGCTGTGGAGAGCTTTAAAACCTACTGAGTCACTTTCAAAATTTTAAAACAAACGAAACATTGTCCTCACATGATCTCTACATCTACTGCCATGACAGCATGTTTACTAGTAACCTATGGTTTAACATGGAGTCCTTGAACAAGAGGCTGTGTCTAGTGCACCTTACAACACTTACCTTTACTGTAGCTAAAAACCTGTCCAAAAGACTGCTTGCCAGAGCAAATGTTTCTGGGTAAAGGTTGAACTGGTATTTTAGTTTGGCCAACCATTGAATTACTTCATCTCTCTGGGACGGAGAAACATTCTATAAGGGAACAATTTAAAAATAAAAGATTACAAAGTTTCAGTTCTTATTAGGTGTACATTTAGAGCTCTCTAAATACGGGGCTGATGAGACAGCTCAGCAGGTAAAGGCACTTGCTGCCAAGCTTGATGACCTAAATTCAATCACAGAGATTCACAAGGTCAAAGGAGAGGGTCAACTCCCACAAGTTGTCATCTAACCATATATGGGCATGAAATTGCCAACATGTGATGTGGCAATTTCATGCCCATATATACAAAATAAATAAATGTAATATATTTTTAAATGTTTGGAAATGCAACAGAAAATACACTAATAAATTAAGATGTTTTAAGGCCATTCAAAATCGTACCTGAGATGTAATATACTGTATCATATTTAATATCATCTGACATTTATTAAAAGTTTCACTATTCATTCCAACAAATATCTACAATTTTAAATTCAGAAATTCAGGAAACAAAACATTTTACAATTTAAGCAAATTACTATTAACTGATAATTTAAGTCTTCTCAACTCTTGAGAATAATATAATTTCTGAGTCAAGATATACCCATTAACTTATCTTAGGAAATATAAATGGATTATGAAACAGATGGGTTAGTTCACTAAAAAAAAAACAAAAAAAAAAAAAAAAAAACAAAATCCACAATCATTTTAATTTTTCTAAATACTATTTCGAACTTCTGAGTAAAGATATAAGTTTTAAAAGGGACACATTACACTTTAAAGTAGTAATGATTGTTTTACTTTTATTTGAGTTTCAGTCACTACTTAACAATTAGCCAACTACTGAGCCAAATGAAGCAGATCCTTTTAAGTACTACTACAGGGTCATATGTAGCCCAGACTCGTCTCAAACTCACTATGTAGTTGAGGGTGACCTTAAACTTCAGATCCTCCTGTCTCCACCTCTCAAATGCTTGGATCACGAAGGTGCATCTATGGCAGTGCTTGGGATCCTAGGGCTTCATACGCAGAGACAACCTTTACCAACTGAGCTACACACCCTTGTCTCTGCATACCACACACTGCCATGTACGCACAATGAAGCACAAAAACAACTTTTTTCAGTAAAGGAGCATTCTACAGAAGATATTCAACCAAGCACTGCACTCTATTACTATAACCTTTTTTATGGAAATCTTTTTGAAATTATGTTAACTTATCTTTTTCTTCATGAAGTGTAGTATAGTGACCATAGTGCAAACACGTTCCCTGACTGTTGCCAACCTAAGCTAATTCTTTTACCCTACAAAAATACTTAACAGCTATTAAAATTTTCAATGATTGTGACTTGAGAGTATAAGTATAGCTCCTCAAGTAGGAATTTCAGCTAGAATTGCTTTATTGTCCTTGGCTTCCTCTAGAGTGTTACAGAGTGTTACAGTATCATAGTTAAGCTCTTCTGAAGAGCGAACAAAATTAAGGTAGGTAAAGATTACCAGGGACTGTTTCCCATAGACTTAATCATAGAATTCTATGATCAAACAAGAAAAGGATTTAAAGCAGTTTTGTAATAAAGCTGTCAGCCAAAGGTTCTGATTGCATAGAGTAACAGGGAAATTTATGTCCTACAGACTTTTGTCCAGATAACCCTAATCCTGACAGAAAAATGGACTCATGAGTTTCTGGGTTTTTTTCTTTCTTTAAAAAACAGGGTCTTATGTAGCCCTGGCTCTCCTCAAACTTGCTGTGTAGCCAAGGATGACTTTAAACTTCTGATTTTCCTGCTTCCACCACTGGGATTACAAGTGTGCACATCACACCTGATGCTGGATACCCAGGACTTCGCGTATGCTAGACAAGCACTCCAATATCAGAGCTACACCTACATTCTGGAGTCAGGCCATCCATCATGTGAGTTGGATCAACCCTTTGACAAAACGCCACTATCTGGAGCTATGACTTCGTTAGGTGAGAGGACACTGGTAACAACAGCCTTGCAGCTAGAGTCTGGGTTAGCTATCAGTTGGCAAGGTTCTTAATTCTACAATTTTCTGTATTTTCAGAGCCCTGAGGTGCTACTAATAAAATCTAGTTCTGTCCCCTAAAGATCTCTGGGAAGTAAAAGTAGTCTTTTCTAAATAAGAATTTAAGCACTGAAGGAAAATTTAGCCAGCCAAATAAACCAACAATGAAGAAACAGATTCATAAGAGAAGGTAGTAGTGATATCATCTAATGCAGGGTGGTGGGGGATGGGGAGCTCTCAGGAGAGAAAAGAACAATGATCAGGAGTAATAAGGAACAGAAGCACCACTAACTATACTGTCATGTCAGGCATACAATGGGCCAAGAGGGAGAAAAACCATTCCCAAATAGCAGACTATATCCTTATCTGGTACACTTGACTTTAAACAAATACAAACATAAAAACTTAAGGAGAATTATAAAAGATAGACACAATCATCTATGGATTACAGATGGCTATCAGTTATGACAGCTGAATGACATAAAATGCAGCACACAGATGTCATGAAAAAGAATATTATTTTTCTTCTTTCCTACCACTACACTACCTAATTAAGACTCCAAATTAAAAAAGTTATACATCAGTCATTTTTAAAAATAGTAATTAGTCAAGAAAGAGATTATGAATTGAGCCAAGACAGCCCACTATTACTAACCAAAACTCTCAGAAGGTGACAGCTGAGATGCACTTGTACTGCAGTAATGCTGGTTCTCCATCACTCCTGCAAATCAGTTCAAGTGCACTAAGCAGTAACACTATCAGGATGGTTTTATGAAAAATAAGGTCCAAGCCTAAGATACTCTAATCACCTTAAAGAAAGGACCAATGAATGAAAGGGGGGAGCAGCTCTAGATGGCACTTCTCAAACTGAATGCCCAAACAAGAAGAGAATTAAGGGCACATTCACCACCTGAGACAAACTAACATTCTGTTAGTCTCCTTTACTCAACCAAGTATTTGGCTCAGCTTTAATCTCTAAAAGGTTCACAATCACCTACAAGATTTAGTACAGTTCCCAGGCCGGCATACAAATCCCTTTCATGTACCTTGCTACTCTTACATACCTTTCTGCCTTAGCCTTCACACTGTAACCGTCCTAAGACTATGATTCTTCCTTTCCATGCTATTTTACATCCCCGCTCCCTTGCTCAATTGTTCCTTCTAGCTAATATGCTCCATTCTCCATTTTATTTGAATTATTATATACATATATTTCAAAACACTGGATATGGTTTTTAAAAGTTACAGTACTGCTCTGACAACCAGATCCTGAAAACCACGATTCTGGAGAGGAAATAATAGTGATAAATCAACATTCTATAGTTAGCTTTTTCTACACATTTTCCAATTCTGACATAAGGACAAGCAGTTAAGAGTAAACCAGTAGAGAGAGCATTTAGGAGCATTGCAGAGTAAGAGACAAAATCTGAGTCTTGAAAAACTGAAGAACTAGTGGGAGCAGGAGGTCAGAAATCTGAAGGAAAAAAATCCCTTGGCTCATGGTATTAATTTTTCTTATAGCTGTGTCCAAGTACCTGGCAGAACAATTACAAAGAAGGAAGATTCATTCTGGCTCATGGTATCAGAGAATTCAGTGGTGGCAGCAACTGGGAGAGGAAGGAAAGAAAAGGAAGGAGGGAGAGAGGTGAAGAAAAAGGATAAGACAAGATAGGATCCTAAAATGGACAAGAGAGGGAAAGAAGAGGCAGACAAACAAAACGAAGGGGGGGGTCTAGGGGAGAGGGGGAGGTCCAGCTCCAGTGAGGTCCCATCTCCCTGAAGTTCCCAGCACCTCTGAAATAGTGCCACCTGTTGGGGGCTTGGGCTTCTATATACAGTCTGTGGGAGACATTATTTTAAAACTCTAATATTGATTTTCCTCTTAAAACATTTCCTGAATGAATCCTAAAGATAGATAATCTCTAAATCTAAAAACCTAAGCACAAACACACAGCTTTATTCTTAATAACAGGTAAAAAGTCACATCCAACTGTAGTCCAGCCCTCAATTAGCCCAGTCCTTCCTTGGGCTAAAGTGATTAGTCCCCATTCCTTCTGCCCACCAGAGGGAACCTTGAACCCTCTACAGGGGGAATCCCTCTAAGCCCCTGCAACAGGCTAAGAACGTAGTTCAATGGCAGAGTTGAGATTTCAAGTGCCCCCATGAGGTAGCTCACAAACACCTTTAACTTCTAGGAGTCATAAAAAGCTCCTCTTCGGGCCTTTGAGAGCATGTGCATACACACATGAATAACAAAACTTCACTAAAAATTACAGCACAAGGTAAAAAACAAAGATGAATTTTGTTAGACAAATGCAATCAATCAAAGAGCTAAAACTGAAAATTAAAAACTCAAGTGTGCATCTAACAAAAATTACATGTGATTGGTCAAATATGTTTAAAACCTTGAAGAAAACTTGTTAAGTCTAGGAGCCAGAGAGATGGCCCAGAGGGTAAAGGTACAGTTGACAACTCTAAAAACCTGAGTTTGATCCCCAAGGCCCACATGGTAAAAGGAGAGAATAATCCCCACAAAGTTGTCTTCTGATCCCCACACATATGCCACAGCATACTCACGAGTGTGCACACGCACACACTAAGATAAATGTAAAAAAAAATTATATAAAAAATTCATAAATCTATGCTAGAAAATAATTTAGAAGTCTATCTTAAAGAAGTCAGTTATATTTTTTAAAAGTGAAATAATAAATAAGAAAACAATGGAATTATGACCCCAAAAAGGAACAAAAAAAACAATAATCTGGAAACAAATACACTCTATTCAAGTTGAAAACTAACACTTTTAATATTCATTACAAGGGAAACTGCTGGTAGGGGTAATAAAGCTTTAGAGTTGGGGTGTAGCTCTGCATTAAGCACTTGCTGTGCCCGGAGTTCATTGCCTAGCACAATAAAAAGAAATACTTGCACAATATACATAATACCCATTCAGCTAAAGAACAAATACAAGCCAACATCATATAGTTGCCTAAATAAAATCAAGTTTAGGGCTAGAATAACGAAATAGCCAAAGTAAGTCAACATCATAGTCTAATTTTATTATGCATTAATGACATCTGAAACACCACAGTTTTAAGAAACACACTAACAAGAGTCTACCCAGAAAAAGAATAAAACTGGAATGGTAAAAGTTAAGTCTTAACAAAGGAAAAATAGTTAAAGAATAAAATTATATATGTATGTATATACATATATGTGTGTGTGTGTTAGTTAAAAACTGATGAATGGGGAGGAGGTGGGATATATTGTATGAGAAGAATAAATAAAACTCCTATGTGGAAATACAAAAAAAAAAAAAAAAAAAGACAAGACAGACAGACTTTGTGGAAATAAAACCTTGTTTTGAGTATGTAAAGGACCATCATTTAAAATATAGATTTACAGGGGCGGAGAGATGGCTCAGGTTAAGAGTACTGACTACTCTTTCAGAGGTCCTGGGTTCAATTCCCAGCAACCACATGGAGGCTCACAATCATCTATAATGAGATCAGATGCCCTTTTCTGGTATGCAGGTATACATGCAGATAGAACACTCATAGACAAATCTTAAAAAAAAAAATGTGTGTATATATATGTGTGTGTATCTATACATACACACACAAAAACATACATATACACACACATGCGTGTGTATGTACATAAAATTTACTCTGCATTACTTACATGGATGGAATCAGAACCCACTAAGTGGCCAGGGGCAACTTGTGTGTGCATGGGTGTATGGTCATGTGTGTGGGTGAATGCACTGGTGTGCATTCACATGCGTGCGTATGGAGGTCAGAGGACAATCACAGGTGTCAAGGACACCATCCACTTCCTTTGAAACAGGGTTCTCCACTAACCTGGAGCTCATAATTAGTCTAGGCTAGCTGGTCACTGAACTCTAGGAATTCTCCTGTCTGCCACCCCCAATGCTGGGACAAGCATGGGCCACCACACCCAGCATTTTTACTTGGGCTCTGGGGAATTAAACTCAATTCCTCATGCTCCGAGACAAATAACTACCAACTGAGCTATCTCCTCAAGCCCACTAGAAGAATTTCTGAGGTTCAGTTTAAGAAAAGCCTTGTAGTAATTAGAAATTAGAACTTTTCTAAGACAGAATGGACCAAAGAATACAAAATAAAATAAACTATTATTTTATTTATTCCCAAACTTAATACATACAAATATAAGTAGGAAGCAGTTTAAAAATACAAATTCTAGGGTCAGCAATATTGCTAAGTAAGGGCACTTGCTATGCAAGCTTGATTGATCTGAGTTTCATCTCTGGAATTCAAGTGAAAGTAGAAACAAAGAATCAGTTCCAGGAAGTGGGTCTCTGACCTCCACATGCATGGTGTGGCACACCTACCCTACAACAGTCATAAAGTTATAAACCCAACAGTTGTCTCTATAACTCAATAGATCTGGGTGTGAGGACTGAAATGATCCCTTGTCCCTTTTGAGACACAGTGTTATTCTTAGCTAGCTGGCCTAGAACTTTTAGAAATCTTACTGCCCCAGCCTCCTAAGTGCTAGGATTACAGGCATGTTCCACCACATCCAGTTGAAAACTCCAATTTTAAAGAAATTTCAGATAATTCTGACCTATCTAGTAGCCAAGTGATTCAAGCACACCTTTGTGTTTCAGGTACCCTAGCATAAATTCTGTTTTAAAAACCATATAATTAGAAGGCCTTTGATTCCTTAATGTTCCAAAATTCTAACAAGTAACACTTTTATATAAATTTTGTGACAGGACTTTCTTTGCCATCAAAAGCATTTTAACAAAGTAAGTGTAGACTATCTTAAAGTGTCACTATTTTTAATTTTCCCTAAATTCATTCAATGCAACCATCACAAACTTCAACTATTCTATCTATAAAAGAACTTTTCTGTAAGTATCAAGAACACACAAACTTGAAAAAAATTACAAAGAAGCCATAACCATTCATTTAAAAGTTTAACTGGGTGTGCTAATACACACTTGAAACCACAGCACTCATTGGTAGATAAAAGACGATCAGGAGTTCAAGGCTAGCATTCATCTCCAAAGCAAGTTTGAGGTCAGCCTGGGCTACACGAGACCCTGAATCAAAACATCAACATAAAGTAATAAATGTTTCCTGCAAGTCTACAGCATGTTAGAAAACAATGACACAACATCACTACCAAGGAAACTCAGTCGAATCACTAGGAAATTATACTGTGTTATCACAAAGGAAGTATAGCGTTCTTTAGGGGAGGGAGGGAAGTCACAGGTGTTAACAGGAATATTTTCTTGTCTGGCCACAAGAAATTTTGCTTAATTTGTAAACTATAAAGCCAAGCTGCAAAGAAGACTGAGATAAGCCTAGAAGAAGCAGAGAGCAGCTAAGCTACCTGGAAAGGTTTAGGACCAACTGAGAGCCACCTGGAAAGGACATTCTTCAACCTGTTAATCTGGCTCAAGGCTGTATACTGTGCACCAGATTTTCAGGTTTTTTGAGTTGCCACCCATTCTGGGGTGGGCTTTCATATAGCTCTTTTGAGTCATTTCTGATAATGAAAGTAGCCCCCCCACCCATATTAGTGTAAGTAACCCCAATAATGCTCACTGGTTCACTTGGAATTTGGTGGTATACATACTTTGGTCTGTCTGGGGCAAACAGACTTCTATCTGTGTTGCATCTCCCCAGGAAAAGTCTTTCACACACCAGTAAACTGCATGTCAGAGTAGCTAGTTAAGGAGTTTCGTCTCAAAGATTATTTGTAGCATTCAGAAGATCAACTTTTGCAAAATGTACAAAAGTGTATTGGTATCAGGGCAAACAGAATGGCTCAGTTAGGAGGAGGCCCTTGCAGCTCAGGCCTAACAACCTGTGTTGGCTTCCTGAGACCCTACAGAAATAGGCCAGGTAACATGGTAATTCAGCAATTTATTGCAGGCATGGTAAAATATCACCTTCACAGCTAAGCTGACAATGGCTATTAGGGTTAGCTATATATTGACTTAAGGAGATGGCAGAAGAAAGGCAAAAGATAAGAGTTCTTTTTAAAACTCTGTTGGAAGGCTTTGAGTCCTAACATAGTCAAGAAAATTTGTAGAGTTTTCTCTACTCGTATCTTCAATGTGTAGAATTGTACCTGGAATATAGCAAATACTCAGTAAGAATTTAAAGAAATCTAAACCACACATTCATACAAAATAAAATGGAAAAGTATAATGAGAAGAGACTGCCTGAAGTAAAGATCTAAATTATAACTATTTATTATCAAAGTCTTGAACAACATGGGGCTATGCCTATCTTGAGAATCTTAAGAGAATCAAACAATATACTAAATGATAGTGCCTAAGTCTTCCTAACGCAGACTACTTATTCAAATTCAACTTGTCTTCAATGTGCTAACTGACAAAGAGTAAATACGAAACATATTTCTCCAGCTTGTAGGAGGAGTTAAGAATAAAATCAGGAAATGCAGATTTCAATAGCCTATGAAGCTAAAGAGAATCTAAACAGCAATGTTTGTCATTTGCACACTGGTTATATTAAATATATTAAAAATTTCTTGGCCACTCTTCTACAGCCCAAGCACTTTGTTAAGTACTAGGGATAAAAAGATGTATAACAGGTCTTAAATAGTAAACTTTTGGAGTGGATAAATTTGCAGTTACTTATAAAATGTTAACCATCAGAATATGATGAATGTATAAAAATGAGTAAATGAAAAACTATATAGCCAATAGTAAAGAGTAAGCTAACTATTTCTCAAGACTTTCAACACTGCCATTACCTTAGTAATTTCACTTGAACTAATCAATACTGACAACAGGATATTTTTGTTGTTCTGTACATGTAATGATATGAAGATATTCCTTCTCCATGGTTAACTACATATTTAGAAATAAAGTTTGCTATTGTATTAGTCTATAAGGAAATGAATGGATAAAATTATCTGTAACTCAGATAAAACAAGTTAACTCTTGCTTTGTTTTAAAAAGATGATGTTTCTTAAAGAATATTTTTTGCTTGCTTTTTTGAGATAAAGTCTTATGTAGCTCAGGCTAGCTTCCAACTAACACTGGCTTTGAACTCCTCTTAAGTGCTATAATTACAAGTATATACCACCACACTCAGCATGTTTAATACTACAACTATCCCCATGTTTAAGAGTACATATTTTTGTAGCATCAGGATATACACTATGCAATAATTCACTTCTAATAAAAAATATCTGCCTGTCTCAAGAAAGGAATTACCTGATTTGTAGGTATTTTCGGCACATTGACCTTCCACATCTGGGCTTCCCTGGAGATTGCCTTTTCCAACAGGAAAGACAATCTCTGGTTTTCCAAAGGTCCTGGAAACTTCATGATATCCCTTTGGATCTGTCTGCTACCCAGCTTGATGTAGCTACCTATTAAAATTAAATATAAATAATGTTCATCACTTAATTACAGAATAAGGATGATACGCATATTTACAAACGTTAGTACTTGTTAAGCAATTTATAAAACAAAGTAAGAATGTTATGAGGCAGCACAGGATTTTATAGCTCTTTAAAATACCATATATTAGAGCTAGCAACAATGTTGTCTAAAGCAGCCTCACTTTAAATCTGAAACCAGTTATAACTCAATATTGTGTAAACTACCAAAAATGAAGACTTTTATATTAAAAATTCTTTAGAAATAGTCATTCCAAACATTCTCCCTAAAAATAAAATTAAAATAAGCAGTAAGGGCCACTACTTCTATTTACCAATTAAACACTTAGTAACTACATGAAACCTTTTTAAGTATATAAAGGGGAATAAGACTGTTTAAGGGATTCTCTGTCCAGCACTCAAAGCCTTTAATGAGATTTTCAGGTGCTCAGATGTTAGCAACTAAAAAAACAATCTAGAAAATATTTTGAGATGAATGAAAATGAAGACATCAAAAACTTACAAGACACAAAGAAAGTGGTGATAAGGGGAAAATTAACTCCTGAAAGTTTCTATATTAAAATATCCAAATCATGTGCCTAACCTCCACCTAAAAAGACCAAGTAATGAGTGATGGTACATGTTTGTAATCTCAGTACTTCTGAGGACCTCCTATGCTACACAGGAAGACCTTGACTTAAAAAAAAAAAAATGAAGTAAAAAGAAAATTTCCTTAAACTTAAAAACAAAACAAACTCACATAAACCAGGCCTGATGGTACACATCTGTAAAATTGGGAGGTAGAGACAAGAGGATGAGAAGTTCAAAGCCAGCCTTGGCTACATAGCAAGTTTAAGATCAACCTGGCTTTTCAAACAAACAAACAAACAAATAAATGCTGGAACAATGCAATGAAAAGGAGAAACAATAACAAAATCAACTGAGAATTAGTATGAAGAAGGTCCGGTTTAAATCCAGCTCTAACTGAGCTGGAGCCTGTATTGGAGAGTAATGCACATTTTAAGGGGCATTACTAGATCAAAGAGAAATGGAATTATCAACTGCAGGTTATAGTCTATATGCATCAAAGCTACATTTACTAAAATTTTAAAAATGTACTGTAATTCTGTAAAAGAATATCTCTATTCATAGGAAAATCTGAATTTTAGGAGTAATATGCCACACAGATAAGACAAAAACAAAAAAGGGTAAAAAGTATGTGTAGAATTAAGTTGTAAATTATTTGCCAATAATGCAGAAAAAGGAAAAATAATCCACATTTATGGAAATGTTAAAGTTAGCATTTTCCACACTCCCATAAGACAGTTACGGACAGGCAGACAACAGGGAGTGTTTTTGCTTCTTTTACAGAAAACTAACAGGCCTGTCTTCAATGTGTAAACGAGATTTAAGACAGATAAATTACAAAGTTCGCTAACACAAACATTAAGAGTGTCATTACACTTTACCTTTTTTGGAGATGAGAACTTCCTTGTTATGTAGCCCAGCCCTGAATGCCTGTCTCAGCTTCCTCAGGACAATCTTACATTTTTTTATAACAGAACTTTATTTTATCTTGTTCATGTATGCCCACTCTGTCACATGCACAAATCTGAATTACTTTTAGTCTCTAAAAACAAAAGGGCTATAGAGGTTGAATATTCCTTATATGAAAATGCTAGATTTCAGAAGTGGCTTGGGGGGAGGGTCGATTTTAGAATATTTAAATAGACATAATTTTACATATACATAAGTGAAGGGAACTCAATCTAAATATGAAATCCATTTATATACACCTTAGACACAGTCAAATAATTTTATATAATTTAAAAATAATTTTGCACATAGAAGTATAGAATTCAAGGTATAGAATTTTCCGCTTGTGTACTCAGATTTCTTTCCCAAAATATTTAGATTTGGGGGACTTTTTTGCTTTCTCAGTAGCCATGCTCAACCTGAAATTTGCTTGGCATATTCCACACATGTCTAAATGAATTATTTCCTTAAACTTTAGATTTTTCTTTACATTTAAAATTGGTTTTACATTTCCACCACCCCCCATTGTCTCAATTGCTTCTTCTATACTGTTTATGCTTATTAAATAGTTTAATTTCTGAGTTAACAAGCTTATAAAATGCTTACCGTACAATATAAACTGTACTACTAACATACATCTGGAACTTCTGCTCTTCTGAGGTAAGAGTGCAACACAAGGCTGGTACACAACAACCTCATTAATAAACAACTTCATTAATACATAATTATCCTATTATGGTAATCGTAATGCCGACTGTTAATAATCCTGTGCTGACTGTTGGCTTCTGGTTCTTACTTCCTTTTCTGAACAGGGATTATCAGCTTGAACCTGCAAGATCCTTGTGTTTATTACTCCCTCCTTGACTTTATGCATCAGCAATACTGGATCATAGGTGATTCCAAAACTGAGGGTTCAATCTCCATTTTTTCCACTGTTCTTATAACTAGCAATGTCTCCTGTGGCTCCAATTCTTCCCCCTAAAATTGCTATCGATCTATTAATATCACCTTTTGGAATCTTGCAGTAACAGCCTACCTTCCTGTACTCGGACATAATCCTACCTTTGCATTTAATTACTGTCATGAATATTGCTAAGCTTTTTCAATTAATCATGAATTTCTTGACCACCAACAGTGTCCAGAATTTAGCATTATGCTCAATAAATAATAGCTTACATTGTCAGGTGCTTATCAAGTAACAGTCCTCAAGGCTTTGCTATTTGGCCAGCTATTGTTCATATTAACCTAGATAATCTTTATTTAACCCTATGATGGTGGAATTACCAAATCCATTTAAAAGATGAACAAGCACACACATGTAGGGTGAATATTCTTCGTAAAAGAATTACATGACCAGAATAAACATTTTTGGTTTCTAATCTTGACCCCCCCCAGCCCCTTTTTAAAATAGGGTCTTATTATGTTAGCCCTAGCCATCCTGAAACTCGCTAGGTATACGAGGCTTCCGTTCAAAACGCTCAATGGCTTTTCACTTGACAGTGAAATCGAAGTTTTTGTCTTGCTATTCTTAAGACCTTCAGTTGATCCATCTACCGGATACCTTCCACTATTTTCCTATAATTTTCAACTTCTGCTTAAATGATCTGCAGTGGAGCCCTTAACTCAGCAGAGGGCACTTAACTGTTCTTTCAAAATTCGGTATATACATTTTTTTGTCCTGTACGGTGAAACTCTGTTCCCTCACCTCTCTAGATTCCTCCACCCACCCAAGCCCTAGGTAACGTTCCCCTCCCGGAGGAGGGGGAGGGGGGTGCACTATTCGCTAGGCATTCACTCCGCTTCGCCCCGTGAATTATCTTCGCGTGGCCCGCGGGATCGGAGGCCTCGAAGGGTGGGGGGTGTGTCCC
Organism: Cricetomys ansorgei; assembly: GCA_026225945.1. Taxonomy (NCBI): domain Eukaryota; kingdom Metazoa; phylum Chordata; class Mammalia; order Rodentia; family Nesomyidae; genus Cricetomys; species Cricetomys ansorgei. Next base: position 15,557 of record JAMJFZ010003987.1, read on the forward strand.
CTTCTTTATTAGCACTGGCTCGCGGAGCCTGAAACAGGCTCCCCAGTCGGTGACCCGCTGCGGCTACAAGTTACTTAGGGACGGACACATCTGGCTGGAAGGAAACCCACCAGCGCTGCCCGACGCAGCAAGGGGTCGTCCCCGAGGTGCCCAGGAAGGACCGCCGAAGGCCGGGTCTTCGGGGAGCGGCGCGCGCCCCCGCGGGCTTCCCACCCCGGCGGCGCGCACGGCGGCCGCGCCGCGCCCCCGCCCTCACCTTCTCCTCCTCTTCCTCCTCCTCCTCCTCCCCGGCAGAGCTGTAGGCCTCACAGTGGTGACGCGGGGTCATCCGGGGGCCCGTTACCACCTCATGATCCTCGGCGCGCGGCGGCAGGGCGCGCGGGACCAGAGCCGGGCCGACTGAGGAGGGAGAAGAGGGCGAACCGGGCCGGCGGGCGCGGGCACTCGGGCAGGACGCACGGCTACGGCCGAAGGGTCAGTCAGCGAACTAGTTCCATGATGACCCTGGGCCCGAGGCCGCCGCCGCCGGTCCCGCTCCTCCGACCGCAGCCGCTGGTGCCCGGGTGAGGAGGGGGCGCCCTCTCGCCATAGGGCGGCGGGGGCCGGGGAGAGGCGCGGGGTGAGGCCGGCTCTGCCCCTGCCCGGGGGAGGCGCCTCCGAGGGGAAATGGTGGAAGGGGGGAAGGGGAAAAAAGAAAAGAAAAGGAAGGGGAAAGGGGGAGAAAATAAGAAAAAGCGAGACAGAGGCGCTGGCGCGTCCGCTCGCGGGGAAGGCTAGGGAGGGAGGGGCGAGCAGGAAGGCCGGCCGCCTGGCTCCGCCCCCGCGGACTGATCCAGGCCGCGCGCGTCTGTAAACAATGCCGCTGTTCTCCTCCCCGCAACCTTCGGGGCCCCGCGGACGCAGAAAAGAGCGAGAACCATAGCTGAGCTTCCGCACAAGATCCCCGGAAGGCGCTGGCGCTAGGGTGGCAGGAGGAGGCGTGTTTCGTGAGCACAGAGAGAAGGAAAGGCGCACGGACTCTTTCCCCTCGAAGGGGCGGAAGAACCCTTCTCCGCCCGCTCGGTGACGTAAACGGCTTGGTGAGCCGAGGAGGCGTGCGGTGGCCGGAGAGTGTGCTGCGCATGCGCCTCGGGAAAGAAAGGCGTCGCGGAGCGCTCGCCTGGGGGAAGGCTTTCTGCTGGAGCGCCAGTACTCAGCCTGGAGTCTCCGGGTTGTTTTCCAACCCAGCTTGTCTCCAGAGCACCAAGACGAATTTCTTGGACGGGGTTGTTGGTTTTTGTGTAAAGATCACATTTCTTTATTTGACCTCACACACAAATTGTGTTGTCCCCTTCCTATTGACTAGTCTGGGCATGTGGCTTTTTACTGTCCAGTGGGTGAGTGGAGACTCTGAAGCACTTTAGAAATCAGAAAATTAAGGAGATCCAGTCCTGCGTGCTTAAGGTCACTTTTTAAAACAGTGGGTTACACTACTGACAGCTTGGCAGGACGCCGAGGGAATTATAATCACCGACCAATATGTCTAGTATTTCAGGGTCTGTTTTATCACTAGGTCCTTAACAATTGTGATGTAAATGTGTTTTGTTTGGAGTTCTTTCTACTCCAGATAGCAAATTTTGCTTTTCCTAATTATGAAAAAAAAAAAAAAAAAAGTTGGCTTAGTAGATAGCTTTGGGGAAAGGGGGGGAATCCTGGTAGCCATTTACATAATCAAGTATTCATTTTACATCAATGAAAAAGAAAATATAGGTCAGGTTCTTGTAAAACTGGAATTAGCTTGAAGACAGAGAAGGCCCCTGCCTTCGAGGAGTTTGCAGTTCAAGCACAGAGGATAGCCATTGAAGTAATTATCACCACCTGAAATTACTCGGAACACTATTTTGCTGTACAGCCATCCCCTCCCTAGAATATAAGGTCATAGATGGTGGGGATCTCGTATACTGCATTTTATACTGCATCTCTGTATGTAAAAGGCCCTCAATATTTGATCACTGGCTGAATAAACAGGTGCCAGTAGCAGAAGTATTAAGATGGAAAATCGCAGACTGCCGTGGAAACACCTTCAGCCTGGTCTGGGCTATCAGTGAAAGTTTCTCTGAAGAAGTGACATTTAAGATGAGACTTGAAACCACTGGGTAAAGAACGGTACAAGCAAAGGAGGCAACATACGCAAAGGCTCTGAAGCTGACCTTCCTCTGAGAGAGAGGGGAGAGAGCTGAAGCCAGAGAGGAAGATTCCACGGGGCACAATTGGGAATTGGAAGCTCTGGAAGGATTTCAAGTAGGTTATATGTGTGCCCTGCACCTCCTGTAGTCTTTTTCTGTAGTGTTTGTTATATGGTCTTTATATGGCCAACATTTTTCTGGATAATATTCTCAAGAGTATAGCTTTTCTGCAAAATTTAGTTTAGCACAACTCTGTTGTAGAACCATGGAAACACTTCTGGTTCTCATTTCTGTAAGAATGACTGGGTAAAAGTGTAGCTCAGCAGTAGTCCACTTTCCAAACTTGTGGAAGGGCTTGGATTTAATCTCCCTAACACGACAAAATTGTGTGTGTGTGTGGGGGGGGGAATATTTATATATGGGGGCTGGATAGATGACTCAGCAATTAAGAGTAAGTCAGCCAGGCAGTTGAAAGGCGGAGAGAGGCAGGCAGATCTCTGTGAGTTCCAGGCCAGCCTGGCCAACAGAGTGAGTTCCAGGACAGCCAGAGTTACAACAGAGAAACCCTGTCTTGAAAAAAACAAAACAAAACAAACAAACAAACAAAAAGCAAGCACTGTTCTTGCAAAGGCCCAAGAGTGGCTCACAACTGCCTGTAAACCCCAGCTCTGGTGATCTGGCGCCCTCTTCGTGACTCCATGAGCGCCTGCACTACACAGGCACATAACTCCTCCACAAACATAAGCACATAACTAAATCTTTTTTTAAAAATCAGATATATGTGAATGCTCACAGAAGCAGTGTTCATTACAGGTAAAAGGTGAAACAACTGAAATAGGTGGTTGGGCTCCCCAGCCACCTATTGATTACTTGTATTTCTATTTCTAGCACTGTGAATTAAATTGTCACTGCCCATCATGAAGTTGGAAAAGACTAAGTTTATAATTAAGTGAGAGCTATTAAATACTCCTGGTTACACTTTCATTGGCCTAATTGTTACGTCAAACAACTTAGCAAAATAGTCATCAAAGTCATAAAAATGGAAATACTGTTGGATGTAGGAATAACCTCAAAGAAGGTTGTGTGTAAAGATATTAAATGATTTTTTTTCCATTTTTCAAGTAACAGCTTTATTGACATATAAACCATCCATTTAAGGCATATGGTTCGCTGACTTTTACTATATTTGGAGCACTCATCATCACAATCCATTTCATCACCTTGAAAATAAACCCAACACCCTTCAGGTATCACCCGCCAGTCCCAGACCCACCCCTCCCCACCCACCCCCCAACACAAAGCAATATGAGCTTTTTGTCTCTGTAGCTCTATGTATTTCGGACATTCATTGCAATAGATCTTTTGCGATGGTATTTCTTCTTGAAAGTAGTGTCAGTTGTCTGAAGAAAAATATGAATATTCTCCACTACTCATTTCTTAAATGTTTTTTAAACCTTTTTAATTTATGTGAGTGGGTGTTCTGCCTACACCTGTGACTATATATCATGTGTGTATTGGATCCACTAGGACTGAAGTTGTAGACAGTTGTGAGCTGCCATGTGGGTACTGGAATTGAACCCAGGTCCTCTGAAAGAGCAATCATTACTCTAAACCCCCAAGGAATTTCCCCAGGCTCCACCATTCATTTATTAGACTTTGATCTAAGATCTTTTCTTTCTTTATAACTGTATTTTTGCCATGAGGTATAGTTATGTAGTAGAAAGTTGTAAAGTCCCCTGAGAAAATAAGTTTTATAAAGACAAATGTATTGGTTAGGAATTTATGTTTTTAAGTATATTTTTAGAATGTCTCCCAAATGGTAAGTTTTTAGAGTGTCCTTTTACATGACATGTGGGACTGTGGCTCATTTGTAGTAGGCATTGTGTTAAGCAGATTCATTGTATCTCTCTCTTTTTTTTTTTAATCCCCAAATCACTCTATACAATAGGGTTTTTTTTTGTTTTGTTTTGTTTTGTTTTTTGCTGCCCCAGTGTTATGGAAGACAAAGCAGTATAAGGTTGGCTACACAGACAGATACAGCCAGGACTCAACCTTGGCTTGACCTACTCCAAAGCGTGTTTATGCTTTCGGGCAGCATGTCTGTCTTGTCCCTGTAGATATTTCTGGCTTCGTTAAATTTTAAAATAAAAAATAGCCTATGATTATTTTTGGCTTGCATTTAATCTTAGAACATTTTTTAAGTATTCTAGTGGGTAGTTTTTACTTTTGTTTCTAAAGTGTTTGCCTTGCTTTGGAGAAGGAGTTATTAAAACTTGCTTTAATAATAATAATAATGACTTGCTGGACATGGTGGCATGCACCTTTAGTCCCAGCACTTGGAAGTTCCAGCACCTGGGAGGCAGAGGATCTCTGTGAGTTTGAGGCCAGCCTGGTCTACAGAGTGAGTTCCAGGGTAGTCTGAGCTGCATAGTGAGACCCTAATCTCAAAAGCAAACAAAAGTTCTTAGACTTGCTTTTGTTTCATAACTGGAATAGTGAATCTTAAAATAAAAATGTACCTTGTGGGACTGGAGTGATGGCTCAGTGTTTGAGAGTGCTGGCTGGTTTTTCAAAAGACCTAAGTTCAATTCTCACTACCTGCATGGTGGCTGACAATTGTCAGTAACTCCAATTCCAGGGGATTTGATGCCCTCTTCTAACTTCTGGGAGCACCAGACACACATGCAGGAAAACATGTCATAGGTCTAGGACCACTGAAGCAGCACAAATGAATATACAATGGTTTGCTATTCTTTATTTTTTTCAAAATTAGAAATATAATTAGAAATGTTGTGTTTACGTTTTTATGTGTAGAGAAGACAAGCCTATTAATCTTTTTGATATTAGAATACATTATTTTTTTTCCTTTTATTGAAAATACACTTTTTTCTCATGTAATATGTCCTAATTAGTTTCCCTTCCCTCTACTCTTCCCAGTTTCTCCCCACTTCCCCTCCCTTCAGGATTCACCCCCTTTCTGTCTCTCATTAGAAAACAAACAAGCTGTAAGGGATAATAATAAAATAAAACAAAAGCTAGAATAGGACAATAAAATCAGAAGGAGAAGAGCCCAAGAAAAGACACAAGAAACAGATACAAATGCAGGGATTGACTAGTTTGCACACTCAGGAATCCCATGAAAACACTAAACTTGAAACCATAATATATATACAGAGGACTTTCAGGGTAAGAGAGGGAGGGAGGGAGGGAGACAGAATGTATTTTAAAAAGATAAAATTTTAATGAGAGTAGGAGTCTCTAAGCCCTTGAGTTCATTTTGTGTTGGACATCTACTTCTGGGCATGTGACCTACACTGAAGAGTAGTTTGTTTCCCCATTGCGATTCCCTTAGAGAAAACTAATTTTCATTTGCAGGTGGTTGTCCATTAGAGATAGCTTCTGGGTTAGAGGTGGGGCCATGTGTCCACTTCTTTCAGTTCTAGGACCCCATCTGGTGCAGATCTGTGCAGGCCCTGTACATGCCGCCTCAGTCTCTGAGAGTTCACATGTGCATTGTTCCTGTTGATTTAGAGGGCCTTGTTTCCTTGGTGTCCTCCATGCCTTCTGGCTATTATACTCTTTCCACCTCCTCTTCTGTGGAGTTCCCTGAGCCCTGAGGGGAAGGATTTGATGGAGACATCCAGTTTAGGGCTTAGTGAATGTTCCAAGGTCTCTTACTCTCTGCATATTATGTGGCTGTGGGTCTCTGTATTTGTTCCCATCTGCTGTAGAAGGAAGTTTCTCTGATGATGGCTGAGCCAGTCTGATCTATGACTACAGTAGAATGTCATTAGGGATCATTTTATTGCTACATTCTTTTAGTAGGACAGTAGTATTTGGTTTTACCCTAGGTCTGGGGCTATCTAGTCTCAGATTCTTGATCACATAGGCAGCATCAGGTATGGGTTCCATCTTGTGGAGTGGGTCTTAAGTAAAATCAGATACAGATTGGTTACCCTCACAAGCTTTGTGCCACCATTGCACTAGCATATCTTGCAGACAGGACACTATTGTAGACTGAAGGGTTTATAGCAGGGCTAGTGTTTACGTTTCTTCTTCCATAGTGTACAGAGTACCTTCCTGTACCAAAGGTGCTACCCCATGGGGTGAAGGCATCAACCAACTAGTCTATGTTCAATGAGTTGTATAGGTATTGTCTTCAGCAATAGGGCCTTGACATAAGTTTGTGGAGAACAACCTATAGTCTTGGCAACAGCCTGGGTTTGGGGGGTTCCCATGGAGCCTTTTGGCTCAACTCAAATAGATATAACCCATTCCCAGTTCTGGAAGCTTCATTTGGTGACAAGAGATGTCCAAATGGGGCTCTTGTCTCCCCCATTAGTTGGCAATTTCATTTAGATCACCTTCATATATGTGTAGATTGTGGAAAGCTTCTACTTTATTAAGTCTCCATACTATCCCTCCAATGGCTCTTAATTTTAGCTGTCCCCATATTCTCTCCCTCACCACCCTCTTCTCTTCCTCTCCCCACTTGATCCTCTCATTCTAATCCCCTCCCCTGTCTGTTCTATTTCCCTTTCCTAGGGAGATCTATCTGTCCCTCTCCCCCAGTCCCTTACTCTCTACCTAACCTCTGTGGTGCTATGGATTGTAGCTTGGTTATCATTGACTTAATGGCTAATATCCACATATAAGCATTACATACAATATTCATCGTTCTGTGTTTGGGTTACCTCACTGAGGATTTTTTTTTCTAGTTTCATTCATTTATGTGTGAATTTCATGATTTCATTTTCTAACAGCTGAGTAATATTCCATTGTGTAAAGGCACTGCATTTTCTTTGTCTTCATCTGTTGGGGGACATCTAGGTTGTTTCCAATTTCTGGCTATTGGAAACAGAGCAGCACATGGTTGAGCAGGTGTCTCTGTGGTAGGATGAAGTATCCTTTGGGTGTATGCCTGTCTTGGTTAGGGTTACTGTTGCTATGATGAGACAGCATGACCAAAGCAACATGAGGAAGAAAGGGTTTATTCCACTCACAGTTCCATATTGCTGTTCATCAAAAGCAGTGAGGGCAGGGCTCAAGCAGAGAAGGAACATGGAGCTGATGCAGAGGCCATGGAGGAGTGCTGCTTACTGACTTGCTCTCATGGCTTGCATGGCCTGCTTTCTTATAGGACCCAGGACCACCAGCCCAGGGATGGAACTACCCACAATGGGCTGGGCCCTCCCCATCAATCACTGATTAAGAAAATATCTTACCGCTGGATCTTATGGAGACATCTTCTCCATTGAGGTTACTTCCTTTCAGATAACTCTAGTTTGTTGAGTTGACATAAGACTAGCCATCACAATACCCGAGAGTGTTACAGCTGGATGTTGAGGTAGATCAATTCTCATCTTCCTGAGGAACTGCCACACTGATTTCCATAGTGCAAGCCTCAAGATTAATAAATCTGGAGTTACTGGAATTATCTGTCTCCTTTGTCTAAAATAAACTTTTTAGATGAAGTCTTCATGAGACAATTTATGAAGGTACTATCTTGTAGGGTGAAAAAGAGAACAAGAGAAATCATATACACTATTATAATCACTTATAATTTCTAGAATAACTGTTTTCACCCATCTCCTTAAAGACTGAATGTAAGAGTATACTTCCCAAACCAACTATCATGACATCAGGAGAGAGGGAGCATCAATTTAACAAATAACATAAAGAACTCCTAATGCATATGACGCAGGAAGAAGGGTTTAGAGGAGCATGTTAGAATCAAACTACTGGGGAAGAGGCAGAGAATGACCAAAATGATGTGTGCATGAAACACCTTAAGGAGGTGCTGGAGAGATGGCTAAGTGGTTAGTTACTCTTGCAGAGAACTAGGTTGGCTCTCAGTGCACCCAGCTGTAACTCCAGTTCCAGGAGATCTGATGTCCTTTTCTGGCCAACACAGACACATGAGACTGAGGCAGGATGATCTTAAGTTCAAGGTCTGCCTGATAGCTTAGTGAAACCCTACCTCAAAGTAAATATGAAAAGGTACCTGGAGGTGTAGGTCAGAGCACTTGACTTTTGTGTGTGAGGCTAATATTCAATCCTCAGCATTTAAAACAACTCTTATTTATATTAATAACCACTTACATTTTGAAAGAAAAATCACACACACACACACACACACACACACACACACACACACACATTCCCAAACCCACTATTCTAAAGTATAAGATAATCTCTGCTTCAGAATCTAGAAGATAATGTTGGATATTGAGTAAAAGGATAACATCAGATATATATGGTGAGAGGAATCAGTCTTTATGAAAGAGAAATTCTCTTCCTCCCCAGTTATCAGATATTCTCTCCCATGCCTCTTGGAGATGGTCCCTGATCAATTTTTATTGGTCCACTGAAACTTGGCCTCTGTAACTCAGGAAGTTACAGTATGCATATAATAAGTAATGAATATTAAAAGACTGGTTTGGGTGCCAAGTCATTTTTTTTCTCCCAGAGTGCCATTGAATAAATCTAGAACAGACTGTGTTTGACAGCTACTCCCACATTCCTTATACACCATATTCCTCAAAGTAGAAGGTTTTAATTAAGGTTATAGAAACTGGATCTTATCTGTATGAGAAGAAAAATAATGTTAGTAATAGACATAAGGGTTTGCCATTTATAAGATTAGCTTATACCAGGTTTTACACCAAGTAACTTAACTAGGAAACAAAAGGAATTCTCTTAACACAAACAGATGGTTTTTTTTTTGTTTGTTTTTTGAGACAGGGTTTCTCTGTTGTACCTTTGGCTGTCCTGGAACTCACTCTGTAGACCAGGCTGGCCTCAAACTCACAGAGTTCACCTGCTTTTGTCTCCCGAGTGCTGGGATTAAAGCCATGTGCTACCACCACCTGGCACAAACAGATTTTTATAGGGATCATAAAAGCAAGTTAACTGCAAAAGCTTTTAGCCTGAGAAAACTTTTTAGGATTACACTTTAACCAACAAAGTTTTATTTTTCTTAGTTCAAGGCTTAACGTCTCATCTGAACTGGCTCAGATAGTTTCAGAATGATATGATTTGTATCCCCTTGGAAACCATGAGTTTGTCTTTGTCTCTAATTGGGAGGCAGTCAGAGCTGCAGACCTGTAAGATCATCCCAGCTGGTCTTTGACTCAATCTCTCTCTTCCGCTAATTCCTTATCTCTCTGTACAACTTAAAAGGATAATGAGACTGATTTTTTTAATTACTAAAATTATATTTTATAACAATTCTATATCTGTTTTATAATATGCTTCTGATAATTGTATGATACATATATAATAAAAACTTTTAAAATCAATTTTGACTATCTAATTGGCTTTTAATTAGTAATCCTCATCAAAGGTTATAGAATGAGCTGGGCAGAGGGGTTTGGTTTTTGAGACAGAAAACATTTTAAGAAAGCAAAGAATAAAAATAAAAAGGAACAAGAGCAGATTGGTTGTTACAGAATTGCTTCCCAAATAGAGTTAGAACAGAGCGGACTTCCTCATCGCACTGGGTCAGACACACCAGGTCCCTCCTGTCTGGTTGCTGTCTAGTTTGTTGTTTAAGAGCTTCTAAAGTAAGAGACTTCATTCTGATTAGGTCTGTTGGAGTCCAATAAAAACCTCAGTCAATACAGTGGCCTCTTACAATTTTATGTGTGTGTGTGTGTGTGTGTGTGTGTGTGTGTGTGTGCGCATACACCCACACAAACACAGGATTTTTAAATAGTGTAAATAAACTCTGGCTACCCTTAGGCAAGAACTTTTTGTTATTGTTGTTTTGTTTTTAAAAGATTAATTATCTTATCACATTAAGTAGTTATTAATATGCATAAGACTTTAAAAATATAGAGTGTTTACATATATAAACTGTTTTGGAATAAAACAGTTGATAGAGTTTACTGAATTAAACTACTGAGCTAATTTAATAGCATAAAGTATACTATTTAACAAAATATCTATAGAATTTATATGTAGATAAAAGTATTTCTGAGTTAGGGAGGGGAGGGGACCCTGATTTTATAGCTTTGGGGAAATACCATTTTAAAAATTTAGGGGACCTCTAGAGTAGCAAAACTATGGGAGAGCTTTATTGATCATTGGAGCCTCACACTCTTGGAACATAAGCATCATGATTTCTATTACAAAGATTGTTCTCTCCTGAGCACCCTTCTGGGTCTGGGTCTCTCTGACCGTGGAAATAAAGGACAGAATTTCATCTCAGGGTTGTGAATGGAAGGTCTTGTTCCAAGGGCTCAGGAAGGTGTAAGCCAGCCAAGAATAGAGTTCTATAGACCCAAACGTTCTTGGAATATAAATTATATTTATTTTAGACATAAAACTTTTTAGCTCCAAATGGAAAAATAAGTCTTTTTATTTTTTTTTAACTTTATAAAGAAAGGTCGTTTTCTGCCAGGATGTTAGGAAACAACTGAGTCCAAACCCTGAGGCTCTGCTGCCCCATTTGCCAACTTTCTCTAGAATGCTGTCAGCACCTTCCTGGCTCTGTACCAAAAAGCCACTTTCTCAGTTCTGATTTGAGCTTAAAGACAAAACAAAGCTCCACTGTAGGCCATATTCTCCAGTGAGTCTGTCCACCTGCTCCAGGTAAATGACTGTGTCCCAAGAGAGTCCTTGGGACACAGAAGGCCCATTGTACCTAATGAATGCAACCCTGTCCTAGGCTTGCTTTAGTACCTGTCATTAGACAAAATCATAGCGCTCTGCTTCCTGGAAAGGCTCCTGCAAGGGCTTTAAAGCTGTAATGTGTGATTTACCACCTTATTAATTTTAGTTGCAGGCCTAAGCACATATGAATGTGCTATTTAAACTACTCATAACCCTATGCTGTGCTGAGCAGGGTTGTATTCATGTGTGCATTTGCATTTTAATCACAGTATTGTAAAAAAAAAAAATTCTAAGCACTTCAACAAAATTTTCCAAGTGTACAATTCCTGCAGTGCCTCTTTTGGACAGTCACCATACATGTGTGTCTGTTACTTCAAAGTTTGGTTTGAAGCCCTGGGTCTAGAGTGATCTGCTTTGACTTCTGGGACACAGAAGCTGAAGCACCCAGCAGGCCTCATACAGACAGGGTTGAAGGACTGTCTGTACAGAGAAGGATTTTTAGCATTGCTCCTTTCCTCTAGTGGGGAAGCTTACCAAACACCGTAACCCCAGGCAGCAACTGTAATGGTTTTGTTTCTACCTTCAAGTGGTGAGCTGATCTCTCGCCATCCCTTGAGTGGAATGCTTTGATTCTGTTTTCCTTTTGGATCATGATCCTTTGTCTTCTAAACTGGAAGCTCTCAGTAGGCCAGGAGTGGACTCACCTTTTTAGCATTTCTGCTTTTTATTGTACTCTGTGCAAACTACCTTGCCTCCGTCTAACAGGTTTATTTTGAACTGTTTATTTTCTCTCTGAAGTCTTCTCCCAATTCAGTAAATGGCAATTCCATTTGTCCAGATGCTCAGACCAGAAGCCTTGGAGTCATCTTTGACTCCTTTTTATCTAGCATCCCTGTCAATTGGAGTCCTAGCAATATAAGGAGCATACAGTAGCATACTCAAGGGTATCTGAGGAAAATTCAGTGGGTTGTTTACCAATGAAGGTCAAGTTGAAGGGAGTTGACACAAGTTGACACAAATAAGAGATAGAACTGGTGAAGACCAATACTGTCCTGGTGCCAGAAAGAGCAAAGGTGAGGAGGGCTTGTCAAAACCAGTAAGAACTGTGGCCACAGCACATTGCTGCCTGACAAACCACCATAACTGTTAGCAAAGGAAATTGGCCATTGCCAAGGCTGAACAAGGATCAAAAAAAAAAAAAAAATCCTCCATTCTTGACCTGCCCTCCCATCTCTTTCTGGCTAATTCTTTTGCTTGGACCCAACCTAAAGAAGGCAAGAGAATTCAGGCATTGTAGTTGGTATAGATGAGACTTTCAGGCAATGGGAACAGAGTGGAGAGTATAAAGAAACAGGTAAGAACTCTTCAGAATTCTTCAGGGTATACCTTCATGAGCATCTGTTGGCTCTGCTTTGAACTGTATCCAGAATCTAACCAACACCTTCCTCGTTACCTGCCTGGTCTAAGCCATGATTTCTCACATGGGAAAATGTATTAGCCCCACACACAAACCCAGTTGTTTTTTTTTTTTTTTTTTTTAGTTCTGTGATCTCCTAAAATATGTTTCTTGTTTGCTTCCTCCTTTTCCATCATCCTCCACTCAAGTGTAAATTTTATCAATAACAAGCCTCCTCTTTTCAGTGTATAAAATTCCTCATATATTATAGGCATTCAATACATATCAAATTAACTTATAATGTGATTCAGAATTGATTGTATTCAAAGACCACTATATGATTACGTGACTACATGATTCAGACTTGTATGGTGTGATGATTTGTTTATTAAAAATTTGCATATAAAAATTCTAGAAGTATTTTTAAATTTCATTGAAAGTGATTGTCACTGAGGACTGGGATTATTGGTAAGTAAAATTGGGGGGTAATTATATATTATATCTGTAGTCACATAAAAATAAATGTCTTTGTTTTACAGTACTGACTGGTGTACTGACCAGATCCTATAACTTAGCTTGGCAGTTGTTTCTTGTCATCTCTTAGCTCCTTTCCTTTTTCTCACAATGGCATGCCAACCCCTTTCGTTCTTTTAAACACTTGTGTTGGGATATTCTGCCCCACTGCCTGTTTTTCTCTGACCAAGCAATTTGATCCATACAAATCACCTCACTCCCAGGCTTGTGACTTCTAGATGTGGTCAGAGGACAGCCACAGCCAAAATCTAGAGGGCCAGGCTCTTGTCTTCCTCAAACAAAGCTGTTTGAGCTTTCTCTGGTCCTAGTAATTGATTCCTCCTCAATTCCGTCAGGCCTAGGAATGATAATAGCTACTCACGATTGCTAGCCCCAAGCTAGTGTACCACCCTTGTTCCTAACTCCATATAAACTCTGCGCAAACACAGTGTTCCATATCAGCTCTGCCTGGATCCCAACAAAGCCAACATTGAACTCCATCTTCTATTCGCTCTCAGCAAATGCTCTTGTCTTGTTCTATTATTCTGCTGAGGCTGTTCCTTGGCTGTGCAACATCACAGTCTGACAGTGATCTGTAGAATAACCAGCTCACATCTCTTATGTCAACAGAACATGGCATAGCTTGCTCATAGTGGTGGTACTCTCCTGCATCCCTTTTCTTTCTAGAGAGCTCTTCTACTTCTCTGAGGTTCTCAAACCTTGTTTTTATTCTCATGGTAAAAACATTTTAAAGAGTTTTCAAGTGTTGCTACTTTATTATTTTTATTCAGATAATTTAAAATGTATGCTTGTCCTAACGTTTTAAACTCCAGGCTTTTATCTGGTACTAAATGTCTTATGTAGATTTCCAACTGTCTCTTCAAATTCAGTATCATGCTGTCATCCCCTCATCTTCTCTCCAACTGGATTTTCTCTAATTATCTGTGCTTTTTTTGTCCAAAGGATCCTATGTCCTCTTTAACTCATGTTGTCGTTCTTCTTTTTAAGGCAGGATCTCATGTAGCCAAAGATTATCTTGAACAACAGACACACACACACACACACACACACTACCAAGTTCTGGGCTTACAGGCTTATTCCATTACACCTGACCTTAAATGTGTTTTTAGGTTTGTTGTTGCTTGAGGGAGTGGTGGTGTGCTGTGGTGCATGCTTGTGGGTGTGCAGGTCTGTCTCAGGACTTGCTGCCTTGAGAGTGCTGGCAGGCCAATTGGCCTCTAAAGCCATTTCCTGGGTAATAAAAGCAGGCAAAGTTGCCCTGTCACATAATCTTGCTTCTAATGCAGCTAATAATAACAAATTGAATTGTGGTTGAGGATGGCTTCTATCAAGAAAGCTTCATTTAACCCAGGAAGGAGACCACCCCTCCACCCCAACAAGGAGTTAAATGTGAGATAGATAACTGTATACAAGTGCAGCTGCATTGTGGTAGCTGTGACAGAGTTAGGTCTAAGGTAAAGACATGAACCTGAGAACAAAGAGAACGCAGTTTAATTAGCAGCCAGTCACACACCTGCAAGGTCAATGGTAGCAATGATGGCCAGGGTCAGCAGTTAACAGAGCCTAAGTCTGGGATGGACAAAGGAGGGGTTCAAACACCCCTAACTGGGTAGATGATGTGCAAACGGCACACTGTGGGGCCAGGGGGATATGCATAGAGTTTGTGGGTCCCCCATTGCTCGTTTCATGCTAGCTCAGAGAGCTAACCAAGCCAACAGAAACCTCAGTCTTTGCCCAGTTTCTGTAATAAATCCTATAAAATCCCAGAAACAAACCACTACAGTGGGTTTTCCTCTCTTGGGCACCACTCACCTCTCAGGAGTTTCTTTCTCTTTTCCTTATTTTCTCTTGATAAAGCTTGGCCACACTTGTCTCACTCCCATACATGTTCAGTTTTTAATCTTTATCATCATTGGACACCTAACTTGAGAGCCATTGTCTAAGGTTAATCTTTGGTGCTTACTGAGTTTCCCAGCATGCTAAGTTACTGGGTCAAATACATCTGGGCTGAGAAAGGGTCCATCATTCTCAAAAACTGAGTCTAAATACAGACACATATCTCATGTCTTATATCTAGTAATTCAGGTAAAAATAGGTTTTTTGAAATTCATCATTTTATAACTCATCATTAAAAGTGTCAGAATGGGCCAGGAGGTGGTGGCACAAGCCTTTAATCCCAGCACTCAGGAGGCAGAGGCAAGTGGATCCCTGTGAGTTCGAGGCCAGTCTGGTCTACAGAGTGAGTTCCAGGACAGCAGGAGTTACACCAGAGAAACCCTGTCTCAAAAAAGAAAAAAATAAAAATAAACAAACAAATCAGCACCAGAACATAACTTAAAAATCACTTTGTAAAGCTCACCACAAAGTTCAATGCTTTCGAGTATTTTCCACATCAACAAGGAAAGACAATAGACAAGTGTCAATTCTGGAGGTGAAGCTTTACTCGATGGTCAGTGTGGTGGAAACCCCAGGTTCTGTGTTCAGATCTATACCAGCAGCCCAGCCCCCACCTCCTCAAGTCAGCCTAGAAATGGCTAACAGGGACAAGCTAGAGTTTGTCTGAAAACATAAGTTCATAAAACTCACTAGAGATGGCAGTTAAGCTCTTTGCACTAAGGAACTTTCACCTGTGGGTTTCCGGTCTTGGAGACAAGCACTTTATGATTACTAGGGCTGAGTGTAGTCTAGGTACCTATCCTGTTCTAGGAGTAGCAGCCAATAGATGTAAGAAAAACTGATAACAAGACATTGTTCTTCGTATTTTCAAGTGGTAGAAATCTGAGGACAGGGCCATCTGAACCACTCAGAGCCAAGGATTCATCATTGACATGATCAGTCTACCAAACAGACCTAAGACATTCTCTACATCTCACAATCTGACAGCTTTCTGAATTCTAGAATTTTTGCCTTCAACTAATTTATCAGAATACTTTCTTTCCACTCACAGGGTTCTAATCGATGCCTTTAAAAACTATAGGTCAGGATTATTTCAACACTAGCTTGCCTTCAGATTCTAGGCCTCCCGAGTGTGATAAAATGAATAATCTTTCTAGAACGTATGTAATACAATACTGTTTTAGCTGACAGCTCCAATTAATAACAAATACAATATCAATAGCTAATATTCACTGCATATTTACTATATGCCGATGGCATGCTGAGTTCTTTTCACATGAATTAATCACTCCAAGTAGAAGAATGCCAGCAAGAAACAATCCTGCAGTCAGATGAACTTAAGGCATGAACACTCAGGTTCACTCAGTAATGGTCACGCTACGACAAAAACTTCACTTGAAACCTCAAGTCATGATTCCAGTCTCTTTCCTCTGCTTTACAAGCCCCTCGGTGTGACTCCACAACTGCTTCTGTGCTTCAGATCAAACCTGAGCTTTCATTTCTCTCTGCATTGTATTGAGGCTGAGCCCTCTGATGTACCATAAACAGACCCTGTTCGTTCCATTTTTTTATACTTGCGTTTTCTCCCAGATCAAATTCTCATCCTAGGATGTAGCTCCAGACCGCAGTAAAGCCTTCAGAAAATGTTACAGTGAGCATGGATCTCGAATTCTCAAGTCCCTGGAAAACACTGCTTACCGTCTGTAATGCACACTTGCGCATTCTATCATGAAGTACTTTGAACTTTATTGAACTGTTAAATGCTCAACTGTCATGTATTCGTCCCAGAAGAAAATACAGGGCTCTTTTATCATCAGATATTGTATAGATGCCAAGAATACAAAAGAAGCTAAGATTTTTCTCTTTGTACTGAAATTTAATTCAATGAAGCGACAAACTCAGCTGTTAGACTATACTGTGATCACTGCCAATGCTGGAAAATTCTACTGCATAATGATGTAGCCAAAGTTCTCGAGTCATTCAGAAAGTATTTTCTGCTTTCTCCTTAGTAAACGAGGATGACACGGCCTCCCTGAGATTCTGTTCCCTCATTCACAAAATGTAGCTACTAATGGTGTCTTCTTCTTAAGATTCTTAACAAAATCAGACAAGGATGAAGTCATCAGAGTGTGCCCGTTATGTCATGAATAAGTGTCCCGGGACCTGCCTGCCTTTGAGCTAAGATCAAATATAGGTATATCCCTCCACATTAAAAAGGAAGATCTACAGTATAGATCTATGTGTATATAATACATGTAATCTATATAGTAATATGTACATGTTTTCTATGAATGCTTCAGTGTGTGTTATGCGTTCCTCAGTGGAGTGTAGAAGACAGAGTGAATGAAGTGTGTGTGGGTATTCAGTGAAAACAGGAAACTTTAAATCAGATTCTTAGGGAAGGTTGGAGTTGAACAAACTTAAAGGGATAGAAGAAGTTTGTCAGATTGTTGTGACGTGGTTAGAATATAAGGAGAAGGGCTGGAGAGATGGTTAAGAGCCTATACTCCTCTTGCAGAAGACCCCGGGTTAGTTCTCAGAACTCAGGTGGGAGGCTCTGGATCTCCAGCATCATGGGATCCAGTGGCTTCTGTGAGTGTACTCGTGTTTACTTACCACACATGGACGCACAGACATACGCATAATTAAAAATGAAAACAGATCTTTTTGTTTTTGTTCTTTTTTTGTTTGTTTGTGGTCTTTTGTGTGTTTTTGTTTTCTGTTTGTTTTTGTTTTGCTTTGTTTTTCAGATAGCCTTGTCTGGCCTGGGACTCTGTGTAGACTGGGCTGGCCTTGAACTTACTAGAAATCTACCTGCCTCTGCTTCTCCTGTGCTGAGTTCTAAGGTATGTAACTCCATGCCCAACTTTAAAAATATATTTTTAAAAGAATATAGAGACCTGGATCAACAGCTCAATGTTTAAGAGCACTTGTTGTGCTTGCAGAGAACCTGGGTTCAAGTCCCAGCATCCACATGGCTCTAACAGTGCCCCAGACCTAAACAGGCTCTTGAGACCTTAGCACAACTGACTCCATAATGGAAGTGCCCTTCAGGCTGTAAGACATGTGGACAGCACCAGCTACCAAAACTAAAACAAAGGCCTAATCTATCAAAGTCCCTACAGTTCTGGGAAAGTCTCAAAATGTACTAACCTTGCTTTTTAGCTTCTGTAGTTTTGCTTCTGGCTGTTCTTGTTAATTGAAGTATGTCAGGCCAGAATGTGGTTTTTGTGCTTAAAAGCTCACCCTGAGAAAGGCAGTCATGGGCCAGCTGATAAATACTTTCTACTGGCTTAAACCTATGTCTGAGCCGTCTTCTCTGTGACTACCCCACAACAATGGCAACTCATAACTGCCTGTAACCCCATTCCAGGAGATCTAATACCCTCTTCTGTCCTCTTTGGGTATCAGACACCCATACAGTGCACATACATACATGCAGGCAAAACATTCATACGTACACATAATATAAAAAATGTTTTTAAAAAGAATACAGAAAGAATATGGAGAATTTCTATTGAAATGAGTCTGAAAAAGTCACACAGGCAAGTGGTAAATAGCATTGTGTGGGATGTCCATGGAATGACTGGAATTCCTAAAAGGCTTTGGTATCAAGTTAGGGATTTTCAAAGTCATGGCTCAGCAAATAATATCATTAAGTTATAAAAGCATGTTGACTTAGCCACATGTTGTTATTGTTGTCAATGATAATTCCAATGAATAAAACATTTGTTTGTCTTAAGGTACTTCTGAAATTGTGACTTTGTAGTACTTGACACTGTACTAATGAACAGACCCTAAAATCACTGGAGTTAGCCTATGACACTCATTTGACCAGTGCTCCTGCATGTAACCTTTTTAACCCCCACCACCTTTTCACCCCGTGAGTCCCGCCTTCCAGGGTCTGGCACTCCTTTTCCAATGTGCATACGGTTCTCCCTCCCACTAGGACTCTTACATCTACCATCTACAGGGACTCCCTCTTTCCATATCACTGGGACTCTGCCATCTTGGTGAGTTACCATAGTTCTTTCTCCTTCATCTCATCCCTTCGGGACACCCCCACCTCACTGGCTCCCAGTCTCAGAGGCTTTTTATTTAGTTGCTCAGGCACTAAATGACTGAATGGAAGGGAGCATGGGAAGGAAGAAGAGAAAGAAAAGAGCATTTCTATTTCTTTTAAAGTTTTCTTTAGCTCCATTCCTGCAGGGGGGACCAACCTTTTCTGCTGATGGGTTCGTTGGGACTCTACTCAGGAGGGAATATGGGTGAAAAGGAAAATGACGAACAAGATATTTCATTCTATATGGCAAATGAACATAGTAATTCATTCTTCTATGGGACCCAGACATGGCACGCTTACGCACTTTAAGAAATGACACACACAATCGCACTTTAGAAATAAAAAAGCAGAAGCGTTTTTAATAGGAAAATTTAACTGTGCATATTAAGGGGAGAAAAAGGGTAGGAGAAAAACAAAGCACACTGCTATGGTAGAGCACTGCTGCCTGCTGAAAAACTGTAAGGGCCAGGCATCTCGGCAGGGGCTGTCCTGGTATGCAGGTGTGATCCAGGATGGATCCAGGATCTTTTTCAGGCAGACTCTATTTAGCATCAGGGATACTCACAGGCCTCAGCACATTCCCTTTTTTGTACCCTACTCATCTGTATGTTTAATTTAGCATTTTTCTCTTGGTAGATTCCCAGAAACGGAATTACGGGATCTAATTTCTCCGAAGTTTTAGCCCAGCCAGCAGTGTAACACAGCATTTTTTCCAGTAGGCAGCTGTGAGTATGATATCTAATTCTAAGAGAATTTACACATTTTTTAGATGAAAATGGAATATTGTCTTCTGTTTCCCTGGTAGCTCGTGAGACAGAACAGTTTCTGTCTGTTTAATAAGCCATTTTAGTGTCTCACTTAAAAATTGTGTATTTTGATTGCTTGTGAGGCTGGGTATTTTTCTATTTATGGTCATTTTTTAGAATATTGTTCGTAACTTATCTATTTGTCCATTCACATTTTAGAATTTCTAAAATTGTTGGCATATTCTTTCTTTTTTGCATATTCTTGATATCAGCACTCAGAACATATTCACCATAAATAAGAAAGATTAGGTTTTAAGTACATTTATTTATTTTTCTCTGACAACTATTTACATTTCTCTTCGGCTTTCTCTACTGATAATATTATTTCAGATAAGTGAAAATTATGGGTGATATTTCTCAAAGAAAATGTGATTTTAAACTGCCGAGACATCCCTCCAGCTCCAATATCTGTGTTTTAAACCATTCTTTTATTATCTTACATTGCCATGGGATGAATATTTGTGCCCCTCCCAAATTCATGTATTAAAGTCCTAACACCTGATACAAAGATGTCAGGAGGGGGAACCTTGCTGTGTGTGGTGGCACATGCCCTTAATGACAGCATTCGGGAGGCAGAGGCTGGTGGAGCTCTGTGAATTGAGGCCTGTCTATACTGCGAGTTCCAGGGTAGCTAAGACTACATAGTGTTGCAAGGTTTATTTTTAGTTATATTTAAAATAATTGCTTTTATGCACTATTGGAAAAAGGAATGCATAGGCTTTGGCATTTGTATTGTCTGCAGGTGTTGGATTTCTGTGGGGGGTGTTTGACTGCTTATGATCTGCACCTGAGGAGTTCTGAATGAATAAAAACACCTGAGCTCAGATGCTGGGGTTTCATGGAGTCTGGTGCTGGCCAGGATGGTGGTTCCCTCTGCTGAGGTCTGGCAGGGTTTCCACATACGAAAATGCCACCGTGTCTCCTTGCTGAGCCTCCACAGCAGCGTACTACTACTACGTAGAGAGACCTTGTCTCAAAAAACAAACAAATAAACAAAATGTGGTAGAGTGTTGTAAAAGAAGTCCCACCCAACGAGGGTGTTCCCAACCGCAGCTCTCTGCCTGGAGGAGCAGCAGAGCCACCAGCAGCCCCACCATCTCCAGGCAGAAAGGGGGGCTGCAATTCTTACAGCATTCCCATCATCTTTGGTGGAGCCCGGTGAGTCAAGAGTGTACAAACTCAGGAGACACACGTCGTCGGGCGATCTCAACTTTAATACAGCATCAGGATACATTTATAGGGTGGGCAAGGGAGGAGTCATTGACCCCGAGTGCCCACTGGTTAAGACAAGGATACTGGGAGTAGCCTCATCTGCATGTGCTGCTCAAGCCTCCCTGTGCTTCCAGCTACAGGGCAGACAAAGGCATCAGCCAAGCCACGTTCCTTTGTTTCTGTGAAGCAGACAGTATTTAATATCTAATAATAATATAATGATCTAGCTGGGTTCTGGCAGGACTAAGGTGTGGAGCAGCCAAACACCTCCTGTTGTTCTGATCTCCTGAGACATCTCCTGGGATGACACTGGGTTCCAAAGCTTCGACACACTCTTAGCTCTAGAACAGTCTTGCAGTAAAGCTGTTTGTTTTTTCATTGGTGAATAGCTCACAAAGTTGAGACTCTGTAGACCCTAGAACTCCTTCATCACCATCCCCCCATTTGAATACGTCAGCAGTCTATGGTCCAGAGTAGGATCCTTCTAGAATCCAATCATGTAATATTAACCCATTACTTAATTTTCTATATTTAAAAGAATATGAAGTTTGTGATAGGATTATTGTAATTAGTTGCCTCTACTGCCTCTTATGAATTTTATATATTTTAAAATCTTGTGCTGGTATTTTGGGGACTTTATCTGGAGGGTAAAAAACAACTTAGACTTGAGTTGAAAATGACTTTTCCAGAAATAATTTGCACATGCTTCCATTCTCCCTGAGCAATTGGCAACCAGGGCACGCCTCTAGGCTCCGTGGGAGCAAGACCAATCTTAGATTACTTGAAACTAAATTCTGGGTCTGAAGTTTTAGGTGATGTCAGACTGCTTGAGACTTATTTAAACTATAGATTCTCTGTTTCCTGAAAAATAAAAACAGCAAAATAAAAACACTAATCTTTTCTTTTCTTTTTTTTTTTTTTCTCTCATTTATTTTTAAACAGAGTCTCATTGTGTAGCCGTAGCTGGTCTGAAACTCACTATGTAGACCACGCTGACCCCACACTCACAGAGATCTGCCTGCCTCTGTGGGGGATTAAGGGCACAGGCCACCGTGCCCAGTTAACACAAAAACAAAAACAAAACAGCTATTAATTCTTAAGCAGAGTTTGATAAGAGCCTGCAAAATGTAGCCAGTTTCATTGCTCCTATTATCTAGCTAGGTCTCCATTTCAGTTTGGGACCTACGCATATATTTTTTTTCTCAGTTCTGTGATGCATTTTAAAAAGATGTTTTGCATATTCTAAGTGGAATTTTGGTGGCTTTTAGCAGGTGGCTTGGGCAGGATATGTAATTACCATCTCATTGGAAATAGATTTTGATGTGAGCTGAATTGTGCCCTGCCCCCCCTCAACCCCCCAGTCCTATGCTGATGCTCTAACCTCCCAGGGCCTCAGAACATGACTGTGATTAGAGACACAGTCTGGAAAGCAGCAGTGAAGGTAGCATGAAGTTGTTGGGTGCACTTGATCCAACATGACTGGAGTCTTCGTAAGGAAATTAGGATCATGTACCAACAGAGAGCCGAAATGTGGACAAGCATGTTTGGGAGCTTTCCCAAATCACTACCAGCTTACAGATCTTCATGTGTAGGAGATACGGTGCTATTTGAAGAGGAGAGAGATGGGAGTGTTGTGGTTTTAAATCTTCACGCCTCAACCCTCTACTCCTGCTAGCATGAAATTCTTTCTACGAATGAAGATCGATGATTTTGCCTCATAATAGTCCATGTTTCTAGGTCCTCCTACCAAAACATCCATGGATGTTTAATGGATCACACTACCCATAATACCTCAATTAGAGTTCAAAGCTCTCTGAGGAAATTTGTAGTTAGGGTTAGGGTTAGGATTAGGGTTAGGGTTAGACTCTAAAGGAGACTCTGGGAGTTTTCATTTATGCCCTAAAGGAGAAAAAAAACGCCATTATGATGGTCATCAGGAACCTATCACGTTTCAATGTCCATTCCCCCCTCCCCCAGCACCCATGGGCTCAATAGTCATGACCCCATGCTTCCAGGTTGTTGATTGTGGATATCTATGTTCAATTCTGAAGACTATT
Source organism: Cricetomys ansorgei (assembly GCA_026225945.1). Lineage (NCBI taxonomy): Eukaryota > Metazoa > Chordata > Mammalia > Rodentia > Nesomyidae > Cricetomys > Cricetomys ansorgei. The sequence goes on from JAMJFZ010003987.1 coordinate 38,302, forward strand.
GCAGCAATAAGCTTTCTGAGGCAGGTTAGAGACCAAGAAAGAGGAGGGCTGAGTAGTGGGAATGCTGTATGGAATAGAACCAGGTAAGATTTCTGCCAAGAGAAAAGCAAGCAAAATTCAACTGTCCTTTCCCAAAACCTATTTGCCATCTGGCTCTGCCAGGATGTGACAGATGGCACAGGAGAGTTCTCCATCTGGCCTGGCTCTGCCTAATGAGAGCAATGGTGCATTGCCCCCCAATGAGTTTCAATTCCCCTCACCTATTTGAAGGTATGATTAACAAGCAATGTACATTGAAGGTCTATCATGATGATGTAACATATATATATATGTTACATATGATGTATGTAACATACATATGATGTAACATGTGCATGTGAGATGATTCCCACAAGCTGACTAGCATGTCCAGCCTGTGTATGTGTCTGCTAAAAACACTTAAGATCTGTTCTCTAAGCAAATTACTATGTTACTATCAATTGTAGTCACCACATTGTACATTAGAGCCGCATAATTCACTCACCCTATATGGATAAAGCTATACCTTTATAATACTCTGTTTCCCCATCCCCTAGCCTTTGTACTACCTACAAAGGTTTTTCTATGAGGTGCCTTTATGAGACAGACTTTCAGATCTCACATGGGATATCACACAGCACTTGTATTTTTGTGACTCACTTACTTCATGGAACAGAATGTCCTCCAGGATTGTCCAGGTTGTTGCAAAGGGCAGGTTTTCCTCCTTATTTATTTTGAGCTATCCTAGGACTTGATATGTAGCCCAGGCAAGCCTTAAACACATAATCCTTCCAAACCTCAACCTCCCCAAATCTGGAATTGCAGTGAAGCACCATGCCAGACTTTCTCCCTTTTAAAAGACGAATAATATTTTACTATGTGTATGTATGCATGTGACATTTTCTTTCATTCATTTGGCTGTCAATGGATTTGTAGAGTATGTCAATGCTTAGCTATTTGAGCAATGCTGAAACAGGTAGGTGAGTACAGATGGTATTCAGGACAGTGACTTCGGGCTGGTGAGATGGCTCAGCGGGCCAAGGTACCTGTCACCAAGACCGGCAGCCTGACTTCAATCCCTGGGGACCTGCAACTCCAAAAGTTGTCCTCTGACTACCATATGCACACAATGGCATGCGTGTGTCCATGTACATACACAAAAAGTAAAGTGAAATGATTAAAAAGAAGAAGAAAGACAGGGGCTGGAGAGATGGCTCAGTGTTTAAGAGCATTGGCTGCTCTTCCAGAGGACCTGGGTTCAATTCCCAGCAGCTATGTGGCAGTTCACAACTGTCTGTAACTCCAGTTCCAGGGGATCTGATACTCTCACACCAATGCACATAAAATAGAATTAAATAAGTAAATAATAAATATATAAACAAATAAGAAAGACAGTGACCTTTACTGCCTTTGAATATATGCCCAGGAGTGGGATTGATGGACCACATAGTGATTCTAATTTTATTATTTTCTGAGGCATCGCCATACATTTCCTGTAACGGGATGACATTCACACGATGGCATTTACATTCCCATCAGTGGTGTGATTTTTATTGGCATCCTTACCAAGCATGCTCAATTGGTTTTTCTTTCCTTCTTCTTTGAGGGGGAGGGTCCTGGGAATTGAACCTAGGCCCACACATGTTAGGCACATACTCTACTACTCAGCTTTAGCTGCACCGGTGAGCTTCAGTTTCTAAGTGGGTGGGGGGGTGTGATGGGAGAATCTGAGTTCTCAATAGTCATCCAGAGAATAGGAGCCAATACAGGACATTTTTTTAAAATAAATTTATCCTTGGGGTCTGTGAACTTTCGGTTTTCTTGTTTCCAACATATTTGATGCTGCTTTAGTCCTGCTCCCCACCCCAACTCTGCTCCCTCCTCCAGCTCTGTCCCCACCTCAGCTCTGCTCCCCACCCCAGCTCTGCCTCCCTCCTCCCGCTCTGCTCCCTCCCCCAGCTCTGCCCCCTCCTCCAGCTCTGCTCCCCACCCCAGCTCTGCCTCCCTCCTCCAGCTCTGCTCCCCACCCCAACTCTGCTCCCTCCTCCAGCTCTGTCCCCACCTCAGCTCTGCTCCCCACCCCAGCTCTGCCTCCCTCCTCCAGCTCTGCTCCCTCCCCCAGCTCTGCCCCCTCCTCCAGCTCTGCTCCCCACCCCAGCTCTGCCTCCCTCCTCCAGCTCTGCTCCCCACCCCAACTCTGCTCCCTCCTCCAGCTCTGTCCCCACCTCAGCTCTGCTCCCCAACCCAGCTCTGCCTCCCTCCTCCAGCTCTGCTCCCTCCCCCAGCTCTGCCCCCTCCTCCAGCTCTGCCTCCCTCCTCCAGCTCTGCTCCCCACCCCAGCTCTGTTCCCCACCCCAGCTCTGCCCCCTCCTCCAGCTCTGCCCCCTCCTCCAGCTCTGCCCCCTCCTCCAGCTCTGCTCCCCACCCCAGCTCTGCTTCCCACCTCAGCTCTGCTCCCCACCCCAGCTCTGCCTCCCCCCCAGTATCCCCCCCCACTTCATTCACTTATTGGCACTCAGTGACACACATACATGCACAGTCAATTTCAGAAATTCCTCCTCTAAATCAATCTCCAAAGGTTCACCTCTTTTTCCCCATGTGAAACCCTCCTCAGCTCTGGCAGAGCCCAGTGATTATTCATGAGCTACATGCCTGCCATAACTTGTGGTTATAAAATCATTTATTAACCATTTAATCTAGATGTAATTTATGAGCAAAGTTTTAATTAGGTGATTAATTCCATTAGAGGTTTGGGGCTTATATTTGCTAGGCAAAAATATTTTTGTGCTTATTTATGATTTAATACCTTCTGGAACAGTTTTATACCACAATATTTTGGGCAACCGGTCTCTACCCCTCCAAAATAATAGTTTCTTGTGCATAATTCTGCTCTCTAGCCACTTGCTGTGTGGGCATGTTGCAAACAGGAAGCCATGGCTACCAGTTTCTCTAGAACCAAAAGACCTGTTAAAAACAAAAGAACGTTAGATTTTAAGATCCTAGAAACATTCTTTGGGTTCCTAACTCTATCAGGTGCTTTAGTTAGCTTTCACACACAGTGTTTAATAAAGAAAGTTACTGGGGAAAAAAGTAGGGCCAGCACGACGGACCGTCAGGTAAAGGGGCTTGCTGCCGAAACTAATGACCTGAGTTTGATTCCCAGGACCCACAGGATGAAAACAGAGAGAGGATTCCAGCAAATTGGCCTCTGACTGGTCAAGTATGTATCATTTCATACATGTGCTCACACATACATACAAAATGAATAGATGAATGTTTTTTAAAAAGAGAAAGTTATGGAGCTGGGGGGGGGGGTGGTGTATCATAGTTGCCTAGCACAAGTTAGGCCCTGAGTTCAATTCCATTCACTGTAAATCAGTTCCATTCACTGTAAATAAAATAATATGGGAAATCACAGCTAGCAGACTGCCCATCTTCTCGAGAGGCAAGAAGGCAATTAGGTTCAACAGGATTCAGTAGCTGTTGTAGGTTTGGACCCCAAATACTTTATTTTAGGCATACTTAAACACAGCACAATTTGGCAAAAGAATTTCCTGGCAATAGACTAACTCAATCCCATGTGCACAGCAAAGCTTAGGACATGACCACATCGAAACTCTTTGTAAAGTACAAGCAACATCGTCCATAGAGAGATTCTATAGATTAGCTAGACAAGCTCAAGATAAAAGTCTAGGGGCGGATCCAGTGTGGTGTGGGCCACACAGATAGCACAAAGGTCAGCTTTTAACCGGGTCCACTCCCAGCTTTTTGGGTAGAAAACAGATTATACATCTCTCCCTTTGAAGAGACAACCCTATGTTTAACATTCCTGGTTCCCCTAACACTTATCTGTGAGCACAAGGACCTCTCCACCTCCTACAAAATAATAAAAAGAAAATTGTGAAGGTGTAAGTCTGAAGTAAAATGTATCATACACTGGTTATTCTTCCAACACTGTAGCCTCTGGGGTCTGGTGGCTTCCCGGTCACCTCTAAATAAAGAGAAGGCTTGCATCTCAGGGTTCTGCTGTTCTGACCACAAGACCACACTTCCTTCCTGCAATTGAGATACAGAGAGAATATAAAATGTACACAGCCACTGAGGTTGTAAGGACGAATAGAGAGGAAAATACATGCTACTTCTCAAAGGTACAAAAATAAAAGCAATTGATTGCTCTTGGAAAAAAATTGCGCTGTAAATTTAATGGGCACCTCTTAATTCATAATTTGAATGAATGAAGCAATTTATTGAAAACCAATCATCAGGGTCTCTCAGCTGGTCAAGGTGCTGGCCACACAGCTCCTAACTGCCTGAGTTGGATCCCTACGTGAATGTGAAAGGAGAGAAATGGCCCCACAAAGCTATTCTGACCTCCACATTTGTGCCACTGAATATGCCTCCCCATCACACACACAATAATAAATGAATCAAAATTTAAAATATGCCATTGGCTAGGCACTTTGATAAGTACCAGGAATATGTAGAATGGATACAATGTTTCTATGTTTTTTTTAAAAAAAAAATCACCATTGATCATCAAGAGCAGTGTGGTAAACAGGACTCCCCAGCCCTGATCCCTTTTATAGACCCAGACAGAGGCTATCTTTCAACTACTTAGTGGCGTGGCTAACAATTCACAGTCATGTCTTTCTCTTGAGACTTGACCTCATCTTTCTGGACCTGCCCACTGGAGATTCTAGAGATATTATTCTCTAGGCCTCTCTTCTTTCCAGGGTCACCAAGAACTGATCTATCTCCCCTCTTCCACCCTAAACCTTAGCTAGACCCTTACCCTTGCTCAGAGTGCTCCTATTCTGAGCCTTCCTTCTTTGTGACTCTTCCCAAAGGGTGTTTGGGAATGTCCTATAAAGGACATTTACCAGAACCCCTTCCTCAGGCTCTGCACCTCAAAGCCCATCTTAAGACAAGTACAGGGTAAGTTCAGGACAACCTTAGCCACGTTGTCCAGAAAGGGATCTGTAGCGTGTATCCAACATTGGAGTAGACATTCAACATGGCTGAGCTTCCTCAGTACCCTCTTCCATCATCTTCATCCTTCATCTTCAGACCAGAGTGAGTTCCAGGACAGCTAGAGTTACAACAGAGAAACCCTGTCTCGAAGGAAAAAAAAAAAAAAAAGACTAAACAGTCTAGTTTTTCAGTGGCCTTTTAGTTAATATTTGTTGGCACCTAGAGAAAGCTCCTTTGGTGATCTCTAACATAACTTATCAGGACATTTACATGTATCTCCATGAAAGTTATATGTAATAGCACTTGTGTTTACATTACATGGCTGTCTGGTCCTTGAAAGTCATTTCAGTTAATGAAATCTCCCTGTGCTCATTACATTATTATAGAATAAAAGCTATGTAGGCTCCTCCCCGTAAAGGTATCGTACTCACTAAAGCTCTGGCAAATGGGAGATTTGCCTACTGAGTTACTATTTGTCCCTGCTTTTCCTGTGGTTGTGTAGAGAGGGGCAGCATTGGCAAATGCATCTTTTCTGTTGTCCATTCTCCTCGATATTTGTTACAAGCTTGTCTCCATCAAGCAATCCCATTCTTTTCTTTGACTCTCCTATGTAGTTAAAGTCCAAACAATCCACCAACACCTTAAATATTGATATATTAAGCTAAAGCACTATAGCCAAAATTAACTATCAGAGTGATCTAAAAGTACCTCTTACCTTTTACCCCTCAAGAAAGATGATTATTTGAAGCAAGATAGGGCAGTAACCAAGAGCTGGTGGTCCAGTACTTGGGAAGCTGAGGCAGGGGGATTGGCAATTTGAGACTGGTCTGGGATTGATAGCAAGAACTTGTCTCAAAAACAAACAATCAATCAACAAACAAAAATAAAATGAAAAGCAAAGTTATAGCAATGTTCACTTTTTTCACATGGCCAACTGCTGTTCTCGGAATTTTGCAATATTGTTCTGTGTTAACAATAGCCCTGTGGGTAATTTTATCTTCTTTGAAGATGAGGAAACTGAGGGACACATCAATAAACTACTTCCCCAACTTTCTCAACTCTTCACTAAAGGATTTAGAGTCAGGAAGTCTAGTTAGAGTCCATAATCCGACCATTAAGGCACATTGCCTTCTGATGGTGACAGGGGAGGAGGGGTGATAAGGAGATTCAAAGCTTAGGATTTTCCAGATGCGATTTTGTGGTAGACAGAGTAAGCTAGAGTATCTTGGAGAGCAAGTTATGATAACCACCTTGATACTTGCATCATAGTAATGGACTTCTAGAGTAAACAGGTCAGTTTCTGGAGTGATCTGTAGCTCCTTAAATGAAAAGGGAGTTTAAGCGTGGGTGATCCTTATTAAAATGCCTGTAAACACCACTGTTTGTATTAAAAATCCCAGATGTGTTCTACAAGATGTTTGTATATTTGCATTTTAAGAGGACAGAAACTGCGAAATGTTGAAAACTCATTTTTAAATATTCCCCTTAAAACTTACTGAAAATTAAAATTATTCACCATTTAGGAGGTGTGACACAAATGCAGACTCCCTAGGATTTTGCATGCCTTGTCTTTGGCTTACAATATTGTCTATTATGCAAAGAACATAGTTTATTAGCTACAGTGGGAAAACTCTGAGACAGTGTTACAGTGTATCTAGAAAACAAGACTGAGCCTTTGGAATGAAAGCAGAAGGCCAAGCGTTACATGTTAGGAGGACATTGCCAAGAGTACTCACAGTGATGGAGTGTAACTTCATGTATCCTTTCTTTCACTTCTTAAATTGGCCCAAGGTTGCTGTATCTATAACAGAGCATGAAATTCTAAGAATGTGTGGTAGCACACGTAGTCCTGGCACTTGAACTTACTGCAATATCAACACATTTTACTGCCCTCTCTGAGGCTTCTTTAATGCCTTAACTGATGCAAGTAATAAAATCTTAAGAATATATCAATTCTAATTTTGAATGCTGTGAATAAATCATATTCCCTAAAGTTATTTGAGGTTCTCAAATAGTGTTTATGAATGCTAGGCAGGCTAGTGATACAGCTCAGTGGTGGGGTGCTTTCCTAGGAGTCCCAGGGATCAGTCCTCAGTACCACAAGACAAAAAAAACAAAACAAAAACAAAAACCAAAAACAAACAAAAAACAAAAAAACCCAAAAACAGACATGCAAGCCAGACATCGGGCTGCACACCTTTAATCCCAGCACTCAGGAGGCAGAGGCAGGGGGATCTCTGAGTTTGAAGCCAGTTTGGTCTACATGCTCAGTTCTAGTACAGCAGAGTTACATAGTGAAACTCTGTCTCAAAACAAAACAGAACAGCAAACTGGTGTTTTGGACTGGATATGGTGGCACACATTTTTAATGGCCAAACTTGGAAGGCAGAGGCAGATGGAACTCTGTGATTTGGGGGGCCAGCCTGGTCTACTGAGTGAGTTCCAGGGCAGCCAGGGATATGTAGAGGAGCCCTGTCTCAAACAAACAAAACAAAACAAAAAACAAAACAAACAAACAAACAAACAAAAAATGGAACAGACATGCAGCATAGTGTGTGCTGGAGTTAGCAGCCACTGGCTTGTGAAGGTCAGTTCTTCATCTCTGTCCAACTTTGCGTTTGATGACATAATGATTTGCAACAGGCTACTGAGGAAATATTTATAATACAAAAACAAGTCTGAACTTTTTATAAGTTGTTAACCAAACACTTATCAAAATATCATTCCATAGCAGAATGCTGAGCTCAACATGTTGACAAAACACTCTACTAATGGGTACTACTGAGTTTTTCAGATGAATATTTAGAAATATATCCATTGGAACTGGGAAAATGACTCGGTGGTTAAGAGCACTTTCTGCTCTTCGAAAGAACCTGAGTTTGGTTCCCAGCATCAACACTGAGCGCCCATTACCATCTGTAACTCCAGTTCCAAGGGATATGACGCCATCTTCTGTCATCCGCCAGCACTGCAGTCGTGCATACAATTGTGGACATACACATGCTACACAAAATTTTTAAAGATTTTATACACACATCATTATAAAGTGTTCTACTTGGTACGGATGTGTGATAACTGTGGTAGGAGTTGCTAATGACATCACAGTGTAGAGAAACTTCCAACCTAGACCATGACAAGGGCAGATGAAAAAAGCCCATGTAAGTGTCCTTCAGTCCCTCCTCAGAGAGGACACTCAGCTGGTTTGCATGAAACCCTTTGCAAGGTCCGAAGTTGTTACCTATGTAACAAAAAAGACCAAGGGGAAACAACAGGTTATTACAGAAGTATCAATTGCAGGAAGCAGCTGCCACTTTGAGGGTAGAATAAGGAGAAAGATTACAATAATTAAAGTTTAGAAGCTTTAGTAGAGTCCTGTGGGACTGAAATCCAGACATCAGCAGATGAGAAACTGCTCAGCCTGGTGCCATTGTCTCTGAAGTGGAGAAGAAGATGGTTCTGAAACTATAGAAAAATATAGGTTCTGAGTTAAGCTTCTGTATGGGAAGAAAAAAAGCAGTTCTGTTGTGTGAAGACATGTAAGGTGCACAAGTTTCTGTCAACAAACTCCTACCCATGCTTCTGTAAACAACCCTAATGCAACTCATTGGGAGAAAAAGGAAAATAGTTGGGGGTTAGCCAGGAAGAGGAAATGGATCAGGACAAGTGGGAGGGGACAAGAGAGAATAGTGGGTGGATATGATCAAATGGAATATATACCATATAACATATATAATATATAATCAATATGGAATATATAATATATATATAAAATACATAGGTTTGAAATGTCATAATGAAAATTATTATGTATTTCAAATATGTCAGTAAAATACTGAAAAGAAACAATGCTGGTGTAATGCTCAAAAGCACAAAAAGCAGGCATAACTTAAAGATGTTTCGAGCCCTTCCATTCTTCCTCTTGCAGGGTCCTAATAGCACACCCCATGAACATTCTGGCAAGGCAGGCATGTGGTTTGGAAAGTTCCTGAATGGCATCACTAAGCAGCATATGGAAGCATTATGACATGTTTGAAGCTGAGAGATAATAGCCCAGCAACTGACAGTCTACCTCATCCAACCTCACCACCAACCAAAAGAACTGTATTAGTCCAGCAAAATTCTGTTATCCAAGCTGGGCATGGTGGTGCATGCCTTTAATCACAGCACTGGGCATGCAGAGGCAGATGGATCTTCCTGAGATCAAGGCCAGACTATTCTACATAATGAGTTGTAGGCCAGACTGGACCACATAGAGAGATTCTTTTCTTTTTTTTAACAAAATTCCATTATGCTTGTTTGAAGACATTGTTTTTTACCTTCTTCCAAAATGAAAAGACATAAAGTGATAGCAAGCAGCTGATGTCTGGAAAATGGTCATCCCTCCTTGTCAGCATCATGCCAATTCCCCCTCAAGTTCGGCCCTAATCTAAGGATTCTTCCCCTGAAACTGAATTGTAAAGTGAACACCCAGCAGAATTTGTGCAGAATAACGGGGAGAGAGAAGAAAATAGTCTGTGAACCTGTCTCTATATAATCACAAAAACACAGTAAACCAAGAAGAACGTAGACAAAATTGCAGGGGTCCTTATTTTTGTACAGATCACAGGAGCATTTATAATTTCTTTGTTTCATTTGACACCAGGTAAGCTTCAGGGAAAGTTTTACTTGGTAGTGTGATCCAAGCTTTGTACTGAAACATTCATATCTATTTGTATTGATTTTTTCATTGCTTTAGTTTTCCATTAAATTTCATTATTGTATACTGAACTACTAAAAACAAAACAAACAAACAAAAAAAACCCTTAAAGAATCCCATGGCTTCAGACACAATGTTCTCTGCCACTACTGTGTTGTTGCAATTCAATTTGTCCTCCATCATTTGGAGCAATTGTCCCAGCCCATAACATGAAGAGCCAAAATAAAGATTATGTCATCTCAATTTTCAATTCAATTAAGCCATTGTTGTGTCTCCTGGCAAAAGCATTCTGTCCTTGATCCCAAGCCAGATAGCAAAGTTACTGTCACGGGACATAGGTATATTAAGGGGACCCATTTCCACCTTACCTTGGTTCCTCCATCTATTTGTTTTGGTTACAGAAGAGAGGATCATCTACTGGCTGCTGATTTCAAGAGTAGTCACCTTTCATTAGAACTCCATCCCTCAACTGGAATTTTAAGTGAATTCAGAAGGTGATTCCACTAGTGCTTTAAGCCAACTGCTCGAAGGAAAATGTCCCGAGACAAATTCCCTAGAAACGAGCCCACTGCTGCATTTCTGTAGCTGTGAAATGAGTTATTTGGTCAGGGGTGATGTCAGGTGGAATGTCATGATGGTAAGTTCTGAAAGTTCACAAATGGTTATACTTGTAATCATGCCACAAGAAGTGTAAACAAATTCACATCAGTCTTTATGCAGTGAGAACAAATGTCGGCCTCCTCCATGATGCAAGGCTCCATTGTAATCAGTGACTGGTGTTCTGGGACATGTTGCTAGCGTTGAGTCTCTGCTGCTGGACTGTAGCAGGTTGCCACCATGCTTTTTTTACCCGATAGCTCAAGAAACAAAAAAGAAGGATACGAAGAAAGGAAGAAATCTTCATCACTCTTGTTTGTGGCCTGGAAAGAGAGAAAGAAAGGAAGGAAGAAATATTCACAGCCCTTATTGGCTATCTGAGTCTTGGAGAGCAAGAGCTGATAGTGAGTTGGACTAATGTCTCAGCACAATATTCCCGAACCAAATTCATCCAACCCAAGTCCTTTAAAGCAATAACCAACCAATGAACCAACAAACTGACCAACAAGCCACCAACTAACCAAACAACCCCACCTCTTCAGGCCCCAACCAATTCATACTCTGAGCAAAGTTCTCAGAAGTCTAAGTAGCACACAATCAATAGGACAAGCTGAACACCGCAAAATAGTTACATGTAACCAATCACAGCCACCAGTAATGAATAGTCTAGAAGCAAACTCGCTATCATCCACTACACCTGGAATGGGGACAAAAGCATATTCCAGCCGCCATTCTGTGTTTTTAAAGAAACCAAGATCACAAAACTCCTTCAAAGCGTCTTGTTACACTGGACCCTCAGGCACACATCAGTCCATAATAACTTCTATTGCTGTCACTTTATATGAAGTCCACAAGCAAACCCTGAAGTCAGAACATTGTAAATGAATGGCATGCCATATTTTTCTACCTGATTATTGACTGCCTTGTCTGAAGCAGATGCTCTTTGGAAGTGTTCACATGGATAACAAATGTTCTCATGCTGTGTGCCCATTTAGAGAGATCCATCCACATACCTCTTCCCTAACCTTTTATTAACCAGTGTTCTGAAAACTGTGTTCCTACTAAGTTCTTCAACATCCCCCAAAACTGTTGAACTTCCCACAAGATAGAATAAGTCCACACTTATGGACAACACCCAGCAAAGGCAAAATGAGCAACCCAATGCACTGTTTAAATACCTCCTTTGGTATGTGCTTTATCACTGTCCAGAGATGCCCACGTGGAATTATTTGCAATCGTTCACTCAACTGCAACAGCATACTGGATGGATTGCCTCCTGCCTTACATACTTTTCTGTTGCGGTGATAAAATACCATGGCCAGAAATGACTGATGGAACAAAGAGTTAATTTTGGTCCTTGGGGGAAAAACGTCCATCATGGCAGCAAGGCAGGAAGTGGCAGGCATGTTGGCAGGAGCAGGAAGCAGAGAGAACAGACTGGAAGTAGGGTGAAGCTTTAAGATCTCCACCCCACCCCACCCCCTGTGACTGTCTTAGTCACTGCTCTGTTGCTGTGAAGAGACACCATGACCAAGGCGACTCTTATAAAGGAAAGCATTTAAATCTCCTCTACCAATGCCATTAGTCCAAAACTCTTCAATTTAGCCTCAGGCAGACTTTTTGGACAAGGGCAAAATGCAGCCACATTCTTGGTCAAAATATCACAAGAATGGTTTCTAGGTCACATAGTGATTAATATCCTTGCCCTCTGGAACTACTTGAGCTGGGTCCGCACAGTTCAAATAACCCTCAGCACCACTGTCTTCCATGCTCCTTCCTACTTAATGCGCTTAGTGTATTTAATTGCTTTTCTAATTCATAGTCCCAATGTGTTCCATATTTTTCCAAACAAAAGTATGGTCTGATCTATCATAGCAATACCCCAGTCCCTGGTACCAACTTTTGTCTTAGTTAACGTTCTATTGCTGTGAAGAGACACCATGACCACAGCAACTCATAAAAAGAAAGCATTTAATTGGAGCTGGTTTCAGTTCAGAGATTTAATCCATTCTGTCATGGCAGGAAGCATGGTGGCACACAGGCAGACATGATGTTAGAAAAGTAGCTGAGACTTCTATATTCAGATCAGCAGGTGGCAGGAAGTCAGAGCATTTGAAACCTCAAAGCCCAGCCCCAGTCACATACTTCCTCCAACAATACCACACCTCTGCGTGCCACTCCCTGGTGAGTAAGCATTCAAATACATGAGCCTATGGGGAGATTCTTATTCAAACCCCCACAGATACTTTCTCTAGCAAGATTACACCTCCTAAACATCCCCAAACAGCATCACCAACTAGAGACTCAGCATTCAATTACCAGAGCCTATGGGAGACATTTCTCATTTAAACCACCACACCACCTGTAAATCAGGACCTTCTTTCCACATCTTCATCAACTGGCAACACAAAAGAAATTCCTGACTGGGATGTGGCTTGGTGTGAAGAATGTTCATCTGGATGCCTGAAGCCCCAGGTTTGATCCCCAGCACCACAGAACGAGGCACCATGGCATATGTCTGTAATTCCCAAACTCAGCAGATAGACGTGGAAAGATCAAAAGTTCAAATCAAAAGATTGGGCCAGTGAGATGGCTCAGTGGGTAAAGGTAGTTGATACCCAATGATGTAAACCTGACTACCTGAGTTCAATTCCTGGAACTTACCTAAAGGTGAGATGAGGGAACCCACTCCACATGTGCACTGTGGCATGTACACACACACACACACACACACACACACACACACGCACACACACACCAAGTAAAAAGTTCAAGGTCACCTGTTTTCAAAATAAAATTTGAAAAGCAGGAAATTTCCCTCAGAGGTCATAGGTCTGGATAGAAGAAGAGTCAGACTGACATTAAAGAAATGTAGGTCACGTGCTTGGGGAATTCAGTTGTGCCTTATGGATCCACTGGATATTGAGCTTTCATATACTACTTTTTGTTTGCAGCCTTGTGTGTGTGCACGTGTGTGAGGGTACACATGCATGTGTGCGGGTATGCATGTGGAGTCCAGGACTTGATACTCAGTACCTTTCTCAATTACTCCCACCATATTTTTTGAGAAAGGGTCTCTCGCAGGACCTAAAACTCATTGACTTGGGCTAGGCTGGCTGGCCAGTGAGCCCCAGGGACCCTCCTATCTCTGTCTCTCCAGTTCTGAGATTACAGATGCATACTATCACAGCTGGCTTTTAAAATGTGAGTGTTGGGGGTCTGAACTCAGTGTTTCATGCTTGCACAACTGAGCCATCTTTGTATACCAGCCCTCAGCCCCTTCTGTTTGATCTCAGATTGTTTCTTTATATAACCAACACTAAGTAGCTTTATTCATTACTAGGACAAAATACTTGACAGAATAACTTGAGAAACAGTTTATTTTGGACAGTCTATTTTATTTGAACAGTAACGTTTCAGAGATTCTGAAACATTCTCCATTGATTTTGATCCTGTGGTGAGGTAGAAACCATCGAGGTGGTGTGAGTACAAGAAGGAAGCTGGTTACCTCACCATGGGCAGGAATCAAAGAAGAGGATAGGAAGGAGCCGGGGCAAGACACTTGCAAAGACACATTCCCAGTAATCTACTTCCTCCAGCTGGGTAGCACATCTGGAAGTGTCCAGTACTTCCCCAAACAGCACCACGAATCGGGGACCTAGACTTCTAAACATGAGTGTGTGGGAGACATATTGTATTCGAACTACTACAGCTTAGTGGAAAACCAAGGTTATATGAAAGACACTTGGTATTAAAATCAAGGCAGAGCTATTTCTGGAAAGGAGAATGGCTGCTTGCAGAAAAGGAAAATATTTACTCCAAAGCCCTGAACTCAACAAGGCAATGCTATACTTGTTTGCCAGAGGCTTCATTAAACATTTTCTGAGCCAGAGATGCTTCCAGTGTCATTGGATCTGTTGGCTGCCAAAGAAGGGCAACTTAGACTCCGGGTTACCCTTCTCTAGTTCTCTTTAGAACTGGCGACTGTAGCACAAACAGATATCACAGACACTGCCTCTTAAACACCAAAAGGGGATTAGGGGTATAACTCAGTGGTGGTGTAACTGACTAGCATGTAAAAGCCCTGGGTTCCATCTCCAGAATCCCTTACAATAAAACCCCAAAGGCTCACTTGTGCCTCACTTTAGGATTAGACCACATATGCAAAGAGCAGAACTTGTCTCTTACTTGGGAAGAGATATCTTGAGATGTCCTGTATCATGTGACTCTCAGACATTTTACCCAGGTGATGGGCTCCCTGGGCTTTCTCAGGGCTTATCTCCTTCTGTGATTCTCACCTGTCTTGGTAACTTGCCTGAAATAACTTGTTGCCTCCTACCCATGATCAGGGCAGAGAAATACAACGTGAGCAAATGCCAAGGTGGACTGGTGTGGTTGGATGAAGACTGCCAATGACAACGTGAGCAAATGCCAAGGTGGACTGGTGTGGTTGGATGAAGACTGCCAAGATCTCGTGAGCTCTGTAGACCACATTATGGCAAGAAGCAAGAGCACTGGCATAGTCTTAAATGACACCAGGTCATGGCAAACTGTACTGGTGGTTCTTACAAGCTGGCATAGGAAAGGAAACTCTGGACACCAAGAGCAGAACAGAAGGATAATGGCAGCCCTCATTGTGCGCAGGAAGTAAGACCATATCCAGACAATGGCAGCAACTGGAGGCAGCTGTTGAGGTTCACAGAGATAGAGTTATTCTCCACGGTTCACCTGACTTCTGTAGAGGCCAAAGAGGCAAATGGAATGAGATATGGTAGGCACCAGTGTTCCTTCTTTAATCTTCAACAGTAGAGCTAATCTCTGAAGTCCCAACAGGGACATGGCGTTGCTTATCTTGAAAAATCTTACTAACAGGGATTTCCAGGGGCTTCTGCTTGACCCACTTTTACTCTCATGGTCCTTAGTGGGTGGAGACTCATAACAGTTGGGGGAACATGTCAATTATAGGTTATGTATCTACCCCATCTGACACACAACAGACTCTGGAGACTGGAGGCAATGGACATCATTTACTATGGTTATGTGGATGGGACAGTGTTTAAATTTCATCTCGACTATGTTGAAAAGCTAATGCTATTGAGAATGGTGTTGGATCAGTGAGTCTGAAACCCAGGAGAGGTGTTTCTAGCGCCTCCGCCACACACCTTACATCCTAGAATAGCTCTGTCATAGCATTATGCTTTGTGTCAGTGGCCTCTTTATGTTCTTGGTTTTTGATCAGAGTATAAAAACCTGTGGTGTGTGTGTGTGTGTGTGTGTGTGTGTGTGTGTGTGTGTGTGATCACTGTGGTACCTTTCATACAGAGGCTGTTTATAAGCTGCAATGTATGTTTTTCTCTTTCCCAATGTCCTCATGCAGTTTTAGAAGATTCTTCCAGAAGAAACTCCATGGCAGCTGCTATTCAACTAAGAGCACAGTAATCGCCTGTAACTCTAACTCCCAGGGCTCTTATACCCTTTTCTGGCCTCTGCAGGAACACACACACACACGTACTAATACATGGACACACATGTATGTGTAATTTAAATAAATAGTTTTAAAAGAAAAGGCATTAAATTAGGAAAAAGTTTTATTGGGAAGGTGTCTGGAGAAAATTAGATGGGAGAGTGGGAGTGGATATGATCAAAATATTATGTATGTATATGAAATTCTCAAAACATAAAATAAAAATATCACACACACACACACACACACACAAGAAAAGAGACCAGAAAATTTTATCACGATAATATTAATTGTGTAGATTGTTCAGCAGTGATTTTTTTCTTTTCTGTAATGTGATTTTAGTACTTTCATCATTTAAGTACATAATTTATTTATAGGAAATAACAATATTTTGACTTAGCTTAGTTGTATCCAGTATCACGGATTGCATAAGCATAAGTGCTAAGAAAGAACATTCTGAAGGTGGAATTTCTATCAATATGGACTCTTGTGTAGCTTGGATGATGTCAGTTTATTCTTGGGGAGAAGTGGCTCACTCCTAAGATGAGTGTGCATTTTGAGTTCAACAGAGAAGACAAAGTCTCACAGTAGAAGCACCGTTTTAGAAGAAGCTAAGAATCTTTTCTAAAGATTTCTAAAGATTTGTCTGTCTCTCTTTCCTTCTTGTATTAGTGGCATACTTTGTATGCATGCCTTTTTTTGGACAAATCCCACAGTAATACTGTTGCTTGTTGGTCATCTCTTTCCCATTGGCCTCTTAGCTCCTGATGAAGGTATAAACCAAAATCACTTTGCATCTTTGTTTCTACGAGAGACACACTGTCCCTAGAATAGGCTACATATGGCCCACATATTTCTTGTTAAGTGGAACAAAAGGCACAATAAAGATTTTAAAATGCAGTAAATAAAACACACATCTAGGGACAACTGAATATCTTAAAAATTTGATTTCCATGAATGATGAATCCAAGAGTTTCTATCATATTTAATATAAATTACTAAGATAATACATCCCTATGTCCTTCCAAAACATAAAAGCAGAGGCCAGTGAGTTGGCTCAGTGGGTAAAAGCATATGCTGGCAAGCCTGATGACTGGAGTTTGTGCCCCAGGACCCACACAGTAGGATGGTAGACCCATTATACTGTGTGAGAGAGAGAACCAACTCTCTCATGATCTTCTCTGACCTCCACACACATACTGTGACCCTTTTAGAAAACTAAAACAGCAACTTACAGACATTCTGCAACACAGCAGCTGCTACTGTTGCAGTGAACTGCTGAGGTGTGGCTCCCACCTCGTCCACGTATGCTACCTTTGTCCTCTCTGCTTAGTGCATGGCGTAGAACTCAGACTTGCTATTTTTAGCAATGACTTCTCACAGGACCTTGGACTCAGTGGAACCATGGTATGCAGATTCTGAGACGACGTCAGCAGAACCAGTCATTGTAGGGCAGCCAGAGATTTGCTGAGTATAACCCTCTGTTATGAAGAACTGGAAAATTCTTCCCTGCCATAATCTAGCAAACAAACAAAATGTCTGCAAAATAGTCCTCTATTAGGACAAATCAGAGGACAGTAGCAATCCCCTAACATTTGTATAGATATTGATGTGCTGCTTTTACAAGATGCCTCAAGTCTTTAGACATCTCCCTTGGGCTGGGATGACAGGGTCTCTGTCTTCTCCTACTGGCTTTGCTGAGCTGTGAGTGGTGAGAATGTGCTGCCACAGGCCTGCACTATCATTCTAGATCAGGCACAGTCAATTTAGATAGACTTGACGTCTTAGGACTCGGTAATCTAAACTTACACAACCATTTTGAGTGAATTTAATATAAAATATAGCCAAATGGATCAGGGTTATGTTCAAATCAGATTGTATCTCTTTTTTTTCCCCTCCCCGAATACCAGAATCACTGAGTAAAATAAATAAAGAATATGTGCTCAGACTGTCCGGATTTGGATGCTGACTTCATCAGTGTCTCGTAATCAATCTTCTAAATGTCTATCTCTAGACACGGCCCATTGGTTCTGTTACTCTGGGGGACTAGGAATAACTCACAAATATATTTTTCTGAGTTTTGCAAAAGGGAAGATATTTTAATTGCTGTAGTTGAAGCTGCTCCCTACCCCAAGCCCAATGTTTTGTTTGCTTTACAAAAGTGCTTGAATATCAATCACAATTTCTTGAATCTACATAGAAGGAAGTTGAGGTGAAGACATAGCACTTAAAAGTCAGTCTGGATGAAACAGTAAGCTTCAGGGTGAGTGAGAGACCATCTCAGGAAAATAATGTGGAGTGATAGAGGAAGATACCATCAACCTCTGACCGCCATAAATGCATGCACGGGTGAGCATGTACACACACACACACACACACACAGAAACACACACACTTGTGAAAGTATGGACTCTTGGTTTTACGGAACACATGTTAGACAAGCACTCTATGACTGAGCTGGATCCCAACCCCAAGATACTCTCTCTCATTATCTGTAAGTGCTTTAATTAAAGAACTAAACAATAATACACACAAAAATGGGATAGGAAATAAAATGTGATGAAAATGTATATGTTCAGATATCAAGAAACAGATTTTTTTTTAATGGGGAAGGGTGAGGGATAGTTTTAAAAGAAGTATTGCTCCCTATAAGAGGGAGAGAGTTAAGCTGGATGTGGTTATGCAAACTTGAAATCCCAGTGATCAGAGATCTTTTGAATCCCATTAGCTCATCACTTAGCTCAGGCAATATAGCTAGACCTTGTAGCAAAGAAAGGAAGGAAGGAAGGAAGAGAGGGAGGGAGGGAGGAAAGAAAGAAAGAAGGAAGGAAGGAAAGTTTTTTTAGTGGAATTAATATTAGGTTCTTGGACTCTGTGGGAATTAATGAACAAGATTCCATCTCGGAAAAAAAAAAAGAAATTTCTTGGCCGCTTGTTCTTTGTGATCATTGTTTACGATGACTAGTTATGGTAGAAGGGCAAGCTAGTTGGTCACAATGGAAGAACCAACTTCAGTTCTCATCTGGCTTTCTTCTAGAGCCATATCCAAGCCATATGCAAGTGGGAAGACCACATTCAGAGTGCGCATGTGGAAGTGTAGGACCTAAACTCCATTTCTCGTGTACGTACTCCTTGTCTCAGCCCTTTATCCCAGGCCCAGTTCAGGCCTTCAGGTCTGCAGTGTATGTGCTCACTGCAGAGGTAGCCTCCCCCCCCCCCAGGACAATTAATCAGAAATAAGGGCAACCACAATGTAGTCATGTAGTCACAGAAATGCAGAAAGGCCTTATCCCAAGGCCATACATCTGCACCTGGTACTCCTACGTGACAGGGGTACGTAAGTATCTTAACTTAAAATGAGCCAATACCAAATTGATCCAGGAAACTGTCTCACTGACCACCAATCTTGTTCCCTATTACTTCACCCATGCTAATATTCTCCTTACAACTGGCCAGTAAACCTTGGTCGAGAGTCGGCCATTTTTCATTGTGCCTGACCCCAGCATGCTGGTTAAAATAAAAGTCCCCTTGCTTTTTGCATAAGATTTTGGACTCCTGCTGTTTTGGGGGAGCTCACAATCTGGGCACAACAGAAGGATTCTGGCCACCAGTCTCACTTAGTTGAGTCTCTGCCCACATCAATCCCAATGCTTTAATATGGCTATCCACTCCCAGCCACTGAGTACAACTTCCTAAGAAACCCAGAGTTAGGACCGCCCAGCTGAGCTCACTAAGCCCCAGAAGTATGACACAGTTTCTGGTGCTTTAACTCACAACATTTGTTCAGGATGGCATGCATTCTAGCAATTAGATAGTGGGAATAGAAAATATATGCCACCACATACAGATTTATGATTTGTCTTGATTTATCTCATGTTAAATAAATGCTAACCTTTTGTTTTGTTTTTTAAGATTTATTTTATACATATGAATGCTTTGCCTACACGTATGTCTGTGCACCACATGCATGCCTGATGCCTGAAGAAGTGGTGAGCCTCCATGTGGGTACTGGGGATTGAACCCAGGTCTTGCACAAGCACAACAAATACTCTTAACCACTGAGCCAACTCTCTAGCCCCAAATCCTAACTTGTATACATCCTTTTTATATTTGTAAATTCTTTTTTTCCCCTTAAAGAAAGT
The DNA here is from genome assembly GCA_026225945.1 of Cricetomys ansorgei. Classification (NCBI taxonomy): domain Eukaryota; kingdom Metazoa; phylum Chordata; class Mammalia; order Rodentia; family Nesomyidae; genus Cricetomys; species Cricetomys ansorgei. Next base: position 58,190 of record JAMJFZ010003987.1, read on the forward strand.
CCCTCCAAATTATCAAGCTCTCCCCACACACCAGCTCTGGTTTTGTTCCTGCATCTAGCCGTAATTTCCTATTCAGAATGTGGCTGAAAACTTAATATACGCAACTTAGCAGATTTGTGACCTTTAAACAATCTTTCTTGTTGGAAGTTGAAAAGGCTCTTCATTTGGAAAACACTTTAAAAGGTTAACAAACACAAAATTTGAGTTTACATTCTTTATTCATATCACTTTAAATGTCAACTGCCTTTTCAACTGAGTTTAAAACAAGAGATTCTTATTTTCACAGACAGTGAAACTTCTTTTTGGAACCGTCTATTCAACAGATGTCACCTAAATAATTCTTCACTGAAAGGTAACTCTACATAGCACTGTGATGTCAAGACAAGGCAGGAAATATTTGACTTATGGTTCTTGGAACAAGTGAAAAAAAAAAAAGATGTGTTCTCTAATGTACAATATCTCGGAATAGAGCCTAGGTTGCTTAAAATGTGACTTTGGAAGCTGGCACATGTCATGAGTCTATAGTCCCAGCTAGTTGGGAGGCTGAGACAGGAGTTCAGGGTGAGGTATTGCATTGAGGTTCAGTCTCTTAGCATGTTTGCTTTGGGATAGATACACTATTCTTAGATAATCAGCTACGATTGTGGGATCTGCTGTATTCTGTTGTACTCATCTCTGCTTGCTTTCCACATCATATTAAAGCCACTTTGTTTATATCAGATGGCTTGTAGCCTAACAGAAAGAGTTCTGGAGAGTAAATGTGTCAGCCAGCATCAAAGGAGTTTTGCACAAGGCTAACTACCTGTGAGCTAATGGAAGTGGGAATGACAACCAGTTATGGAGAAACACCCGCCCTCAGCTGTAGTCACTCAGCTGATCTCCGAGGTGTGGATGACACCCACAATGTAGGGGCTGGGCACATCAGTGTCTGTGAATTAGCTTTGTTGGGTTTATCATCAATCCTTGCATAGGTTTATGAACACTTCCCCAGAAAGATACATCATCTACTATTACTAACAGTAGCAACAGAATATCAACACGGTTAAGTTGCTGATAGCATACCTGAGAGACAGTAGGAGGTACCTCCTTGATTTATTCTGCTGGTCACTTGAAGAAAGGCAGGGATGGTCTGTTATGCAGATTATCGCATTTTTTTTCCAGGTTCAGAATCAAAAATGAGCTTTTGGTTGAGAAAGCAGAATCACTTCAAGATGGCATCCCAGCCTGGGTTACAACTTCCCTGTTTCTCTCTTTTTCTGGGACAGACATTCCTGTCTTCTTTGTGGCTTCTGCTAGCCAGAGCTAATCTAAACAGGAAGTTTCTGCTGCAACCACTTTCAGTGCAGACAAAAGCTGGGCCTGCAGCCAGAAGAGCCAGGACACTAGGTGAAGAAGCACAGACTCTTCAGCGTGGGACCAGGATCTCAAGGTTTTCTTCCTTTACAGGGCTCCTTCCTACCAGATCTCTATGAGGTTAAGCGTGATCCCTTTGGGAAACATCATGAAAAATCTTAATAGCTTATTGTGTAGGCAGATTGCTTCAATGAACATTTGTATTTAAGTATTTAGCATAAGTATTTAAGTATTATATACAAAGTAGCCATAGTATCACGCACCCCCTTTCACATTAGAAAGTTTAGGACAAAATGAGCTATTGAAGGTAGTATCTCTAGTGAGTAGGAAAGCAGGAACTCATTCTCTGGCTAGCACTTCTGCCTGGATGTTGCTACATTAGGACTGAACCTAGGACCTTCTTTTCTTTATTTTTGTATTTCTGAGCGCTTAGTGTGTATTTATTAAATGCTTGTAGTATAGGGTTTGGAGACATGCCTTGGTGTTAGAACACTAACCAAGTACATGAAAGGCCCTAGAATCAATCGGCAGCACTGCCAAAGACCCTCAGTGTGTCTGCTGAAAAGGTTGAGATTTGCCACCAGGATCTCATGTAGTGCAGACTGGCCTCAAAATCATTGAATAGGTAAAGAGGATCATGGACCCCTGATCTTTCTGCCCCACCCATCCCCAGTGCTGGGATTACAGGCATGTGGCACGACAGCTGGTTCAAGTCATTCTTTCTGAGGAGAAAGATGATGTTTGGAAAGCTGTGAGAATTCAGATGGCCTTATTCAGTCTAGAGATGCTCGGCTACGACTCACTGGGGTGAGCCGTGAAGCAGTCCTTTGGGACACCCTGCTTTCCTTTTGCTTAGAAGCTGGCAGTGAGTGGTTTGAAGGATACACTTCAGAATCAGGGATGGGCTGAATGCTGGCATTGTTCTTGTGTGGGTCCTGCTGCTGTTTCCCATCTGGTCCCTACTTCCAGGATTCTCAATTTTCCATCAGGCCTTCAGAGGGGCCACCGGGGATAGCATCTCAACCAATCCTTTTGTTATAGAGTTAATATACCTTCCCAGTGAGAGATCACTCCACACACTTGAAGATTAATAAAGGAAGAATAATCTCTTTAATATAGCAAGTATTATTCTCTGGCTAATGCTCAAGGAGCAGCTGGCCATGAGTAGAAGATTTTAACTTCTAACACCTTAGACTTATGCATTCTACATATGCTGACATCCTTAAATCTTTTCCAGGTCCCAGGTTATACTTTGCACAATTTAAACAGAAACAAGAACCACAGGTCTGGCCACTTGGGCAGATGGGAGATTTACACAGCAAAATATTGCCAGACATATTTCCTAAGGACGCTGGTACTGTTCTTTGTGAACAGTTGTTATCCAGGTCATCTTGCTCATCTGGCAGAATAATGCTTTTTCTGATTAGAGCACTGGGGACTTAAGGGTTGTGACCCTGCACTGCCCCCTTGAGCTACCCCTTACAGGTATGTTCTTTGATGTGGGGATGGTCCTAAGAGATAGTCATGGTTGTCTCCTTTTGTTGTGGAGATGGAGCCTCAAGGGAGGCCAATGCTGGTGAATAAGCATTAGGGGGAGAGGGAGACGGAGAGGGGAAGAGGGGAGAGATATTAACAAAATTCAGCAAAAAGAAAATCTGTGCAATTCTCACCTCCTGGAATATCATAAAGAAAGAGGCTGAATTGAGGAGACGATGTAATTTTTGGGACCAATACTTTCAATGATTGCTGTCTTCTAATATTAAAGAGTTAAGTAGACAGAATTAGAAAGTGTTCTCTTTAGTGCTGAGCAGCAAATTCGCCATTTATAAAACTTGTCTTACTCTAGAGGCCTGTTCACATCATGCAAAATATAGCACATGTTTTGTATAACTTCATACCCTCTAGTGGTCTAAGCAAAGGATAATTTCTAGATATTTCTCTTTTCTTTTTCTTCTTTTGTTCCTCCTCTGACTAGGTCTCACTCTGTAGTCCAGGCTAGCCTTGAACTTACGGCAACCCCTCTGCCTCAGCCTTCCAAATGCTGGGCAGATGTGAGCCGCCACACTTGACTGGCTCTCTTCCTTTTGTCTCATACAGTGTGATATTTATAGAATTTCCTGCCACATCCTTCTAACACTTCCTCTTTCACATCACTTCTTTTCTATCCCAGGCTCCTCTTCTACCTTTGCCCATTTGAAAAACCAAAAGGCCTCAAGTCTCCATCATGTCTGGCCCTAAAGTTTTCTCTCATGGCATATGCTTTCATTCAGTTGCTTCTTTCTCTCTGTGAATTCTGCTGTTAGCCGAACTTTTCTCCTGTTGCAAGATGTTTTCCTGAACTTTACTCATAGCTCTATTTTCCAAACAAGTTACTTACTGCTCTGCATGTTTATTAGCACGGACTTTTGTCCATATGTATGTCATTAAAGTAATCGTTTAAATAACGCTTAAAAGATCCACCACACCTTGAAAAAAGTTATGTAACCTATAAATCATTTATAAGTGGTATGCTAATTTTATTTTATGTTCTAAAACCAAGAAGGCCACACCTCTCTGAATCAGGAGTGCTAGCCCTTGGGGGTTCTCTTCCCCTGTTGCTCTGTGCTCCAAACAGATGTCTGAGTCTAGTTCCAGCTAATACACAAAGCCATCTATTTGTGTAATTCTTCAGCTGTTTGGGGAAGAACAGAGCTGCTGTTAAAGCTATATTACATACCCTCTTGTATTTTACAAGCTCCAAAGTGACTCACAGAAAACATACGTTAGAGCAGAAAAGTCATTTCCCAGAGGCTGATTATTTAGAATTCATGAAGGTGCTAACTTGCAGATTTACATGTTTAGCAGGAGGTAGGGATCCGAGACAACAGAAATTTAAAGAAAATGATAATAAAATAAAATAAATCTGTAAATGCTCTGAGGACGTTTCCTACCTCCGTACAGATACTCCGGCCGTGTGAAAGTTTGTCTGCCTAAGGCATCTAGTTGGATTGGTTTTTGCTCTGCCTGGGGAGAAGTGTCACCTTAATAACAACGCTAATTATAATAGACAATAAATGATAATTTATGGGCAACCAAGGACCAAGTGGCTGTGGGAGCCTTCTTTAAAAAAGCAAACAGCACAACTATAAACTCTGGAAGTATGCTATTATAATTATTAGATATTTATATCTCCTCGTCAATGTGCAGTTTTTATTGAAAAGTCCCTCCTTTGAACTTTTTATTATGGAAAAAATTTCAGGGGAAACACATGCAGAAACAGTTCTGTAACGTACACAATCTCTACTACCCACCGCCCAGTTTTAACAATCTGTGTGCCCAACTAGTTCAATCAAGTCTTTTCTTTTTCCTAAGTCTTTTAAACAAATGCCCAGACACTACAACATTTCACTCCTGAATATTTCAGTTATTGAAATGTTATAGCTTGATCGCTTATTGCAAAATACATCTTTGGTATAAATAAGAAGCACAGAACGCTCGTCTGCCCGTGTAGGAACGCTGTTTCAGAGTTCTGTGACCCCAGATTTTCGGGGGTGTGACCTGAGCCGTCATTGCTCGGCCTAGACTGAGCTGGATCCCGTAGGCAGCTGTGGACCACCGCACGTAACCAAGAACCACAAATGCTGCCCACCCAAGCATGCGCAATTCAGACCACGGAGTTGCTAAGGCCCCCGAGGAAGAGAAGAGGCTCAGGTTATGGTGAGAGCCAATCAGAGGGCTCAACAGCCAATCGGCCAACCAATCCAGATTCGATATTAAAATCAAGTCCTCAGCATTCTGCTTGCCCCACCCGCAACCAATCAGAGAGCCGGCTACTTTGGGCGGACTTTTCAAAACAGCGAAAACAAAACAAATCGGGGACCTTTAAAATGTGTAATGCGTCAAGAGATGGTCTCCCTCCGCCCTCCAACCGGTTCGCTCGTCCTTGCCCCCTTCTGAGTCCATTTTGGAATGAGCTGAAATCTAGATTCCGCTCTCCACTCCAGAACATGGCTCGGCAAGACCAAGAGGATGACAGGCGGCTAAGAGAGGCAGGGCACTGCGGCCTGGAGCAGGGACTCTTTTTCCAGACCCATTGAGAGAGAGAGGATCCCTCCGCGCGGAGTCACGTGCCCCGCCCCTTGGGGGCGTCGCAGACTCAAAACAAAAACAAGGGATTTGCTCAGCTCAGGAGGCTGCGGCGGAGCTGGGAGGACGCGGAGGTGCGGGTCGGGCACTGCGCCCCGCCGAGGAGCAGGATGCGGCTGGGACTGTGAAGCCAGCCGGGCGGCGGCGGGAGGTCGGATGTGGGTCCCGAGGCACCGCTGAGGCGGCTGGTCCCCGACCTCGGAGACGGGTCCGGGCGCCCCCGCCGCTCCGGTCCGCGACGCCCGGGCCGGCACGGTGAGTGGGCCTCCCGGGTTTCGTGGTTGCTGCTGGTTGTGATCGCTGGGCGCTACGGCGGTGGGGTACCCAGAGAGAGGCCCAGTCCTGCTCCAGGCCCTCCATTCGCGGCCCAGGCACTGACAAGGAGGACGGAGAGGTTGTGAGGGTGGGTGGCTACACGGGCGTTGACAGCCCCGGGGCTGCGCAACGATGTCGTCCCGGGGTATTATGCTCATGCTCGGCGCAGGTGGACTGGACTCCCGTCCTCCACCACATCCAGGTGGGCTGCGCTGTCTTGGATCGTGGGCTCATCGGAGTGCAGAAGCTGGAGGGGCGGGGAGGGGGGTCTCTGGGGCGGGGCTCCCGGGGCGGGGCGGAGCGGGACTCCGAAGCCTCCACCTTCCAGTTCTTTGTTCAGTCTCGAGCCTCCCCCTCCCTTCTCTCCTATTGTGCAACGCCCCGCCCCAGAACCCGCTTCTTTGGCTTCAGTCTCCCCACCACCATTCCAACCCCCACATTCCTCTGGGCAGAAGTCCCTCCGGTGCTGTTCAGATGGTGCGGACAGTGGGGACCTTACAGCCCTTGGACAGTTCTGTTTGTCAAACGCTGTCGGCCAGAGGGCTGGTCTGACCCTGCCCTGGCCAGCGGCGGTGACCGCAATCCTTCTTCCTTCATGCCACGCCTCCGTGGCTTTAGGGGAGAATTCCCCTGGGGCTGGCAGACGTGACTGATCCCTCACCCTGGTCTGGCCGGTGGGGCACCCCTAGCTGGAGGCATCACGGCCAACTCTTTTTTTTCTCCCTTCATACCTGGATTACATTCTTAACCCGCCTCGGTGTATTTTCTGCAGATGAAGGATTTGGGGGCCGAGCATTTGGCAGGTGGCAAAGGGGTTCAGCTCCTCGGATTGTTGAACTTCTACGTGGAACAAGAACAGAGATTCCAACCTCGAGAAAAAGGGCTGAGCTTGATGGAGGCTACCCCAGAGGTAAATTTGAGAATTGATAGGACTTGGAGAAGATAACTTTTGTTTTCGCCAGTTGAATCAATACTAAATGGCTACAAAGTTAAATCCAAAATTGGCCTTTTTGAACTAAAAAAAAAAAAACAACCTGAAACTGTACAGTGAAAATGAAAGTTATACCAAGTGTAGAGGCGTTTGGGAGATTCCTAGGGAACCGAGTAGTGTGTACGGAGTATTTATAATAGGATCTTAAATTATTTTAGAAAACGGGAACATCAGGAAACCCTCTCTCTGTTCCAAGAGAATTGAATTCTACTGTAACTGCCTGGAATGTGGCAGTGCTTCACCTTATATTGAGTTGCTAAAGCTCTTCTGTATGTAATAATTTTTAAAAGTAATGATTTATAACTTGTATCTGAAAGTATGTAGATAGCTTTAGGTAACTCATATTCATAAAATGTTGAAAACTAAAGTGGGAAAATATAGCTTCTGAACCTTTATTTCAGTTCTAAGAAAATAAACTTTGATTCTTGGTTTTTGTTTCAGAATGATAACACTCTGTGTTCAAGATTGAGAAATGCCAAAGTTGAAGACTTAAGAAGTTTAACTAACTTTTTTGGATCTTGCACTGAAACTTTTGTTCTGGCTGTCAATATTTTAGATAGATTCTTGGCTCTTATGAAGGTATTTAATCATTTTTATAAATTTTTTTTTGTATTTCTATTTTTGGTTCTTTGAGACCATTTTTCTGTGTAGCTCTGGCTGTTTTGGAATTCGCACTGTAGATCAGCTTCCCTAATCCCGCCGCCCCCCAAAGTGTTTGGATTAAAGGCCACAAATCTGCATCTTTCAATACCCATGCCTAACCCTAACATGTCTAAAGCACACAGGGCATAATAATATTTGTCCAATCGGATGTAATAAAGCATCCTGTCCATAAAAAAGTAGTCAGAATTGTGGTCGTTCATGACAGAGAGACTACAAAGTTTTATTTCTGGATCTTTTTGTTTGTTTTTTTTCAAGACAGTAGTTCCCTGTTGTAACTCTGGCTCTTTGGAACTCACTCTGTAGACCAGGCTGGCCTCTAACTCAGAGATTCACCTGCCTTTGCCTCCCGTATTTCTGGATCTTAAGTAAGGTTTCGTAGTACCTTTTAAATACCTTTTCTTGAAAGACAGTACAAAATGAAGACTATTAACTCTTTAAATACTCAGTATATGTGTGTACAGGAGATCAGGGAGATGGGTGGTGAGGAGAATCAATTACAGTTCACCTTGTTACAAAAAAATGCCATGGTGATGTTACAGGCTCATTTATAAAACTGCTGAAACACACACAAAAGAAGCTAGTTTTTTTTTTATAAAAAAGTAAAACACTTCTTTTTTTTGGTGGGCAGGAGCTAATACTTTCATTTTTCTTAATATTTCTCTTGGAGCCTACATGTTTTTAATATTGAAACATGACACGTGTAACGGTATATTGAAGGTGACCTGCTGCCTTCCCTTTAAGGCCTTTCAAAGCAGGGAGCCACAGTCTTATTAATAGTCAGCAGCAACTGTTAAAAAATGGAAATTCTCTGGCCAGTAGGATCACTGTCAGCTGCTAGGTCACTTTTTAGGGCACTGGAAAAAAAAGGGGGGGCAGCCATCTGTCCATGGCAGCTTTACATATGTTCTCCTCACTGCACAATTAATGGGGTGCTTCTGGGTAGAATTACATTTTGTAAAGGTAGAGTTTTGTATACAAAGAGCAGATGCAGAATAGTTTTCCTTTATCCAAAGCAGTAGAGTGTTGTGTGTATGTGTTTGTGTGTGTTGATGAGTGTGTATTCAAATGATTATTTTGAAGGGACATGTACTATTGTCAGGTTTTCTTTAATTTTATGTGAATTGGTGTTTTGCTAGCATGCAAGTTTGTGTGAGGGTGTCTGATCCCCTGGAACTGGAGTTAGAGATAGTTATAAGCTGCCATATGAGTACTGGGAATTGAACCTGGGTCCTCTGGAAAAGCAGCCAGTTTTCTTAACTGCTGAGCCAACTCTTTAGCCCCTATTGTCAGTTTTATAAAGTTGTAAATACAAAGTATAACTCTGTGCCAGAAAGCAAGCTTTTGAACCAGCTTTGGGATTTTTTTTTAACCCAAATTAATTTAATTTAAATTTAATAAATGCTCATATAGCCATTTTTTTCTCTTCAAAGAGAGGTTACAATGGTCTAAAATGTAAAAATGATTTGTGGGTTAAAGGAAGTACATCTAAGAAGCAGCATGACATTATTTCAAGTGTATGTCTTGCTAAATCAAAGTGATGATTGCTGGGATTTCTTTGGTTCTGTCTTTTAGGTGAAACCAAAACATTTGTCTTGCATTGGAGTCTGTTGTTTTTTGCTGGCAGCTAGAATGGTAGAAGAAGAATGCAACATTCCACCCACTCATGATGTGATCCGGATCAGTCAGTGTAAATGTACAGCTTCTGACATTAAACGGATGGAGAAAATAATCTCAGAGAAATTGCACTATGAGTTGGAAGCTACTACTGCCTTAAACTTTTTGCACTTATACCATGCAATTGTATTTTGTCATACTTCAGAAAGGTGAGTGAGACTCAGTGGATATCTGTATATGATTTCGGTGTTGCTGCAACTAACAGTAGGGACGTTAGATTGCTTAAAAACTGATGTTTTTACTCCTTCGAAGCTCTCAACTTGGATTTGAATCCTTCAAAATCAAGTAACTGCTGAAGGTTTAACAAACCTTTCTCTTTCGCTTTGTACAGGAAGGAAATACTGAGCCTTGATAAACTAGAAGCTCAGCTGAAAGCTTGCAACTGCCGACTCGTCTTTTCAAAAGCAAAAGTGAGTCTGCTTCTTGCTTACATACGTCTCAAGTTTCTATGTCGATTTATTCCCTAATGTTTGTTTATTTTTTTTAGCCATCTGTATTAGCTCTGTGCCTTCTCAATTTGGAAATAGAAACGATAAAATCCATTGAGTTGCTGGAAATTCTCCTGCTTGTTAAAAAACATTTGAAGGTAAATATCTTTAGGTCTTGATTTTAAAAGTAGGCATCTTTTCTGGTTTCTTTTTTCTTTTATGGTATCTTAAGTATTTTATATAATACTTTATGAAATTCTCAATGTTTGTGTTCATTTTTCTTCTTGTATGTTAGGTGTTAAAATTCTCAAAGTATTGCTTTGACCCAGACAGTGTTAAGTCAGCAAGAACTCTCACTTAGCCCAACTTTTTTCTGAATGCAGGTGCTCCTTCTGGAGACTTGTGCTCTCTGCAGGATTGCTGTATGTACTCCCAGTGCTTGTTCTCAACTATGTACTGTAAAGTAGACTGTCTACACTAATGTGATAGATCACATCCCCTCACATCTACCCCTAGGGCTGAGTCATCTGAGTGATCTGAGTGGCCCTACCAAAAATTATCAGTGTTTTTTGTTTCTGTTTTTGTTTTGTTTTTAAGCCACTCCTGTAAGTTTTTGTAGTTATGATGAAAAATAAAACAAAAGCACAGGTTTTTTTTTTTTTGTTTTTTTTTTTAAACTTAAAGTAATAGTCTGGTTAAGGAAATAAAAAATTTAACGTGAAATATGTTTGTCACTATTGTGATTTAGTATTAGATAATGGTGACTCTTAAGAAGTACTTTGGGATTATTAGCAAAAAAAAAAATGGGCAATCCAGGGGTGCTGTGACTAGGGTCCTGGCTAAAAGTGCAAAATCTACAAGAATGAAGGCTTGAACAGCAGAGCTTATGGCTAAGAGGTGGGTAGGCTGGGGAAGTTGGGGAAGTCATTTTAGGGTAGACTTGCAGGGTGAATGTCAGTGTTATAGTCAGAAGCAGGGTGGGTGTATCCAACTCAAAGGCAGTTCTTTAGAAGTCAAGTAGATAACTCGAGCAATCACGAGTGACGAAGACTTGGCATCTGTGTACTAAGCTTTGACCACTTGAGTGCAACACCCAGAATCCACAGTGAGAGAACTGACTCCAGAGTTGTCCTCTGACACACACACACACACACTAGAACTGTTTTGTTTTTTTTTGATGATGACCCAGGGTCCTGAGTTTTGATGAAAAAGTAGATACAATGAAATTTGAAGGAGATCATTGAGATCTGTGTAAAGGAATGAAAAGGGACTAATAGTTGCTAGGTTACAAAGAGCTAAAAATTAGCCAGAGTTAGTGGAAATAGAGGCCAGAATGGTTTGAAGGAATTAATTTTTAAGTCAGATGTAATAGCATACACTTGAAATCCCGGCACCTGGAAGACTGAGGCAGGAGGATTGTGAACTGGAAGTCAGTTTAGGCTACAGAGTGAGTGTGAGGGCTTCTTGGGCTAGGTGACCCTGTCCAAGAATGAACAAAAGGCCCTGTCTGCGGTAGAAGTGTACACAGTGTGAAACGGCTGTGGGAGGTATTAGCTTTTGTCACAGCGGTATTTCTCTTTGAACTTGAGCATGATAGTGATCAGGAAATTGGTGAAATCAGTCAGATGGTGTTCTCCAGTTGGGGAGGAACTGTCCTTTTGGGAGTTTCCTCTCTGATAGTGCTAACTTTAGTTTGTATCTGATGCCATAATATGAATGTATATTATAAGCAATTCAAACTGTGATTTAAGAAACATTTGTTACAGAAAGGAAATTTTTTTTGTAACAAAGATTTTAAATTTCTTCCTTGGCACTACTAAACAATGTACTTGATGCTTTTTTTTAACAGGTTTGGTTTTAGGTCAGTGATGTCATAGAATAGGAAAAATTTTTCTCTGTATTGGTCCCTGTGTAAATAATATTTGAAGTGTTTTTCAACCAGTAGTTTTCAAGTTTTGGCTGCACATTTCAATGACGTGTAGGACTTTAAAGACTTTTAGCACCCAGATCATACTCTCATCAATTAAATCAGAATACCTGGCACCAATTGCCTTGTGATTTCAAGGAGCAGAAATGTGTGAGAACCATTGTTACAACAGCTTCATTTATTTTTATACTTAGATCAGTGACACTGAATTCTTCTACTGGAGGGAATTGGTTTCTAAATGCCTGGCAGAATACTCTTCTCCTGAATGTTGCAAACCTGATCTTAAGAAGCTGGTTTGGATTGTTTCAAGGCGCACAGCGCAAAACCTCCACAATAGCTACTACAGCGTTCCTGAGCTGCCAACCATCCCAGAGGGGGGCTGTCTGGACGAAAGTGAAAGGTAAGCAGGCAGCTTCCATAGACTAAATATCATGGGTTTTGTACTTAAAAAATAACTGTAGGGCCTCTACACATGCTGTGAGACACACACACAACACTCTCCCCTCCCTCCATCTTACCTTAAATAAGTAAACTCATTTAATTAAACTTTAACTTTAGTTTAAAAATTAAAGAAAAAAAGAACGTGGGGCTAGAGATGTAGCTCAGTTGGTAGTGTGTTTGCCTAGCGATGATTTTTGATCCCTAGCACCATGTACAGTGGCACATGCGTGTCATCCCAGCACTGGGAGTTAGAGGCAGGGGCCAGAAATTCCAGGTCATTCTTGGCTTTGTGTGTGAGATCAAGACCACTGTTACGTGTGAGACACTGTCTCAAAAATAACAAATTAAAATCCCCTGTGAAGAGTTTGTTTTTCAAGCCAGAAAATTAACCAGTAGTTTCTTAAAGTAGGCAATTTGTAAACCTTACCTCAAAAAGTGCTTTTGTTTACTCATTTGCCTTACTCTTGGAGGCACAGTTCAGTTAGTAAAATAAAACAACTGAAGCAGTTCCCTGGCTTCTCATTGTTTGGCATGTTAATGGAGCTGTGGGAGGAGAGTGGAGCAGCAGCCATCAGTAAGCCAGACTCCACAGGTACAATCAAGCCTTGCCACATGCCACCACTTACCACTTGTAAAGTGAATTGTGCTGAATTTGATGGCTCTCTGCTATCAGGCAAGGACCAGAAACTGCAGTTTCATAATCTGTGTTCTTGCTTTGGTATTGAGAGAACCGGTGATGGACTGACTGGTGGAAGGACCTTTAAACAGACCATAGCTTAACCACTGGATTGAAGATACTTAGAATTCCATAGTTACTTTTGCTACAGTTAATGGTGCAGGCATAGCAGATGGAGAACGGTAATTTGGGTAGCTCTCTTAAAAAAACTGTTGTTAATTGGACATAGTGGTACACCTTAAATCCCAACACTTGGTAGGCAGAGGCAGGCAGGTCTCTGTGATCTACATAGTGAGTTCTAGGACAGCCAGGGCTATGTAGAGAACCCATAAATAAATAAATAAATAAATAAATAAATAAATAAATAAATAAACAAATAAATAAATATGCCCTAAAATAAGTAAATAAATAAGTTAAATAAATGAAAACTACGGTTAAAATATTTTCTAATGAGAATAGACTTGACTTTAAGCTCAATTCAGTTGTGTAAATAATGATTAACTTCTGAATATAATATTCATGTATATTATGTATATATCATGTAATATTCATGCAGCAGGCTCGGCTTCTTTTGCCTGTAGACATCTGTGTGTTTTAAGCAATGACACCCTCTTGTCTCTTTTTTTCAGTGAGGACTCTTGTGAAGACATGAGCTGTGGAGAGGAGAGTCTCAGCAGTTCCCCTCCCAGTGATCAAGAGTGCACCTTCTTTTTTGACTTCAAAGTGGCTCAGACACTGTGCTTTCCGTCTTAGAATTCACATGGTCTGTGTCAGGATTTAAAGTATGTGCACCTTTCTCAAAGCAATAACTGGGGGAGTGGGTAGTTTTAGTCCAGCCCCCATCTAGACAGGAATTACCCAGACTGGAATACCTACCTTCTATTTATTACTCAGATCAGATCTGGCCTATTTTCATACTTAATCCTAAGCCATCAAATGGGTTAGTGCCTCTTAACAGTACTCTAAACATTGGCACTTTATTTTCTTGTTGACTTTTATCTATGGGGAGAAGGAAGGGTGCTGATACCTTTGTTACTTTTCGAGATTTCTAAAGATGAGTAGTATAGCTCATCTTATGCTGTAGAGCCTTCAGGTGTCTGTTTAGCAGATTGGGAGTGTGCAAGTGCTTCCATAGCAGGGACAGTAGGAAATCCTCTCATGGTTTATCTCAGATTTCCTTTTCCCCTGTTCTCAGAACAGAGACCATACAGTACTCTAAAGTGTCAAACACCGATTTTGTTTTTCTAATGGTAGTGTATTGTCTGATATAGATCCTATACATTAAGAGTTATATTGACATGTCTGTGAATTTTAGTTTGTAAATGTCTTGAGATTTCTGCTAAAGCAGGAATTGTCATCAGGCTAGGGCTGTTAGTTGCATTCTTAATACCTAAGTATTGTCAGACTATAGTATTACTTTATTGTTATCTAAAAGATCCATAATCTGCTAGTTTTGCATGCACCTCTGTGAAAGCAGAACAGGAAATGGAACAGATATGAACAGAACAGGAAATGGAATGGATAAGTGGTGATTTAGCTCATCTTACTTTCTTGTATTAAAAAAATCTGCATGATTACTTTCTAATTGTTTTGTAATTCACATTTCATAATGTATATGGGTGCCAAGGTTTGAATATTAAGTGAAAGAACGCCAGTGTGTGTAGTGTTAGTTCAGAGCAATTCTGTGTGGTGACAGCCATAAGGATGAGGCTGTGCACACTCTGTACACAGAAGACTGTACAGAGAAATTGTAACTTTATAAACCTATGTGAGAATGTAAATCTTTAAAAATGTACATAAAATACTGTATTTTTTTACCGTGTGTGTGTGTGTGCATCTTGTCAGTGCATGTAAATATAATTTATTGTGTATTCTGTATTATACCCAGACATTGATGACTTACTTTTTATTAGTAAGTCATCACTCATTGAAGTGTTTTCCAAAGTAGATTTTTTTGAAGTCAGAATAGGTTATAATTCAAAATAAAAATATTAATGAATTCTCCTCACATGTAGTTGTATTTCAGCTTTCATTTGCTTTTTTTTTTTTTTTTTTTTGGTTAAAGCACTTGGTAAATTTCAGCATGCGGGCTCCTGCATCAGCAGTTGGTCTGAGTTTCTCATCAGTTTGTCCCTTAGTTTGGGAAGTACTGAAAGAGAATCTGTCACTTGAGAATTGACCTATCCCTGGGGTGGATTCATATTAAGCTTTCAGAGATGACACATTAATCCAAATGCCCATTTCTTCACAGTGAAAAGCAATGATACAATGTCTAGTAGGCCAGGTTGATACACTGCAGTCTCTGAAATGTTGCTGGGTGAATAAGCATGGCAGGTTGGTGATGGAGTCCCACTAGTTTATTAGTATTTTGCTTTTTGTATCTTTCACCTTTTTTTTTTTTCTTTTTTTTTTGAGATGGGCTTCTCTAAACTCCTGCTGTCCTGGAATTCATTATGTAGACCAGGCTGGCCTTGAACTCACAGATGTGCCTGCCTCTGTCCCCCAAATGCTGGAATTAAAGGCATGAGGTATATGTCTGGCCTCTTTCAAATTTCAAAAATAATTTTTTTGTATAGATTTCCCATTCTAGTTGGGAGTTTGTTGACTTGCTTCTCTAGTTGGTTGGCAAATCAAGCATACCGAGTATAATTTTTTATGTGCTCTCTGCCCTGGAGATATGGGTGTGAGATATGAGTTTCTATTGCTATAAAGAGACACCATGGCCATGACAACCCTTATAAAGAACAACATTTAATTGGAGCTGGCTTACAAGTTCAGAGGTTTAGCCCATTATCATCATGACAGGAAGCACGGTGGTGCACAGGCGCAGACATGGTACTGTAGAAGGAGCTCAGAGTTCAACATCCAGGTCGGCAAGAAGAGAGTGATACTGGGCCTGGCTTTAGCATCTGAAACCTCGAAGCCCACTCCCAGTGACACGCCCTCCAACAAAGTCACACAAGGCCATACCACCTAATATGCCACTCCCTGGTGACCAAGCATTTAAATCTATGAGTTTATGGGGGCCATTCTTATTCAAAGCACCATAGCTATTTACCTTCCCAGTGAAGAATCCTTCATGACTCTTACTGAATAGCTTTGGCAAACTACAATATTTTCTGTTTCAGGTTTTGATTTGTTGTGATATAAAGAGTTATTTGTGACCTCTCCAATCTTGTGGACTTCCTCAGTCCCTTGGGTTGTATTGCTTTCTTACCAGATCCCACTGAGTGAATTTGCCCAGGGATAGGTCAGTTTTTGATATACTTAGCCTTGACCTCTTCATTGAGTTCTCAACTTATTATTCACTCTGGCTATTCTACTGGGAAGTTTCTGATTACTCTTAAACCTGTTCTTCTTGTATGTCTATCTCACTGCATCAGAATCCTACCCATTCAAGGTGAAAACTTGGCTAAAATCTTCATCTCCTGCATGTTTACTGGAGACTCACTTAGCCTCATTTGGAGAAAATCATTTATACTGTTTATATCTTACTAGCTCTCCTCTCTTTCCATCACTGGCTTGGTTCAGACACCACCCACTCCCATCCCTTCTAACAGAATGGTTACTGTGCTATCAGGTTTGCTTGGTTCTGGTCCCCACTTGCTGCCTATTCAACCTTTCAAGACATGCCAGTAGGACTGTCTTGATACACAGGTCTCCTACTCTGAACTTACTGCTGACATGTTTTTTCCCTTGGTGTCTCCTGGAGTTAAATGTTGAGAAAGCTGGTAAGCTGGCAGCTATGTGGAAGATTGGCTGAAGCTGTGTGTGTGTGTGTGTGTGTGTGTGTGTGTGTGTGTGTGTCTGATTACTAGGAGACTCACAAGCTTGGCGTCATTCAATCAATGATGAGATTTCTCAAGGCAGCGATGAGTAAGATTGAGACTCAAGCATTCACACATGATCACAGTGTGAGGAGAGGTTACCATTTGACCTCATTTTTAACCCACTCCTTTGAGTTGGCAAAAGATTTGGCTGTTTCGGTTTTGATGCTTGGTAAGTTGGGTGTGCTTTGCTGTTGTGCCTGATGAGGTGCTGTGCCAGTGTCCTGGGTCTCCACCCATCTGACCCCACTTCCACTTCCTGTTCCAGGATGTGAGATTACATTAAATACTGTTTTAAAGAAACCTGCCAGACTTAACAGAGTTAACATTCAAGTTAATTAGATGTTGGCTGCT
>JAMJFZ010000398.1:0-85763 GCA_026225945.1 Cricetomys ansorgei
GTCTCGAACATGAGAAGGTGAGTCTCTTAGCCATTTTTACGTTGGGGTCTGCAGAGATCAGGATTGGCTGGGGTTTGTTGCAGTCATAAGCTGAGCCCCCAAGTATCAGCTCCTATGCAGAAACCATTTCTCACTCACAGTATTCATGTTACCATGGGTCGGATGGGGCTCTGCTCCGCACTGTCTTTCCTCTGAGTGCATGGAAGATTGTCAGTGTTGTGGCAAAGAGGAAAGGGATGCAGCAAAACGCTGCCCCGGCTTTTAAGCTTCCCCACACATTCATTCACACCTCACTGGTCAAAGGAAGTTACTGTCTGCTCACAGGACCAGGTAGGATGCTTGACTAGGCAGGACCCTGACCAGAGGAACAGCCCAGAGCAGGACCGGAAGTATTAGAGCAGTTGTATAATATGTAAGACTCCTTTTTCCCAAGCTCCAACCTTTATATCTTTTAGAAAGCTTGAATCGTGTTAGGATTTCTCCTGAGCTCTGGCGTCCCCTTAACCAGGGTCAATGGACACAATCGAAGAGCTGAATGAAGTGCCACAAACTTGCAATATAAAACTCCCCTAAAAGTCAAGAAAACAGGAAAAACTTCACTAGCATGGGAAGACAGGGAGAAAAGTAACCTGAAACTGAGTGTAGAGTTTGATCCAGTTGAGCAAAAAAAAGTAAACGTTTAAGGGAAGGAGGGGCTGGAGAACTGGACTGTGTAAGCACACCGGTTGCTCTTCCAGAGGACTCAGGTTCAATTCCCAGCACCCCCATGGGAGCTCACAACTCTCTGTACTCCATTCCCAGGGGATCTGACACCACCTTCTGGCCTCTGTGGGCAGCAGGCACACACACGATACAGACACACATGCAAACAAAATGCCCATGTGCATAAATAATTTTTTAAGAGGAGGAAGAGGAGGAGGAGAAGGAGCCTGTCTGGCCATGGACACCCTGACTTATAGCTTCTTAAAGTAAAGGTAACCTATCCCAAAGTCCAAATGCGAGAATCCTCCATTTGGCCAGGCGTGTAATGCCAGAACCGAGAAAGCCGAGGTGGGAAGATCCTGAGTTGAAGGCCAGCCTGAGTTACATAGCGGGTTAAGAAACAAAACAAAATAAAGAAAAACCAACACTGCATCTGGGCTGGGCATATACGGATGAGTGGAGTGCATCGACTGCTGAAGGTCCGGGGTTGACATGGCTGAGGTGACAGGCCTCGCTGTCCTCCGAAGCAGCCGGCCTTGTCATTAAACTTTGGAGTGTCCCCTCTCCTCAGGGATCCATGATAACATGAGGCCAGCAGCTAGCTAGCAACTTTTTCTCTTTCTTTCACTCTCTCTTTCTCTGTGTATTCCTAACTACCTGCCTATCTAACCATCTATCTTTCACATTTTAATTTGAATTATTGTATCCAATCTTAAAAGATGGAGATATGATGGGAAGCATATTCCCCAACTGGAAATAGGGATGATTAAAAGCTATTTCCCCAACAGGTGGTTATTAGATCAGTTCTGCAGACTACTTCTAAATTAGCTCCAATATCCCACTCTCCCCTAGTTTCTGCTCATATGTAAGCTTTTCCCTTCCTATGTGGGCTGGACCAACCGATTTGCTTCCAAACAATGGAATACAGAAAAGTAACGGGATGTCATTTCCACAATAAGGTCATCAAAGACTGATTTGGGCCCTCTGAAACCATCCCTCCTTCTATGCTTGCTCTGATGAAGAGTCCACACGTGGAGATAACCACGTGGGAAGAAATGCAGCAGCCCCTGAGGAACCAAATCATCACAGCTACTACACGTGTACCCTTTGAGGTAGATTCACCACTCGGTCAGCCTTCGGATGAGACCCCAGCACCAGACAACACTTTAATGTCAGCCACAGGGGCACTCACTCGGAAGCAGAGGGTCCAGTATAGGCTTGAAAAAACAAATCACCGCTGGAGATACGGCTCAGCAGTTAAGAGCACCGACTGCTATTCAGGGGACCAAAGTTTGTTCTCAGCACCCACAATGGACACTTTATGACTTTCTGTAATACCAGCTCCAGTCAATCTGAAACCTTCTCTTCTGGCCTTGTATGCACTTACACAAACATACATCCATAAAATGTTTTTTAAAAATTGAGACAAACAGTCAAATAACAAGCAACAAAACCCCACATGAGTTGATGAAGTCTGTGGCCCCCAAACTGTGGTAAGTGTGTGCTGTTTTTAACCACCTAAGTTTGAGGTGGTTTCAAGTTTGTTACACGGCAATAAAAGACTGGCATAAAAGGTGTTCTGTGGTGCTTGGCTTATTAATAAGAACTGTATCCTGCTGGGCAGTGGTGGCGCACGCCTTTAAATAAACTCAGGAGACAGAAGCAGGTGGATCTCTGTGAGTTCAAGGCCAGCCTGGTCTACAGAGTGAGTTCCAGGACAGCCAGAGTTACAATAGAGAAATCTTGTCTTGGAAAAACAAAAAATAAAATAAAATGAACTGCATCCCGCAGTCTCTCTCCTCCTCATGATGGCATGTATGTTCCTTCCTGCTAAAGGGTCTTCTTCAAACTGGGGTTTGCAATCCTTTGGTAAAATAATCTCCAGATTCCCCATGTGTATGTAGTCCTTTCTATCAGAAAGACAGGCAACAGTCAAAAGAGTCTTTTCCTCAGTCACCAGTCTCACTGTTCCTTCCGTCACTTTGGGAAGGGCATTCTCACATAGGAATGGTGCTTACCTGGGGTTCCAAGCCTGTGGGACACTGGAGGGACCGGAGAAAGTCAGTGGCTCTAGAGAAGGGGCCACACATTCGTTTGCAAGTCAGGTGGCCCCGAGTCTAAGTTATCAGCAAAACTGAAGGAGGAGCTAAGTCAGGGGTCAACTGACAGGGCTTTAAAAATAATTCTTTGATAGATCACTCCGTGGTTTTGGCAACTCAGAAGGAATTAAAAAACCCGAGGATGCTGCTGTAACAATCAATATCTCCCTTCCCATTTTATATAAACAAAACTTCTAAAATATTTTCATAGACTTATATCTATGGCTAAAATAGATTTGAAGTTTTGCAAGAACACCATTTGTGCTGATACTACAATTCGGAATAATTTTAATGCTTAGGCAACTAAGTTTTTAAAATAAATTTTTGCTATATCTTAGTAGAATAGGTTTCTAGCACCAAAGTAGAATAAAGTTGGAGCGGGAGGGGAATGGAATTCCAGGCTCAAGGAGAGAAAAATGATAACAGTTTAAAGAAACTGTTTGCAGGATGATAAAATTGATCAGCAGGTAAAGATAGGTGCTTGCCAGAAGGTGCAATTCAGGACGACCTGAACTGCCCCCAGGAACCCACATGGTGGAAAGAGAGAAACTATTCTTGCAAGTTTTCCTCCTACCTCCACAGATGTGCCGTGGCACACATGCGTGCACATATAAGTAAATAAATAAATAAATGTAAAACTTAAAGAAAAAAATCTTGTATGTGTGTTAATAAAGCAACAGAGGATATGAAATTGCTATGCCAGCTCCAGTCCATTGGGTTCATTTTAAGCAGTAATGTATCTGGGAGTTGCATTTTTTTTCCTAAAAAACCTCTTTTTAAACTTAGTTATTAACTTGAGCATGTGTGGAAACATACATGGTCTTTCTTTCCTCTTGTTTTCCAGTGTTGGGGATGGTAGCCAGAGACTTGGATATGCTAAGGATGTGTTCTGTTCTGGTTTTTTTTTAAAACTATTTTACTGTGTGTGTGTGTGTGTGTGTGTGTGTGTGTGTGTGCACTCGCACGCGTGTGTGCGTGCGCTTGGAGGTGCTGTAACATACAATATATTGGTAAATTGACACGTACATCTTAAGCTTCTTAAAAGTGCATTCTGAGAACGAGGAGGGCTCTCCTGTGTCAGACTCCAGCGTGTTTGTGTCAAGTGTCTTCCAAGACCCCTTGTCTGGGGACAGATGCCACCCCAGCCTCTATAATGGGGAGAGGGAGACCCAGGAGTGAAAATACTGTCCTGGAGAACAGCTAGAAGGTAAACTGTTCCCAACAGAATTACTGTTGTTTTTTTCCCACAGGATAAACGTGCTTGTACTGGGAAAGTGGAGGCAGGCGTTCACCCTTGGATGGAATATTCTGTCCTGCTGGAAACCTGGCTCAGGAGCTTGATCGAGCATGACTGCTTTGCAGTTCCCCAGTCATTTGATGGATGTTTGTGCCTAATGCAATAATGTTTCTTTTCTGCGGCTATGTGTTGCTTTCCTCAGCCTTGCCCTCTGCTCTGTCTGGGACCCTCTGGGCCAGGAATTCCAACTGGCTACTTCAATGGGGCTTTGCCAGTGAACTCCCACAACGTGTTTGTAAGCTCCTGATTTAATGCTACCATTTGTTTGCCCTCTAATCGATCACTGTTGGATGCTCTGTCTTTCTCGCTGCTACTTGTTATTTGCTGTTCTATTTTGCTGTTCCCACTTGCTTGCTATATACTTGATAAGCTCACTCATTCAAAACCAAGAGCAGAGCTATTGTAGATGGTTCTGTGGGCTGTACAGAACAGACATTCATGTGGAACTCAGAGGGAAACATTTGGTGTCAGTTCTGTCCTCCTATCTTGTTGAGACAGTGTCTTTCTTGTTCTTGAGAGCTTCAGGGAGTTCTCCAGTTCCCACCTCCCATCTCCTGGCAGGAGCGCTGGGATTAAGTAGATATGTACCACCCCAAGGCAGCAAGCACCTTTACCCACTGAGCCTTCTTACAAACCCCACTGCCAGCCCTTTAAGTTTATTTTTACTTTGGGACATGGTCTTGCTAAAATATCCAGACTAGTCTTGAACTTGCCATCTTCCTGCCTCAGTCCCCCAGGTAGCTGGGTACTGGGGCCAACTCTGGCAATGAGGGTCAGGGGATGGAAAGGGGGTATGAAGTCGGTAGGGGTTGCGGCGGGGCGGGGGGGAAGAGCAGGAATAAGTCTTCTTGATAGGTCAAAGCAAGCTCTTTATTTTGACTTTTTACTTTTCCTCTCTCTATTGAAGCTTTTTTCCTCTCTATACAATTCAAACTTTTCCTCTCTGTAGGATTTCTTTCTCTTATTTAAACTTATTCTATACTGTGTTTTTCCATAAAATCACACACACACACACACACACACACACACACACACACACACACACACACGTATCTTGTGGATGAAGCAAAGCTTCAACATACACACACATACTCATTTACACACATATGTTGTGGAAGAAGCAAAGCTTCAACACATAAAATCTCTCACATATACGCCCATCTTGTAAGCTTTAACACACACACACCTTACCCATACCCATCTTGTAAGCTTCCTCTTGTAAGCTTCTTCCTCCTTATGGAAGAAGCAAAGCCCCAACACACATAGATCTAACCCACACATCTTGCAAGCTTCTTTTTTCTCTTCTCCTCTCCTGTTCTCTCCTCTTCTACTCCTTCCATTCCTACTTCTTCAGCTGTCTGCTTTCCCATATATCTTATATATATGACAAAGCCCCTCATGGAGAAAGATCACATTACAATCACATCTTAATCATACACTTAAACTTCACATAATGATTACAGGTTTTACATTTCAGTGATTACACGTTCCATACGCTTAAAAACAAATTATCTTAAAACCCACACCTAAACACCTAGTTCCCCAAATATTTTCTTCCCAAAATATATCTATATCCTAGAAGCAATAGTTTTTCTATTAGAGGTTAACAGAGTTTAAGCAAGTCAAGTAATTTCACAGCCAGCTTCTATTGTAACTGGTGGGTAGCAGTCTTGCGGTTGCTAGGAGATGAGTACCCATCATAGTATCCTAACCTAACACAATTCTTATTTAGTTAGCACAGTGAAACAAGTTTATTATAACTACAAAACTTTAAGTCAGGGGTCTTTTTGCTTTTCATAGGTAAAAGGAAAATATGCTGCACAATCTACATCCCCAAGGTACACCCCAAACTCATCAGTAAACTTTTAATTATAAAAACCGGGAAAGAATCAATTTTATTTGTGGTCGAGGAAGTTCAAGCCTAATAATGGGCACTGAAACTCATCTGTCATTTCTTGAATCATGGGTCTGGTTTTCATAGGTGAAACTCGTGGGCCCTAGCAAGCAAGCTTTCTTTGTTCCAGCTTTCCTAACCCTGACCAAACAAGTCCCTAGCAAAAATATTTTTTCTTCTTAAGTTCCTGATTCTAAGGCAGCTGGCAAAACATCCTAATGTAACCCTGTATATGTGAAAAAGACCTACTGTTCCTAACTATACATGCTCTTTAGTTATTCTTGCTGGAGTTTCAGTTGAATCACTAGTTTAACTGAGTGCCACTGCCTTTGCCCAGCTGGCATGGTTCAAGGGAAAATCATCACCGTCATGTGTGCCAGTGACACTGCCCAGTGAGGGGTTAGGGCCCCTGTAGAACTTTCATACCACAAGAGAGACAGGGAGACCACAGTAGCAACAAGCACTATAAGACCCAGCAGCGGCAAAGGATATTCAGGGGACTATCCCCCAGAAGGCCAAGGTGAAAACCTACTGCCAACCTGCTAAACAGTAGGCTGCCCCCCTGAAGCTCCAATGCTGGCTGCTGCTCCCCTGCATTGCTCCCAGCAGCTGGGTTTGCAGACGTTGTGACTGTTTTCAAATAGTAATAAAATCTGTCATGTCAATGTGATCAGGTTGGTCTAATAAGTCATAGATCAGACCCAGTCCACTGGAAGGAAGCGTTGGGGATAGATACTGGACAAACCCAAGGAATAGGTACAGGATTTTGGCAGGAAAAGCTCAAGAGAGGAGCAGGCATCTTGTAAGAAAATGCACTTGCTCTCCAGGAAGAATGCGGGCAGACGCTGGACCTGAAGGGTGCTGCACATAAGTGGGAGGTATTCTGTACCATCTCTGAGTATCAGGGTTTATTCCTGGAGACCTAGCTGGCTTATGAAACGAAAGGAAACTAAGATCTGTGGTCTCCATGACTGACTGGATAACCTCAGTGAAGTAAACCCTCACCTCAAAACTTGCTTCCAAGAAAGCCTGGTATCTGTCCCCTACAGCTCAGGAAGACTTTAAGTTGTGTTCACTTAGGGGTCAAGGAGGTGTTCTTGGAAAGCCTGGCTTTAATCTAAACATAATGGGTTGCTTTGTCTTCCATTGGGCATCCTTTCTCTGTGGCAAACAGATTCTATTACTAGAGAAAAAGAGAAAGGGAAATAATGCAGTTTACAATTTCCCAGAACCTCAAAATTCTCTCTTCCTAGGAGCCCCTAAGCTGCAGCGCCAGTGTCTGAGATGAACCCCCAGAATGGAAGGATGGACATACCGTGGCTTGGGTGGAGAGACAAGAAGAGGAAGATGCTATGGCTTGGGCCAGAGCATCCAACTGTCCCAGCCTGTGTGGTCACATCTACGCATTCCACGGTGGTCTGCATATGAAAGACGCCCTCCCTGCGGTCTGCTTATCTCAAGGAGCTTCAGGAGTCCTTCCATAGCAAAGAACAGAAAAGGCCACTGTGTATTTCATCCTGGGCATCTTGCGCCCTCTTCTGGACAGTTTTCTCAACAGCTTGTTTTAGTTTTGTTTTTTCTCTTGTTTTCAAACTTCGGTAATTCCCCCTGAGCTTTGAAATCCAAGCAGGGAGGACCAAAGCCTGCATCCTCACAGTGTAGCCCGGACTAGCCTCAGAGTCACCATCCTCCTGCCTCATCTTTCATATTATTGCCATTCTCTAAGATATCTGACACCTGACCCAGCACTTAAAGAAATAGGCTCAGAGAAGAGATGGGGTTTGCTTCACACCACCCAGATGGTTGATGGCTTGCTGCTTTTGACTTAGGCATTTCTGAAAAGATTGAAGCACTGGTGTGAGCTCCTGGTACCTGTTTGATAAGCATAGACATTCACTCACAATCTCCCAACAAACCTTCCTGGGACATGCTGTTTGTAAATTCTACCTATCCATTGGGGCAGGCATTCTTCGTTTTTGTTTGTTTTGTGGTGAATTTTTATTTTTGAGACGAGGTCTCACTACTTAGCTCCAGCTGGTCTGAAAATGACTATGTAAATTAGGCTGGCTTTGAACTCACAGAGAAGCCCACCTGCCTCTGCTCCCCAAGTGCTGGAGTTAACAGCATATGTCACCGCAAATACCCAGACCAGGTATTCTTAAACTTGGATATGTTTAGATCTCTGTCAGCTGGGAATCAAAAATATAAAAAAAAAAAAAAAAAAAAAAAGAAGAAAAAAGAAAAAAAGAAAAAAACTGAGGGTAAAAGGTGTATCTCAGTTGTAGAGTGTCGGTCTATCACATATGAGACCTTGGGCCCCACCCCCAAGGGGTGGGGAGGGGAGGGGAGTCTCATTCCAAATGTTCCTACTTAATTGTCTGGGAAGTGGTAGGGCATTTGGCCTCTGGGATTGGTCTTTTGGTGAAGGGGATGTTTGTTTGCTCATTTTGAGACAGTAACTCCTCTGTAGCCCAAGCTGGCCTTGAACCCACAATCCCATTGCCCCTATTTCCCAAGTTCTGGGATTTGGGGTGGCAGAGGGGGTTCCCCAGGAGATCCTAGGACATAGCCTAGGTCAAGAACATCAGTTTTAGCTTCTTCTCTATGTCCCTACTTCACACAGACATCTCACACTACATGGGTGTAGATTTGTGTACTGTTTTGTACCTGAAATATAAAAGTCTGTAGTGTACTTTGAAATCCTCCAGCATCCTGACTTTGAACTTTAATGTTGGGAATATCCCAATAAGACACTTCCAAGGTGGTCAGCTGGTATGTCGGGAACAATCATATTCTACTGCAGTCACTACGAGGCCTTTTGTGGCTCCGGTATGAATCAATCAGGTCTTAATTCATTAGCTGATGACTTGTTAAATATCAAGAGAAGTGTTAGACATAGGCCCCTTTTAATGAGGGTATAGAAATTTGAGGTTTGGGGATTGGCTAGAGACATTCCCAACCCCTGCCAGAACCAGCCAAAATTCAGGCTGAATCAGGGAGAGTACCCATGAGTGGTCCCAGCTGGCCTGCATCCAGTCAATGGGTGAAGGGGATTTCTGACCATAGAATGCTGATTAGAGAAGCAAAGCCCTACTTCTGAAATGTGGCAGTCAGTGAACCTTCCAAAATAATAAACGAGCCTTGAGTGGCCCCACTCTACGGGTGTGGTCTGAGCCCCTAGGAGATGAGGGCAGTGGGGCTGCATCAGTCTCTCAGAGCCAGCGGGATGACACTTGCATGGATTTACTCCCAAGGGCTTCTGGACGCATATCTTTCCGTGCAGCAGTACAGAGATCTGAGCTGTCTTCATCACAGCTGCCACCACCACTGCAGCTTCCTGGGCAATGGCTTCTATCTGCCAAACGTGCTAAATAAACCTAAATCGCCGTCTAATTCTGAGTCTGCCATATTTCTAATTCTTTTAAACAAAATGAATGTAAGCATTAGTAAGCAGGTACTCTATTTCAGACACTCTCCAGAGTGACACGGATCGTAGGCAAATAAATGTCTTTCGGATCTGATCTCACGTGCATATCTACAGGTGTGTTTGTGGAAGTATATATATATATATATATATATATATATATATATATATATATATATATAAAATAATTGTTTTATGCACTGCTGGGGGAAGGGATAACTAGGCCTTGGTATTTTGTATTATTTACGGGTGTTAGATTTATGTGGGGGATGGTTGATTGTTTGTGATCTGCACATGTTATCAGTAGAACACCTGAGGAGTTCTGTATCAATAAAACCACCTGAGCTGGGATGCTCAGGGTTCCACTGTCTAGTATGGTGCCTGCCATGATGTTGGTTCCCTCTGCTGAGGTCTGGTATGGTTTGCACATATGAATATGCCTTATTGTAATCCTTGCTGAGCCACCACAGAAAGTATGCAACTACACAGGTGTCTTCAAATTATAGTTAAAATAAAAATATTTTTTAAGCATATAGAATAGTAGATTTCATTAGACATTTTCACACTGTCCTAGTTAGGGTTACTATTGCTGTGACGAAATACAATGACCAAAAGCAACTTGGGGAGGAAAGGACTTATTTGGCTTACACTTCCATATCGCTGTTAATCATTAAAGGAAGTCGGGATAAGAACTTGAACAGGGCAGAAACCTAGAGGCAGGAGCTGATACAGAGATCAGGGAGGGGTGTTGCTTACTGGCTTGCTCCCCGTGGCTTGCTTGCCATGGCTTGCTTAGCTTTTCTTATAGAACCCAGGACCACCAGCCAGGGATGGCACCACCCACAATGGACTGGGCCCTCCCCCATCAATTACTAATTAAGAAAATGTCCTACAGACTTGTCTGCTTATGGCCTGATCTTCTGGAGGCATTTTCTCAGTTGAGGTTCTCTCCTCTCAGATGATTATAGCTTATGTCAGGTTGACAGAAAACTAGCCAGCACGATCGACCCCTCATCAACTTACACACAAACATATCACTGTTAAGCCATAACCTTTCCTTTCTTGTACATTCCAAGACCACACATTAATATCAAAATTACAATATAGAGATTCCAAATTTTAAAAGTCCTACAGTCTTACAAATTCAAACACTTTAAAAATTCAGGTTTTTTTTTTTTTTTTTTTTTAAATCCGAAGTCTCTTTTAAGTTCCAAAGCCTACAACTGTGGGTTCATCTGATCAAGAATAAGTTAAATATTGTCTTATTTCAAGAAGGAAGAACCAGGGCACAGTCACAATCTGAACAAAATAAAACCAAACTCCAACCATGTAAATAACTCCGTGTCCAATGTCTGGGATCCAGTCACGACCTTCTGGGCTCCTCCAAGGGGCTTCTGCTCTTCTCCAGTTCCACCCTCTGCAGCACACACACCTTGTCCTCTAAGCTCGAGTAAGCTGCACTCCACTGCTGCTGCTCTGCTTGGTGGTCACCCCATGGTACTGGCATCGAGTCTTCTGCTGCACCTGGGCTGCACTTTCACCAATAGCCTCTCCCTGGGATCTTTTTTGGTGTAAAAACTCACCTTCTCTTCTTTGCTAGTGAAAGACAATTAGCCCAAGAAGACACCATCTTGTGTTCTTAGGGCGTGAGTGAATTCTCTCGCAGTTTATTATAAACAGAGGCCACACCATTCTAAAGAGAGACTTAGCTCCTTCGGCCCAGAGCCAGTTCCCTTTCTGTTTCTCCACCATATCATGAGACTGGTAAGGAAACGCTCATCAGAAGCCAAATGAGTAGCTTCCAAACTGATAGGGCTGCCCGACGTAAGGCTTTCATACTTCAAAATTGAGGTCTAAATTAAGCTTCTTTATAAAAACATCCAGAATGTAGTATTCTCTTCTAGCAACCCAAAATGCGGTCGTAAAGCCAGCACACCTCCTTCCTAACCCCTAACATTTACCCATGATCTGAGAGTTTCTGTCCTTTAGGGACTGCCTGAGAGTCTTACACTGTGGCCTGGGGTCCTCCCTTGCTCCTTCCCTTCAGCCCTGAATCTTCCTTGCTGTCTCTGTGGTTTCCATTCCTCATCTCCAAACTTGCCTCTCTTACCGAGGCACTCCGTCTCCTTGACACCTTTTATTTCCTCAGTGCTGTTACCACCTAGCAGGTGTTTACCGAGTTCTGTTGTGACGTCCTTTTGTTATAACATAAGGTAGTTTGTTCTCTAATTTTTAGAAACTTCTTCAACTCCAACCCGGTTTTCCCCAACAAGAAGGTGATTCGGGTGACACAGGTTTGCAAGGTCTGTCAACACGAAGAACCTTGGTGGTTTGTACCTGCAGAAGTTGATTGTCTCGGAGTTCTAGAGGCTAGAAATCTAAAGTCATGGTGTCAGTAGGACTGTGAGCTCTCTGAAGCATGCAGGGAGGTGGTGAGGTTTGGATCTGAAATGTCTCTCCACGAGCTCCTGTATTGAATGAAGACTTAACCCTCAGCAGTGTTCAGAGGTGATGCCTTTGTGAGGTGGTTAGATCATGTAAACCTCTAATATCATCAGGAGATTAATCCATGGATGCATTCATAGCTCAATGGGTTATTGGGACATGGTGGAGACTTCAGGAAGTGGGTTCTAGTTGGAGGCAGAGGGCCATTGGGAAGTGTCTTTGAAGGGTATAATTGTCCGTAACACTCTTCCCCATCCGATTCCTGGCTGCCTTGCAATGAACATCTTTGCTCTGCAGTCCACTCCCTGCAAAATGTTCTGCCTTGCCGCAGGCCCAGACAAAACAAGTGTCTGTAGACTGAAACATTGGAAATCATGAGCCAAAATAAATATGTCCTCCTTCTGGCTGTTTTGTTTTGATTTTGAACGTCGACCCTCACCAGCAGTCTCTAATGGTGTACTTCCTCACGTCCTCTAACATCAGGTGATCTGCACAGTGTTTGGGTGTCACCGCTATTCCTGCTGTATCTGTTTCTGACAGCTGATGAAGTCTTATTCTTCCCTTTAGAATTAAACCAGCAACCTTTTCTATATAGGTCTTTAATATTTTTATTCTGCATATGTGTCATGAATATCCATCCATTCTAAGATAATATCCTCTCTCTGCATAAGAAGCCCAATAGGGAAATGTTTTGAATGAATGATGATGACCAGAATACAATTCCAGTGAGGATCTATATGATTCACATACGCATCCTGTAGTCTCTTTTCTACCAGAGTTAACTCTTGCTCTGCTGCAGTGGTCAAGTGTCTTGGACTATCTAGGTTGGATTCTCCATGTAACATTTGAAACAAACTGCTTAGCTCTTTCATGTGGGTCTTACCCAGTTGATATTTCCCAATAATTTTTGAAAATCATTAAGAGTTTGCAACTGATCTTTTCTGATCTGTACCTTTTGTGATTGAATTTTTTGCTGATTTATATTATAACCTAGATAGTTAATAGAATCTCCTCTTTGTGTTTTTTTCAGAAGCAATTTGTAATCCCCAACAGGGTGAGATTCTTTTTGTTTCATCAAACATTTTTTTCTAAAGCATCTGTGTCAGAATCAGCCAACAGAATATCATCCATATAATGGTAAATAATAGATTGGAGAATTTGTTTTTGAGTTAGTTCTAATGTTTGTTGCACAAAATATTGACATAATGTTGTACTACTTAACATTCCCTGGGGAAGGACTTTCCACTGATACGTTTTGACAGGTTGAACATTGTTATAGGTAAGCACTGTGAAAGCAAATTTTTCCTTATCCTGTTTTTGCAAGAGGATTGTAAAAACAGTCTTTTAAATCAATCAATCACACGCCTTAGGTAATAATGAAGGTAAAGGAATTCCAGGCTGTAGCAGACCTGTGGGCTGCATCACCTTGTTCACAGTCCTCAAATCAGTTAACATTCTCCATTTTCCAGATTTTTTCTTTATAATGAATACAGATGAGTTCCATGGACTGGTAGACTTTTCTATATGCTGAGTTTTCAACTGCTCCTCTACCAGCTGTTCAAGTGCCTGTAATTTTTCTTTTGTTAAGGACTACTGCTCTACCCACACAGGCCTGTTAGTTAACCATTTTAAGTATAGGGCAGTTTGTATAGTTTCATCAGTGGCCTCCTTTATAAATTTGAAAAGTCAATACCTGTTGTGTCTGGCTTTTGGATAACCTGTACAGCCTATGAATTCCCCTTATCAAGAGCATCTTCTCTTTATCTTATGTACTATTTCTGGGATTGAAGGGATATAAATCTGAGTTCTCCATTATTGCAATAAATCTCTTCCCCATAAAATGATAGCTATGTCAGCCACATAAGGCCTTAACATTCCCTTTTGCACTTCTGGTCCCAAACATTTAACCCAATTCACACTTTGCTTTACATAGGATAATTACCTAATCCCTACAAACTGTGTGGCTACTTCCTGTAAGGACCAATTTGAATTCCATGCCTCTTGGGAGATTATTGTTACATCTGCACCTGTGTCCACCAACCCTACTATTTCAATGCCATTTATTTGCGTTTTTAATTTTGGGCTTTTGTCATTAACGACAGCCTGACAGAACATTTGTTTCCCAGTGCTTCCAAACCCACCTGCTCTACAGGAGTGGCCTTCCTTTTGATATAAGGAAACAGTAACATTTGTGCAATCCTATCTCCTGCACTAAATTTCATTGTTACATTGTTACATTGGCCATGATTTTAATTTCTCCTTTAAAAATCTCCATCTATAATTCCAGGATGCACAATGAATCCCTTTAATGTCAAATTGCTCCTACCTAGGATCATTTTTACTATCCCTGAGGGAAGAGGACCCATCAGAAATTTTATAGCATTGGATGTCTAGGGATAGAGTAAGCTGTCTGTCTATAGCCAGATGTAGTGCAGCACTGCTTTCAGTAGCATGCATCAGATCTCCAATACTGAGTTTGGGTTTTTTGGTTTGCATACTACCCCAGGACACACACAGTTCATTTTTTCTCCTGGGTCCTGAGCTCAGCCCCCTGTGGTATTTCCCTACGACAAGTAATTAATTCTTCTGTACATCGCTCTTGAATCTGTACTCATTTGCCAAGTGTCAAGCCATTCCATATGATCTGCACACCCCCACAAATTTGTTCCTTTTTTCTGACAGATATTTAAAGAAACCATTACCTTTAGAAGCGGCTTGGCCACAATCTCTTTACAAGTGGCCCTGTTTTCCACAGTTAAAGCATTGGACATTTTGGTATTTCAGCCCTCTAACTATAACCTGTCTTATTATAGCAGCTGTGTAAGTATTGGAACCAATGTCTGAAGTATCTCTGACCTATTGATCCATGGGTGCAGAATTTGCTTTTAATGGCCTTAAAACTTTCTTATACTCTGTTGCGAGGGTCCTGGCGGTCCAGCTCTGGCCCCCGCGAAAATGGGGGTTCTTTCTTCCACGAAGGATGGGTAAACCCCAAAGAAACACGAGACAGTCTTGGTGGCTGTTAAAACCGCACGAGGCCTTTTTATTAAATGAACTTGGCGCAGCGGCGGCTTGGGACAGGTGCGGCGGCTTGGGGCAGCCGCCGCACACAGGCGGGAGATGTGGGCAAGAGGCGAGAGGGCAAGAGAGAGAGCGACCCCCATCCAGGGCTTTTATTGGGGTCCCCCAGAGCCCTGGTCTTGGGCTATTTTGATTGGTTCCTCAACCTCGTCGGTCAGGTGTTGGGGTCGCCGCCTGCACCTGAGACGCAATGGTGCCTGGGTATTTTGGGGAAGAAAGAATCCCTGCTGAGTGGTGGGGAGAAGCTGCTAATAACTACTAACTTAGGGGAATTTTCTGGGTTTTATATTTCTTAAATCTTTGCAATAAACCTGGGTTGCTTTATTGCAATTTACTTCTGGATAGCATGGCTGTGTTCCATTCCAGCCCACAGTAGCCAGCTCAGGGATTGATTTTGCTATTACTATTGGCTTATACAGATCTTATTATTGATGAGAGAACATATGCCACCGTACAGTGAAGACAAAAAAGGGGCAAGGCAGTTAGGGAGTTCCAGTTCCCGGCAGTGAATTCGCTTCAGGAACCTTGTCAAGCTAAAGCATTTCATAGCCTGGGAAACCTGGGCCCCAACACTCTGTGTTAGCATTTTCAAACACCATAGTCCCAGAGTCTATTTACTGCTACAGATAATGTTTGCAAAAAGTCTGTGAAGGCTTCACTTGAGCCTTATATGATTTTTGTGAATGAGGTAGATTTTTCCTAGTTCCTCTACTTTTTTCCCAAGCCTGTAAAGCTGCTAAATGACATTGTTCTATGTTCATGTCATCAAACTGAATCTGTTCTTGTAATTCATCATACCAATCCTCACCAAGGAGCTGATTTCTGTTTATATTTATTCCTCTAACTCTATTCTGCTTTTCAATATTTGCTGCTTCTTCTCTTCACCAAGTTAACCATTGAAGCTGAGGACATTCCTCTAGTGTAGATGATATTAACCCTTTCCAATAGAATAGGACCATCTGGTGCTACAGTGCCCAGTTATTCAGGACCTGCTTTTCCTAGGATGAGGACATGCCATATAACACTACAGATTCCTTCAATATCCTTAAATCACTTATTTCTATAAAATGCCATCCTATTTCATTATAACCTTGTGGATTATCCTTATCAGCTGGAGTATGCTGCATTCTCCCTTTATCTCTTCTATCAATACTACCAATTTCTTTTTTATTATTTCCCTTCTTGAAGAGAAAGAAAAAAATGAGCTCTTTCATTCTCCCTTTTGCTCTGTCTTGGCACTTTCCACTCTACTTCCCCCCAACACACACACCCTGACAACTCTTCTAGTTGCCTAACCACTTCCTTAACTTTTTTTTTTAAAACAAAATAGAAGCAAAAGAAGAAAAAGCAAAAACAAATCATCACTGAAAGCAAAGTGGTATATATCCCAGTAGTAACAGCCACAATAAATACTTTGCTGGCCTCTTGAACACAAGTATCCATCCCTTCTTCCTTTGCTTTTTCCCTCTACTACATTTGAAATCAAATTTCCCATTATCCTTTATTTATCTTTATTTTTCCAGCCCCTCATTTGGATGCCACTTACAACTGAGTTCTGAAGCCTCTTCTATTGCCCCAACTGCTACTGTGACAGATTTCTAACTTGTAACTGATTCCTAACTTGTAACAGATTCCTAACTTGTAACAGATTCCTACTGTGCCTTTTAAGCTGTAGCTCTAAAAAGAGGCAGGAAAGAGTGGAATCTTCACCACTCTCACAGGTGGCCTTTAAAGATAGAAAGCGAGAGAGAAAGATTCATTTCCTTTTTTGGCTGTTGTCATCTGTCTTAAGCATGGAGAACAGGAGCTCATAGGGAACAGAACTATCATCTCTCAAGCCAGTCCATCAACTGTCATTCCAACTGCCAACACTCTTCTTTATATCTAAGCTGTTCCCAGAAGTGCAAGTGGCATGCAACCATAAGGAGAGCTGCACAAGACAGAAAACTTCTTGGCAAAGTGCCCTGCTGAGGAGAGGAGAGAGGAAAGTAACCTTAAAAGCCATAAGGAGATAAAATTGCTGCTCTATGTACAACAGTCTCCCTTTCTTTCCTCACTTATCCAACAGAAATTTAGAAGTCCAGACACTTGATAAGCGTTGAAGGCAATAAAGTAAGTCTACTCCATAACACAAGACACAAAAGCCATGAGAGATGGTTCCTCCTCTATAGGACCATCTATCAGCAGCCAGCTGGGGGTGCTTTCAGTAATCTTTGCAAACCAAGCTTTGGCAGCCTTGGAGTATATAAGGGAAAGACACATCATTTAGGATTTCATTTGTATGCGTTAGCAAAAGCTTATGGTCTGCTTCCATTTCAACATGTGTTACTCCATAAATTGAGCTGTAAAATTTTACACTCATAACTTGTGTTTGGACTGAAGCATTCTGCTGGTCCTGCTCATACTGTCCTTAAAGCTTATTCAACAATAGTGGAAGAAATTGCCATCCATCTCCTGGCTCCCAATTCCTTCAGTCCCCAGAACAAGCCCCAAGCAAACTCAGCCCCAGGAGATGAGCTTTGAGGTCAAAGTCAATTAGTGGTTTGACTCAGCGTTAATGCTCATCTTCCCTTGAAGTTTCTAGATCTAGTCATTGTGGTTCCTTTATTTTCATAACTAAGCCTCTGCCCATCTGGCAGGTTGTAGCTGAATTCTCTGTCCCAGGACCATCACTTTTATCCCATTCTCTGTCATGTCCATTTTCCCAGGGATCAGGCAAGCTTTACTAATCAATTCTTCCATGGTCAATAATCCCACCTGTATAGCCAAGGTTCCAATATTCGCAGTAGTTTCTTCTTGATGCTTGGACCTCCCACTATCTTGTTTCTAAATTCCTGATGCTGTGATTTGCATAACTTTCAGCATGCCATGAGCCACTGCTGGAACCTTCTCAGCTCCGTGTTTGACTTTGGGTCAGGGGTTCTTAAGTGAGAATCCCTAAATGAGGATTGGTACACAAACGTAACACTGTGAGCTGTCTCTTCTGTACCATCAAATTCTGAGTTCATTTTTTTTCATTTTCACCATTAAAGAAACACTGCATGTGTGTGTGCGCGCGCACATATGTGTGTTTTCCTATTAAATCTAAAACCTTATATATACTAGGTAAGTGCTCCACCACACAGTCACAGGCATATAATTTAATAAATGGGGTGCTACTTGCTCTGACAGAAAGGTAAGATATGGTGTAATATATTTATTAAAATATCCGAGGTTGGAATTAGAGGCATGGCCACACTCTACCCGTATCCTGGTTACCAAGTAAAGAGTTTGCGAGCCTGGTAACGCTTACAGACATCAGGACACACTGGAGTGCCACAGTACCAGTAATGTTGTCAAGTGATAGTTTTCATCTTCAGCTGTGTCAATAAATATGTAAAGGATGACTTGACACACCAAAACAGTTGAAGAAACCCAATGAGGTAAAGTTTAGTCTCTCATAGCTGATCCCTGGAACTATTCATCGGCATCTTGTCTCCTGAGGTTGATCAGTTGTATGCGCACCGGGGTATTGCCAGGGGCAAAAATGCAGAAACTGATCCATGTTAGGAGTTTTCTTTCCTGATAAATTCATAAATGTATACAGTCAAATGTGTGAACCATTCAGGGAGCAGAACACAGGACCCCTCAACATGTCCGTCTACAGGAATCTCCTGGCGACACAAACCACCAGAGTTTAGTTTACCAGAAAATTTTCTGGTGAGGTCTCAGCACTGTATAAGTAACCAAGACAAGCTAGATTGGTGTCAGAAGAGGGAAACAAGAAAGGGTTGTAGGGGAAGATCAGCAGCTATATGTCCTTGTGGGAATAAACAAAACAAAACAAAACAAAACACAAAACAAAACAAAAACAAACCAACGAACCAAACAAACAAACAAAACAGCAGTGAGAAAAACATGTGTTTGTAGGGAATGGAAAACTATCACCGGGGCAGCAGGGAGCAGGTTTAGGGATCTGGACTGGAAGAACAGATGCATGTCACAGGGTAGGGTGGGGTCAGAAGGTAGATATAGAAAATGAAAGAGAAATAACTTAGCAGCTTCTTTCCCCTCCCATTATAACCTGACTGTCTTAGACTTAGATGAGGCCTCTGGCTGGGAAGACCATTCCTCTAAGCTGCCTCTCCCTGATGGGCACTTGTATTTAGCACCAATTGCCGGGAAAGCATATTCAGCCTGAGCCTTCTCCTCCAGCCTATGTGCTATAAATAAATTCCTCCAGACTTGGCCCCAGACTTGACATTTGATTTGCACCTTTTACCATGAAATGATTTGTCATTTCATGGAGTCTTTAGCTGGCTCTATTTTCACTCCTGGCTTCTCCTCAGATCATTCAGCTGCTTCCCGCATCCTCCCAGTTTCCTAGGGAACTAGACCCTAGTTCTCTGGTAGCACCAGGGCCCCCAGTTAGTGATGCCCCAGTGAGAGGAGAGCTTGTGGTAGCTTTTGCTTCCTGAGAGCCCTTCTTCCCCAAAAGGCAGGGTCTAGGGGCTTCAATGTCCAATGCATAGAGGTTTATGCTGGAATGCCCACAGGACATGAGCACGGGTATGCTGAGTACACACACACACACACACACACACACACACACACAAGCACATGCACACACACACACACACAAGCACACACACACACACACAGATGCACACATGTGCACACACCCTGGGACAGTCAACCACAGACAGACCACTCGGTAAGGAAGCACTCTCAAGGGAAGCAGATAGGCTAACTGTTAAATCTTTACCTCTTCTCCATGTGGATCGGGGGAGAGGGAAGATGGGAGGGAGCTGGGGGGGCTGGGCTGTATTGTACAAGGGAAAAAAATAAATTCAATTTTTTTAAAAAAGGAAACGGTTCTTTCTCCTGAATCTCACTTAGACTTTGCTGTGTCTGCAGAGCTGAGGAAATGAGCTTACCCCAAGACTCTTCCTTCCTCTCCCTTTCTTCTTCTGTCATTTAGTTTGGCTTAACTTAAATCCCTTGAAAATAATAAATAATTTAATAACAAAAACAAAAGCAAATGGTGGGAAACCCATTTTCCTGGGAATGTGTTTTTATTTGAAACCTACTATATGTTAGAGTTCATTTTAGCTGAATGTAACTACAATTTTTGTCTGAGAACCCCCAATAAAACGGGATCTTTCCCTTTGCTTTTCATTGTTAAACTATTCTTTTCAAGGAATTTAATACACAGACGCTTTGTAGGAGCACTGCTTCTCAGTGGGGTCCTTCTAGAAAGAGCGCTGGACATGAGGCTGAGTGGCCCGGGTTTAAATCCTGATTGTTTCAGCTGCGTGACCTGACACTCAAGACTTAGGCACTCTGGTCCTGGGTTTCTCCCTTCATACATTTTATGTCACAATCCCCATTTACAAGAAAATTGGCAAGTATGCATATTGGCAAGATGCATGCCAGTATCCCCAGCACTGGGAAGGCAGAGGCAGGAGAATTGAGAAGTAGAGGCCAGCCTAGACTCTAAAGCAAGGCTATCTAAATACAAAATGAATGAGAGGGGGAGGGGTAAGTAAACTGTGGACCATTCATATCATGAAATGCTATCTGAGGATAGCTAAGAGCTAGTGACAGCTACACTTACCCAAGCAGAGGTGGATCACTTAGATAAGTGGAATGGGAGGAACCAGACACAGAAGACTACATACCTGCTGCATGATGATTCCATTTAGAATTTCAGAAGCAGGCATACCACTAGGCGGTGTTAAAAACCAATGGATGGTGGTTCTTGATGGGGAAGCAATGGCCAGAGTTCTGGGAGAATCCTCTGGGATGCTGGAAATGTTGGGTATCTTTTTGGTTTTGGTTTGTTTTGAGTCAGTATCTATTATGTAGCTCTGGCTATCCTGGAACCGTGTTGACTAGGCTGAGCTTGAACTCGCAGAGGTCCACCTGCCTCTGCCTCTCGAGTGCTGGGTTTAAAAGTGCGTCACTACACCAGCATGTTCAATTCCTTGATCCGGAGGAAGTACATGGAAAAGCATATTGATGGAGCTCTGCCCTTCACACACTTCGCTGTGTGTGTGCGTAGCTTAGTTAATTAAGAAAAGCATCCCCGTCAAATTTCCATGGCTACACACATGGTTCCTCGGTAATAATAATAGCACTAGAAAAGCATTAGATGCTCAAGTCTGAAAGCCTCGTTGTCTTTTTTCCTAAACTAAAACTAAATTAGGAAGAGAAACTGAAACTTCTAGGAAGCTACACAGCGTCACTGCGAGGATACGACGCGCGTTTCGGACTGGACATTCCTAGTGTTGTTACACTTAGACTGTGTTGGGGGCTCATTCTGAGCTGTGTTATCTCGCTGAATTTACTAACAGTTAAGGTTAGGTTGTCTCTAGGGTCATCCAGCCTTTGAATTCTTGACCCGTGACTGGCTTAGAAGTGGCCCAGGCAGCCAGGCCCTAACTCTCCAAGTTGCTAAGATTCTGTGGCTCCTGTCACTTGGTATTGGTAATATGCGGCTTCTTCCTGGGGTCTATATCTCATTTAACTGTGTCCAACAGTGTGGGTAATACAGTCAAGACTGTGCCCTGGGAAGCTGAAGAATGGCTCCGCCATTAAAATCACTTGCTGCTTTTGCAGAGAACCGGGATTTGGTTCCCAGCACCCACAGGGAGGTCCACAACTGTCTGTAACTCCCATCCCGGGCTGATTCGG
Organism: Cricetomys ansorgei; assembly: GCA_026225945.1. Taxonomy (NCBI): domain Eukaryota; kingdom Metazoa; phylum Chordata; class Mammalia; order Rodentia; family Nesomyidae; genus Cricetomys; species Cricetomys ansorgei. The sequence goes on from JAMJFZ010000398.1 coordinate 21,618, forward strand.
CGTCCTCTTCTGGCATGCACAAGATATACAAACACCCACGCAGGCAATGCAGCTGAATACTCAGACACATAAAATTAAAGTTAAAGAAATGAAAGGCTGTGTCCTGGGTGAGAGGGGAGGTAGGTGGTGTTGTGAATGCTGTCCTCTGAGCATGTTATGGCCATTACTACCTTATCAGCAAGCTGTGCCTACTGAACAAGACCTTCACAAGATAAGGTCCATTGGTGTTCCCTCTTAGGAGTGGGTAAGGTCACTCGACCTCACCTTAGTTAGCTCCCTGCTATTCATTCACTCCCAATGTCCTCTCTCCCAGCTGCAGGCAACTTTGGACTGTCATCAGTACCCTCTCTAGCTTTTGTTTTGTATTTTGCCCAGGAAAACTCAAGGCATCAGGCAGTCTGGTCATGAATTGTCCCTATTATGAATTGTCCCTGTTATGGTTTGACTCTGAAATGTTCCCACAGGTTTACTGCCCAGCTGGGGGCGCTGGTTTGAGAGGAACTTGTGTTCCAGGTAGGCAGGGAAAGCCTACCTGGCAGAAGCAGGTCACTAAGGATATGGCTTGGAAGTTCATACCTCAGATCCTGCTTCTAGTCTTTCTCTGCTTCCTGTCCAGGGCAATGGGAGGAGCCTCCAGCACTCTCCCCTACTGCCATAAAACTGCTCCATGCTTCCCTACCATGGTGGACTGAATGATCCTGAAGACACGAACCCAAATAAACGTTTTCTCCATATAATTGTTCGTGTTGGGTATTTTGGTCATAACTGCACGCCTTTATAGTACAGGACTTAAGGTGGCATGTGCAGATACTGGAATTTTACAAGCAATTGACTTTTCTTAAAAAAATCCTTCAGGGCTTAGAACAGCGGTTCTCAACTTGTGGGTCACGACCATCAGAAAACACATAATTCTGATGGTCTTAGGAACTGAGACGCCACTTAGTAGCAAAATTACAGTTATGAAGTAGCAACAAAAATAATATTATGGTTTGGGGGTCACCACAACATGAGGAACTGTATTAAAGAGTTACAGCACTAGGAAGGTTGAGAACCACTGGCTCAGAAGATCATTCTTTTCCTTGTTTGTAAAATCAGTCTATTTGGCCTCTGCCAAAAACTCTGAGCTCCCATTGCTGAGCCAGGTTTTCACGTGAGTAGAGTCCACTTTACACTACCATCCACCTGAAAGAGACCCAGCACCAAGGGTCCTCTTCTTCCTCTAGGCCAACATCCAAGACTCAGAAGTCCAGCTCAAGTATCACCTTTTCTGGAACCTTCCTTGAGGACCCCATACATCATAAGCCTCTCCCTTTTCCAAAACTCCCAAACAGAAGCAGAATATCTCCGAAGCGTCAGTTGTGTGGTATCACTCCCCGCAAGTCGCCGACAGCCTCTTCCAAGCCACATCAAATGAACAGATCTAAGCAGTGTGCTGTTTGCATGCGGCTTTGAGATGCTCCCCCCTCACAAACCGGTCTTTCAACTAGATGCCTCCCTGAAACCTAGGCTGTATATGAGTTCTAGGTCCTTCTTAGCACAGCGGTACATCTGTTCCACGCGGTAGAATATATTCCACACAGCACTTTATTAAATGATGCTTTGTATCGGTCTCAGTTATTTCTTGTCCCAAGGTTTGGATCCTCAATAAGACTGTTTACCTGTGGGGGCAGTGGTGGCACATGCCTTTAAAGCCAGCACCCAGGAGACAGAGGCAGACGAATCTCTGAGTTGGAGGCCAGCTTGGTCTACAGAGTGAGTTCCAGGATAGCTAGGGCTACACAGAGAAACCCTGTCTCAAACAACCAAAAAATAAATAAATAAATAAAAGACTAGTTTCCTAAAGGGCAGACATTCTGTTATTCTGACTTCTTATACCCCTAGAGCTAGCAGCAAGCACGCCGAGATAGCATGAAATCCCTATAACACTAGAGATTTTCTGCTAAAATATCCTTTGTCTTGTAAACAGTCATTTATTTTTATTTATATTATTTGTGGTGGCTATGCTGATAACCATGACGAATATATTAGTTCGGTCCTCAGCACATTTTGTAGGCTAACAAAATAAATTTGCTAAACAGATAAACAAACAAAAAAATCCACTGACCTTTGTAGCAAGTACATCAATAAACAAGTTTTATTTCCAATTACACACCTCCCCAGCATAAATTATTTTTCATTCTGCTCAAATACCAATCTCTGTTTATTTACAGACCAGATCATTGCTACTCCCTGTGGTCTTCCTCGAGTTGACAGTTGAGGGTCTGGTGTACCTCCTGACGAACACGGTTGCATACTTTTTTACTCCTTAGGGCTAGATGCAGTTAGAATTCTGAATTTCCTGGATCTCAGGAAGGTAGTGTGATGCCTAAGTCACAGATCTTATAGCTCCAAGCCACAGCTGGGACGAGTGTGTATTCATCAAGGACACCCACAGTCAGTACAATCAGGCTTTGTTGCTGGGGAAGGTTTGGCACGAGCTTTCTGGCCTCAGAGATGCTTGGATTTTGCAGTTGAAGGTGAGGCCCAGGAGGTGTGTGACCATCTTCCATATTGTGCACGGGGGAGGCTTGGCCCTGGGGCCCTACCAGAGCCATTCTTCTTTCATTCATTTGAGGAGTATAATTCAACCCAGCGCACATTTGTTGACCAAGTCCTATGTGCCAGACACTGTTTTGGGTGCTGTGAGAAATTTAAAGAACAGAGAACTCTGTATTAGCCAGCTTAAGCTGCCATAACAAATGTCACCCCTAGAGGACACAGACAAAACATGTTTGTTTTCGTGCATTTCTGGAAGTTCATTGCTCAGAGTCAAGGTTTAGCAGGGTCGGGTTGGTTCTTTTCATCGATCTTCAGCCTTCTCGCCCTACCCCATATCCCCTCCCCCTCTTTTTTAATCTCCAAAGCAAGTGATCTGTGGAGAATCCTCTTCTTATGTATACAATACTTTTTGGGCCTCTTAAAGTGTGGTTACATCTCTGAAGCCTCCATCTCCAGCCACAGCATCCCTAGGACCTGTGGTTAGGATTTCAACTCAATGCTTAGCAGGCTCTTTGCCTCTAGTAGCTGCCTCTGATGACAGGGACCACAGCTAACCCGACCCAAAAGAGAGGAGAGCTGGGCATGGGCTGAGACACAGGGGAGCTGTGGGCTGGCTGCAGAGACTGTAGGAAGATGACTTCTGAGTTCAGCAAAGAAAAGCCTAGGTCTCCTCAGGGGCATGCAGAAATGAGTTACTATAGGATCCAGTGTGATGTGACTAAGGCCATTTTACTTGTAACCTTGTATCAATTACTCTGATACTGTAATAAAACACCACAACCAAGGCAATTTATAGAATAAAGAGTTGTTTTGGCTGATGGTTCCAGAGCATTAGAGTCCTTAATGGGAGGGAAGGTCTGGGAGCAGATGGCAGGCGCAGAAAGCTGAAAGATGACATCTCAACTGCACACAGGACACAGAAATCAAACAGGAAGTGGGGCAAGGTAATAAACCCTCAAAGCCTTCCCTAAATGATGTACTTCCTGCAGAAGGTTGTACCTCCTAAAGATTCCATGAGCTCCCCAAATCAGAGTCTAAGTTTTCAAACATATTAGCCTATGGGGCAGTAGTTCTCAACCCATGGGTGGAGACTTCTTTAGGGGATTAAACAACTCTTTCACAGGGGTCATCTAAGACCATCTACATATCAGATATTTACATTCTGATTCATGATAGTAGCAAAATTACAGTTATGAAGTAGAAATGAAAATAATTTTATAGTTGGGGTCACTGTAACATGAAGAATTATACTAATGGGTTGAAGCATTTGGAAGGTTGAAAACCACTGTTATTGGGGGATATTTCCACCACTTCACTCTGTCTTACCCTCAAGGTAACCCTAATGTACATCCCAGGCCTCATAAAACAAGTTTTATGAGAGCCAGATGAGTTTTGGGCTGGACATTGACACCCAGACTGCCTTAGCTGAGACTTAATAACTTAATGTTAATGTTAATTGCTTTTGAGGAAAGTCAGGTATGTTTGATTGCCTATAGATCACCTTTGTCTAATTCAATATATACACCTTTACTTCCTGGTTTGGGGGTCAGGGATCCTCTCGTCTCCTGCTACCTAAGACACACTCTACATGTTTCTTGTAGAGTAATATTTAATCTTTTAATCTGGCAGCATGGCTTCTCTAAGGTAGAAAAATGTTAATTCACACCTTTAATCCCAGTATTCAGAAGGCAGTGGTAGCATATACCTTTAATCTGCAAGACAGAAGCAAGTAGAAGCAGAGGCAGGAAGCAGAGCTTAGGAGTAAGTGTCAGACAGGAAGTAACATCTGAGATGAATCAGGTTGCATGACAGGCAAAGTGATAAATCAGAGGAAGAGTTAGCAGAATGAGTAAGGGTGAGGACACACCCAACTCTCACGATAGGAAGGTGGGCTCTCAGCTCAGAGCAGTAGTCAATTATAGAAGTGGTCTGAGGAGTCTGAAGCAGTCTGGGCAGAGACACAGAGGGGCAGTCTGAAGCAAGCAATCAGTTATGGAGGCAGTCTGAGTGATCTGAGGCAGAGACACAGAGACAGTTTGGCAGAAGAAGTCAGTATCAGACAGGTAGAGTGAGTCAGTTTGAAGCTGAGCAGAGCAGTTCAGTCAGAGAAGTTGCAGGAATCAGCCAAAGTCTGCTAGAGTCAGAAGAATTCAGTCAGAAATAGTCAGCAGGCTCAGAAGATCAGTTTGAAACAGACAGGTTGGGGAAGAGTTTGAGCCAAAACAGTCAGTGAGTTGAACCAGAAGATTCAATTGAGTTCAGTACTGGTCTGAGTTCAGAAGGAGCTAGTCAAGAGTGGCTCAGTCAGTAGTAAGTCTCGGAGGCTGAAGCCTTCCAGTTCTAGGCTAAAGATTAGATTGCACAGAGGCCAAAATGCTCCAGGGCTCCAAGACTAGAACCAGGGATTGAATTAGCCAAAGAATAAATTGCCTTTTATCCTGAATCTGCATCTAAAGTTTCTAATAAGTTTCACTTTTATGGCATCCTAGAGTTGCTCCCCCATTTCTTCAGTGTTTCGGTACCTCCCATGTCTTCCCTAAGGTTTCCTTGACTGTGATAAAACACCATTACCATAAGCAACTTGGAGAAGAAATGGTTTATTTCATCTTACACTTCCAGGTAGTGGTCCATCACTAAGGAAAGTCAAAGCAAGAGCTCAAGCAGGAACCTGGAGGCAGAAAGTGGAGCAGAGACCATAGAGGGATGCTGTTTATTGGCTCATTCCCCATGGCTTGCTCAGCCTGCTCTCTTATACACCTCAGGACTACCTGTGTGGAGTGGTACCACCCACAATGGTCTGGGCCCTTTTACAACAACCACTAATAAAGAAAATGCCAACAGGCTTGCCCTAGGGGAATTTCATGGATTCATTTTCTCAGCTGTGGTTCCCTCTTCTCAGATAACTCTAGCCCATATCAAGTTGACATTAAAAACTATCCAGCTGCCAGGCAATGGTGGCGCTCACCTTTAATCTCTGCACCTGGGAGGCAGAGGCAGGTGGATCTCTGTGAGTTCAAGGCCAGCCTGGTCTACAGAGTGAGTTCTAAGACAACCAGAGTTACAACAGGGAAACTCTGCCTCAAACAAACAGACAGCAACCACCGCCTCCAAAACCCTAGCTAGCACATCCCACTACGCTGGCCAGTTCTCACATACTTAGCTTTCCCAGTCAGGCATGATAGCCTCAAGCAATGTGGAGTACAGCACAACAGTAAGAGAACCAGGGGTGAAGAAGAGTCTGTCTGTCTAGGACCCACTGACGGCCCCAAGAGTATACTATTAACAAGCTAATGGTGGCCTGTGTATATCAGTCCCCGGGTTCTTTCCTTATTGCACGCCAAGACCTATAACCACCAAAGCCTTTTGATAGCAGACTCAAATATATACAAATCCAATTAAAAGTAATAACCCATATAAGCAAACTTTTAGCCATTAGAATCATACCTCACCTCACAGCTTCTGCCTACTGATAAGCTAGGGCTCTGCAGTATTATGGACCCTTCCAGGTACTGATCCAGGAGACTCCTGTACTGCTAGTTTACATCACCTAAACATGAAGGTCCCTCTATGCCTCCTCTGCTCCTCCTCTGAAGGAAGTTCCCTTGTCCTCTTTCCTCTGTAAACAACCAACTTAGCTCCCTAAGCTTGTGAACTGGTTCCTGTGATGAAAGACTTCTTTTGAAGTTTATAACTTAAACCCTGTCCAAAAAATACATAAGTTAAGTTTGTGTGTGTGACTGCCACCCTGTGTGGTCATATCTTTTTTTTCCTTGTCTCCAAGTGTCACCCTCAGAGAGGCAGAGGGAAACCTAGCAGCCAAGAAGGAACCTTGATTTGATTCAATGACCAGAGGCACGGATGAGGCAACTATCCTCAATCCACACTCCATATTAGCTACTAATTTGCCACGGCTCCCTCACAGGATTCTGGGGTCCACCTCAAGCACTCATCATACACCCCTCTGCACTTTCTCTGTGCCTTCCTTTGTCTTTTCATCCGAAAGACATGGAGTAGAAACCCTGAGGTCAACTTCCAACCAAAGGGGACAAGGGAAGGGATAAACACCCCCCACACACATACACTATACTGTACATTACAAAGCTGACAAGTTTCTGGGTTTTGTTGTTGTTGTTGTGTTTGTTTTTGACAGGTCTCCTATAGTCCAGGCTGGACTCAGGCTTGTATATAACTGGAATAACCTTGAACTTCTGATCTTCCTGCTTCCACCTTGGCAAGTGCTGGGATTGCAGGCATGCACCAACCACCATGCCCAATTTTATATGGTACTAGGGATGAGCCCAGGTCTTCAAGCATGCACTGAGCTACTGACCTATATCTCCAACCCCTGAAAGGCTTCCCATATGATCCCAAGAAGGCCCCCAAGTGAAATGAGACCCTCCTACGTGGGTACAGCTCTAGAATACACCCTTATACTGGCCCCCTACTCTATCCACCGTTGTGCTGTGCTCTGTGGATCACTAAAAAAAATAACCTAGCTACATCGCATCTTCTGTTGTGAAAGTTTATTTTTAGTTGTGTTTAAAAAAATTGTTTTTGTGCACTGTTGGAAAAAGGGATGCATAGGCTTTGGCCTTTCGTATTGTCTGCAGGTGTTGGATTTATTTGGGGGATGTTTGATTGCTTATGATCTACATGTGCTATCAGTAAAATATCCGAGGAGTTCTGAAAGAATAAAAACACCTGAGCTCATACGCTCAGGGTTTGACGGTCGAGTATGGCACTGGCATGGCAGTAGGTCCCTCTGCTGAGGTCTGGGAGAGTTTGCACTATGATTATGCCCTCTTATCATCCTTGCTGAATGCTACAGTAGCATACAACTACAAATAGCTCCCAACGTGTCAGGCAGAAATTAAAGAAGAGCACATTACGCTAGCTGCATCAAACGTGGAGAAAAAAAAAAGGAAGAAGAGAAAGAAACTCCAGACTTTGCAGAGTCAGATAAAGTATGCTCAGAAAGCTACCAGAGGATAGAGATTAAGGTATTAATTAAAGTCTCCTGAAGGAAGAGGAGAGAGTGAGAAAGGGAAATAAGCCTCTATGAAGAGAAAATTGTGAAAATTAAGCAAGAAAGAGGGCTCAAAAGTGAAAGCCACAGAAGAAAGGCCTTTACAGAAAGACATTTTCATGGTAAAAACAAAAAATCCATCTGAGAGCAGGAAAGAAGCAAGATTTCAATGGCTTTTCCTGATCATGGAGCTGACTCTCCTTCCTGCTGCTGGCGGCAGCCAGGGCACAGGAAATGTACTACTGTCCTATAAACTGAGTTTGTTGATGGCTTTGTGTGTGTGTGAAACCCAAGTGGGTCTTGTGTTTGAGGTCTATGAAGAAGGTTGTATGTTTCCCAGTAGCAGTGGTGAGAAAGAATGCCAAACCACCAAAATGTTTCAACTGACAACTCTTCCCACTAGCCCAGGATGCCCTGCTGTTGTGGAAGCCTCCCCTTAGAGCTAAAAAGCTGCTTAGTTAAACTGAACAGTTTTTTTTTCCTGCAAAGTAGTCCAGATACTGGTGATGGTGATGAGAACGCCACCCATGAGGTCACCCTTCCTACTGACAAGGACTAGTTGTTTTTCTTGCAAACCAGACTCAATCTTAAAATCTAGTGTTTTCTCAGGGTCAGCACACAGAAACTGTCTTCCAGAATTGGCCAAGGTTGTATCTCATGCTGGCAGCTCTACTTGGTATTGTAAGAGTCACCCAGGTGGACTGGTTTTAAAGGCATGAAGAGGTCTTTGGAGAACAGCTGAGGCTTGGCACCATGAAGAGAGCCCAGGAGAGGCCATTGGTGAAAGTGCAACCTCAGTGGCAGTTGAAGGCCCAGACTGAAGGGGTCATGTAAAGAAGTTGAGGCTTGGTACCATGAAAAAAGCCCAGGAGAGGCTATTTGTTAAAGTGCAGCCCAGTTGCAGCAAGGCACCCCAGCAGCATTCTGAAGATGCCAGTACCACAGGATGACCACCAAGAACAGCAGCAGCAGTGGAGGGGAGCCAGCCAGATCAGGAGGATAAGTTGTATGTGCTGCAGAAGGCAGAGCCAGATAAAGTGATCCAAGATCTTTGGAGGAGTTCAGAAGATCGTGAATTTGAGATAAATTGCACATTGATAATATTTTTCTGCTGTCCAAAGACATGAAGCTTGATGTTTGGTTTCACTTGGTCCTGTACATTAGCAGCCCTTGTTAAATAGTTTTACTGGTATAGTGTTAAATTGTGTTGTAAAGCATTGTTTTTATACAGAAAAAGAGAATTGTAGAAGTTTACTTTTAGTTGTGTTTAAAATATTGTTTTGTGTACTGTTGGAAAATGGAACACATAGGCTTTGGCATTTTGTACTGTCTGCAGGTGTTGGATTTCTGTGGGGGACATTTGATTGCTTCTGATCTGCACCTGAGGAGTTCTGAACTAATAAAAACACCTGAGCTCAGATGCTCGGGGTTCCATTGTGAGTATGGCATTGGCCATGACAGTGGGTCCCTGAAACATGCCTCCTTGTCATCTTTGCTGAGCCACCCCAGTAGCAGCTAACTACTACAATCTTCACTTGGGCTCTGCTTGTAGGAGAAGCAAACCCAAGAATCCTCATCAATATAAGGAAGGATTTGGACTGCATATGCTCTTAGGTCCCTTCTAGCTCTAGATACACCCCAGTTTTTAGGAAAGAAGATTAGTGAAGATTAATCCAGAGACGGGCGAGATGACTCAGTGACTAAGAGTACTTCTTCTCATTGCAGAGGGACTTATGTTTATTTCCCAGCACCCATGTCATGCAGTTTACAGCTTCCTTCTTCTGGTCTCGATAGGCACCTGCACACATGAGTAAACACACACACACAGACACACTCACACACACAGACACTCACACACAGACACACACACACACAGAGACACACTCACACACACACACATTCTCACACACACTGTCACACTCTCTCTTACTCTCTCTCTCACACACACACACAAATAAAAATAAATCTTAAAAGAAAATGATTCCAGCCCAAAGTCACACAGAGCTGATGCTGGCGCGTGCACCCAGAGCCCAGTCTGAAACTGGCTTGCCATGTCGGGGTTCTAGAATTATATCCACAAAGTTATTGCAAATAAAAGCCCTCCATTATATTACAGTGCCTGGAAGCACAAAGGCAATAACCCTCAGCCTCTCTCCAAGCATATGTCTTGGAACTTTATAGAAAAGAATTGACATTTAGAGGGCAGTTAGACTCTCAGAGCCCTGGCCTAGCAGACAGCTTCACGAGCCACATAAATGGACTCCCATCTTCTCATTGTTCCTGCACTAAGTGTGACAAAAGACTCCTTTCCAGTTATGTCAGTGGCTTCTCAATACAGGAGGCTGTGGTTTTATTAGATGAAAGTCTCTTCTGTACTGAGAGGCTATTTGCTCTTTTATGTACGATAACCAAAGATTCAGAAGGCTGGCTTCGAGGAGAAAAACATTCGTGTGTAATTTATAGATCATGAATATATTTGTGTACCTGGTGGATTTATACCTAAGTACTTTCCTAACACACATAAAGGCTTCAAAGTAGACCAAAATGAATGGAAATAAAGTGAAAACTGCCATTTTCTTACAGCTTAAAGAGCAAGCTTTAAAAAAAAAAAAGTCATAGTGGTGCATTGCTGTAGAAGTTTATTTTTAGTTACGTATAAAATAAGTGTTTGTGCACTGTTTGGGGAAGAGCTACCTAGGCCTTGGTGTTTTGTATTGTCTGCAGGTGTTAGATTTCTGTGGGGGATGTTTGATTGCTCCGTATCTGCACCTAAGGAGTTCTGAATAAATAAAACACCTGAGCTCAGATACTCGGGGTTCCACTGTCCAGTGTGGCGCTGGCCAGGATGGTGGTTCCCTCTGTTGAGGTCTGGATGGGCTTCCATGTATGGAAATACATCCTTGTCTTCTGGGCTTTGCCACCATAGGAGCATAACAACTACAATCTTTTACCCTCATTTTAGGGAAATAAAAAGGAAGGATAAAAAGAAATTTTCACCGCTTTTGCAATCAGCTTTGATACAGAAAGAGAGAAAGATAGAAATCTTCACAGCCTTTTTACACTATCCTAAGCTTGGAAAGGACTAGCTGACAGTGAGTCAGACTAGTCTCTCAGCTCACGGTCTGTAAACTCAATCTCTTCAACAGATGTTCTTCTATGCAAGAATCAACACACTAATGATGGACAAACCAACCAACAAACCACCAACCAACACCCACACTTGCTCTTGGGGCTTCAGACCTTTTATACTCTAAGCAAAGGTTCCCATAAACCCAAGCAGCATACAATCCCAAGAACAAGCTACAGGTGCCAAAACAACTGCACCTAACCAAATTATAGCCACCTGCATCAAATATTCCAAATCCAACTCATAATCCTCCACCACACCTGGGGTGGGAACGGAAACATAATCCAAATGCCATTTTGTGTTTTTAAAGAAACCAAAACAAATAACTTCTTCCAAGTGTTCTGCTACAGTGCGCAGGCACTAGAGAGGTAGAAACAGGAGAATTCTCTTGAAGATGAGACCAGCCTAAAGTACATAGGCAGTACTTGGCCAGTGAGATCTCCATGACAAGACCCTGTATAGAAGAAACAAACAACAACAGCAAACATGAAATAGTGTATCCACCAAATACATTGATGAAGACATCAGGGCTACCTCGACGCAGGGAGATGAATGGGCTTTAGATGTGATCTTACAGCATTCTTAGCTGTATTGGTGAAGGCTACAGGTCTGCTGAGCCCATGATCCATTCCAAGAGTACTGTAGAGTACAAAACGGCCTTGTGCAGGTAGATAAGCTCTGGAGAAACCAGGAAAGTTAAGCACGCAGCTTACCTCTTCAGTGGAATGAGGTGCATAGCCGACCTCCCTGGAATGCCAGGAGTGGTGTGGTTTTACAGCCTGGTGATCCTTTGCTCTCTGATGAGGCAGGTTCTGCCCATGTCTTCCAGAATTTATGTTTTTACTTATCCTAGACCCTTCCCCATAGATCGTAAGCCTTGGTTTTAGGCCATAAAATCCATCCTGATGAGTGATGGCACCTGTATTAAAACAGTCTACGTGACTTCCGTGTTATCTTAGGGCCAGGCCAATCCTGACTCCCACTGGTGTTGTGCTTATCACTCTCCCTAGACCCTGCATCTTGGGCACTATCTCTGAGTCAGCTGTACCCATCTTCTGTAGAAGTCAAATGTACTTTGTAAAGAATTTCAATGAAAATGTGACTTAGATTGTTCTGTACTTGGGACTGAGTTAATTGTTATCACAAAACTTTCTCCAAAATTGTGCTGTGCTTAAATATGGCTAAAGTAAAATTATCTGGGCCAGACTCCAGAAGTCTTGGCCCAGTGCTGGTTACAAGAAAATCAGGCTGAACCAAGTTTCATTCTTGTCTCTTTGTGAATCATTTTCCCCTCTGCCTGTTGTGAAGTCTGCAGGGAATCACCACACAAGACTTTATCCAATAGTCATGAGAGAAAGAAAATAGTCATTAAAAGGGCTAGATCTGGCTGGGGAGACAGCTCAGTTGGTAAAGTTAGAAAATATGAAGGTCTGTGTTTAATCTCTGATATCCACATAAACATGCCTGTAATCCCAGTGCTGAGTGGGACAGAGGCAATGTGGTCTGTGGGGCTGCTGGCTAGCCAGTGTAGCCAATCAGTGAGCTCCAGGGCCAGTGAGAGACTGTCTCAATATAAGGTGGTGAGTGACTGAAGAAGACACCTGACATCACATCCCCTCTGGTTGGCTTCAGCACACACACACACACAGAGAGAGAGAGAGAGAGAGAGAGGGAGAGGGAGAGAGGGAGGGGAGAAAGAAAGAGAGAGAGTCTTAGATAGTATGACATAATTGCTCTTGACCTACAGTGATCTTCATAGTCATGATGTTAGCTAAGGTCAAGCATATATAAGGCCTTTAATATAGTTGTGGCTCTTCCAGAAAAAAAAAAATCAGCTTATAAAGAGAGAGGCTATTTCTTATTCCACCACACTGATTCTTCACTTACAAAATAAAGAAAGTGTAATAAGATATAGAGATAGATATTTAAGCGCCAAAGAGCTACAATTCATCAATTTTGACCTGTACAAGCTATTGCAGAATAGTGGTAAGACAGAGTGACTGAAAGCTGGCACTCTCGGATCATGGTACTCGTCTTATTTAGGGTTACTATTGCTGTGATGAAATGCCATGACCAAAAACAACTTGGGAGCAAAGGATTTATTTCACTCACATTTCCATATTACACTTCATCACCAAAAACTAAGGACAGGGACTCAAACATTCCCAGAACCCGGAGGCAGGAGCAGATACAGAAACCACAGAGGGGTGCTGCTTACTGGCTTGCTTCCCGTAGCTTATCCAGACTGTTTTCATATAAAACCCGGGACCGCCAGCTCAGAGGTGGCCCCACTCACAATGGGCTGGGCCTTCCCACATCACTAAATAAGAAAATGTTCTACAAGCTTGCCTTTAGCCCCCAGATCTTCTGGAGGCATTTTCTCAACTGAGGCTCCCTCCTCTCTGATGACTCTAGCTTGTGTCAGGTTGACCTAAAACTAGCCAGCACAATAACACAGGTAAACCTAAATGAACTCCATTTCTTCACTTGTTCTTTATTGACTTAAAGATCACCAATTGTGTAGCTCACACAGTTGGGCAACAAATTGTTTAGCTTTGCTGTAGATAACACCATCGAGTGTAGGGTGTGATAATAGTTGCATAGTTTCCATTTCAGAGACCTGAGGCCTCTTTTTCTGATTACCCTTTGGAGCTTGTCTTTGGCTGCAGTCACTTATGCATCTAGGGGTCTGCAGCTTCTACCCAACCCTCCTGTTCTTAAGCACCTGAAGTCTTCCAGCAAGATGATAACTGCCTGTTTCTCATCACTGTGACAAAATGTCTGAGAGAAGCAACCTAAGGAAAAAGGAATTTATTTTGGTTCACTGCTTGAAGGGTGTCAGTGCACAGTCCTTAGCTCTTTTGATTATTGGCAGTAACCCATTGGCCTTGGGCCATCCCTGAAGTGGCCTAAATAACTGAACATCAGAAGACAATTCCTTAAGTTGTTGTATATAATGGGGGCAACCCAGATGTCTTCTCAAGGAAAATCTAAAAGAAATGGATACTTTTCTTGATACATACCACTTACCAAAGTTAAATCAAGATCACACAAACAATTTAAACAGATCTATAACCCCAAGGAAATAGAAGCAATCATTAAAAGTCTCCCAACCAAGAAAATCCAAGGGCCAGATGGTTTTAGGGCAGAATTCTATCAGATATTCAAACAAGAATTAACACAATACTCTTCCAATTATTCCACAAAATAGAAACAGAAGGAACACGACCAAACTCATTCTATGAGGCCACAGTAACCCAAATATGCAAAATACACACAGATTCAACAAAGAAAGAGAATTATACACCAATTTAACCTCATGAACATACTTGCAAAAGTATTCAATAAAAAACACTCACAAACCAAATCCAAGAACACATCAAAAAGATCATCTGCCATGATCAAGTAGGCTTCATCCCAGAGATGCAGAGGTGGTTCAACATATGCAAATCAATCAACATAATCCACCATATAAACAAACTGAAAGGGAAAAAAAAACCCTCTTGATCATCTCCTTAGATGCTGAGAAAGTTTTTGACAAAATCCATCACCCCTTCATGATAAAAATCTTGGAGCGATTAGGGATACAAGAGACATGACTACACATAATAAAGGCAATTTACAGCAGCCCACAGCCAACATCAAATTAAATGGAGAGAAATTCCACTAAAATCAAAGCAATTCCACTAAACTCAGGAACCAGACAAGGTTGTCCACTCTCTCCATACCTATTCAGTATAGCACTTGAAGTCTTAGCTAGAGCAATAAGACAGCAGAAGGAGATCAAGGGGATACAAATTGGAATGGAAGAAGTCAAAGTACCCTTATTTGCAGATGAGAAATCTTTGGTCTCCAGTTCAATTTTCACTCTCATTTTATACTCTAAAACCAGAAGGCAGGGCAAGCAAGAGAGCCAACGGCTTGGGGGACTTTAGATTTTCAACAGCGCGTGTTACAATTGACAGATGTAAGCTTTGTGCTCAGGTTGTTAGGGGCAACAACCTAGTGCTTCAGCTATGCCTCCAGGTCGGTCTGTCCCAGGCAGCAGGTGAAGTCCGCTTGGAAATATTCTACCCCATTCCTCCTCTACAGTGTCTACAGCCCTGACGGCTCCGTGTACCTCCGTGTTCCCTTTTCTCTCACCTGACTCCAACGTCTGTTGCAAAAAAGTTTCAATCTTACACGCTCCTTCGATCTAATCGAACATGGCTTTTGTCTCTCGTCTGAATGGCGGATTCCCAGATAGGGATAGTAATCCAGTCAGGGCTGTAGCGGTCTCACGAGATGAACCCTGTTAGGATTAGACTCCTACCGCTCAGTCCAAGACTTGTGCTTGATCAACCCAAGCTATAATCCCTACGTGCCGCCCTACCTGGAACCTGAACAGCCTCCTAATCCCACACTCCTCCTTCTACCTCATTCCTCAGTACTAGATCTTAAAGGTGCTTTCTTAACTATTCCCCTTGACCCATGTTACCAAAGCCTTTTGGCTTTACTTGGACAGACCATGAATGTCCAAATATCTACCAAGGTAAAATGGACAGTCCTTCCCCAGAGACTCCACAGCAGCTCTCACCTCCTCACAGAGGCCTGTGCCCACACAAACTCTAGCTTTACTCCTAGCATTCTCCTCCAATATGTGAATGCTCTCCTTCATTGAAGACCCTCTTACCAACCGTCTTCACAACACACCTCCATAACTTAACTTCCGACTGAATGAGAGAAAGATTCCTCTCTAAAGCCTAGCTTTCCTGCTCCTGAGTAACTTACCTTGTCCTGACCACAACTCCTTTTGGTCATGGAATACCTCAAAGTCACAAGATTCTACCTGAAACATATCTCCTCCTCAGACTGAATGGGATCATCTCTCTCCCCTGGGTCTCGTGGGTTATTTTTATCTGGATCCACAACTTAGGGGTCCTAGCCAAATCACTTTACCAACCTACTCAGAGACCCCTTGCAGAAGCTTTAGAGTCTTCCCACTTACCCATCCTTCACTCCCCAAGTTCAAAGAAGCCCTTCTGGCTAGTCCTGTGCTGGGGCTTCTAGACCGCTCAACTTTCCACCATTGTACATGCCTATAACTTAGCCTTAGATCTCCTCTGTCAGTTGTGTGGACTCTCCAAACAATAGCCCATCTGTCATAACAGCTAGTCCTAGTGGTACAGGGCTGGCTTTCTTGCTTAAATATCCTTGGAGCTACCTCCTTGCTAACAATACAAGCCCTCAACCACACTCCATCAACCCATTAATATTTCCTCCTCTCACAGCTTCCTTGAGCTCATAACCTAATCTCTTTTCTCCCTCTTTCCCTATCATGTTCAACATATACACACACTGTTTACACAAAACTCCTCAGTCACCTTCCAGTGTGGTCAATCTCTCAATTCAGGCACCTTCTTTTGTTAAAATATAATTATGGCGCTTAATCGGAGAGTCCAGACATTGTAATTTCCAATGCTCTTTATTAATCACAAATCATGTCAAATCTCAGGGAATTCTAAAGCCCCGGCAGCTAGGCAGAGAGCTCACTCCAATCGCTTCCTCACCCCATGCTCTTCTCTTGGTTCTCCTTCCTGCTCCTCCTTCTTCTTCCTTGTTCTCTGCTGTCTGTCTGTCTCCTTCTCTCTGCCCTTGCCCTAGTTCTTTTTTATTCCAAATCCTCTCTCTGTCTCCATCCAGCCTTCCAATATACAAATCAATGGAGCCTCACCTTCATCTGCCTTAAGGCTAAGGACTGTCCCATTCTTGTGGAGAGCCGTATAGCCACTCCTTTGTTTACTGGTAGGCAGTGAATCCTTTACTTGCTTCAAGGACAGCTTACTGGAACATTATCCATAACTAAAATCTCCCACATCTCACCCTTCTTGTTTACAGTGAGAACAATATTGACTCAAACAAAAGAAGCTAAGATATAAAGTTACAGTCTGTCAAATACCAAGTCCAATTTTCAGCAGACTGCTCATGCAGTTCAAATGTAACTGTCCCATACACCAAGTATCAAGTCCAAAGTTCACCAATTGTTAATAAAAGTTCACCAATTCTCCATAAAATTTCACCTACTGTTCATAAATGTTTAGCAAAATGCCTGTGCAGTTCATATGTCTTTGAAAAGTTCGCCAATTGTTCAGAAAAGTTCAATGTTTAGCAAAATGGTCGTGCAGTTCAAATGTCAGCAGATATCTGCATCTGCATCATCACAGTTGAGCACTGTGAAAGCTGCCTCAATTTCCACTGGTCTGTTTGGCAAAACAGACTCCCTGCAGGCAGGTATCTGCATCTGCATCACAGTTGAGCACTGTGAGAGCTGCCTCAGTTTTCAAAACAGGCTCCCTTTTCAGCTGCAGAGTCATCTCCAAGATGATTTCACAGGACAAGCTATGAATCCAATAGCTTCCCAAATTTCCCCTTTTCAAGATGACTGCATCTGTCTTAGGAGAGAAATAATGAACAATAAATCTGACCCGTCCCTGGGTTACTGATAGCGCCATGATCAGCACCCTGCCTTAGGCTGATTTTATGTCATATTCCTCATATCCCGTCTCTGACTGCCAGCCTCTGTATTTAGCTGGGGAATTCAATCTTTTTTTGTAATCCATGGCCTCTGGTTTATATGCAGCACAGGAGCAAGGCAGCTAGGAAGGCATTCAATGGTCCATTTTTAGGTTGAAGGCTGGACAGTAACCCGCACACTCTGATGTCTCTCTTCAGCCCCGTGGTCTCTGGATACTCTCAGTTGGATGCTTCATTTCTGAAAAGACAAAAGCACAACCTTTCCCCGACATGGGGTGGAGTCTTCACACTCCAGGCTATTATTATTAGAGCAAAATGCTTAAACATTATCTTTTAACATTAATTTTTTAATTTTAATTTTTTTTCAATTCGAGGTTAAAATAGCCAATTATAGATATATCCTATATCCCTTTCTTTTTTAAATTTTAGCTGAAGTTTTATTTATCATGTATAATATTAAAATCCAATAATCTGTCCCTTTCTTGCTGGACATTCATTTAGCATGCCAACCTTGGAAGTTGTAGCTGTGGCTGATAACAGGAACATCTAGCCACTGCAATGCCTTATGGGTTTTGTAGTCCATGACAAATCTGGGAAGTTTGGAACTTTTTTCCAACATTAAACAACTTCCAAATACAGGTAAAATAATTCTTATTTGTCAACCAAATAAAACTAAATACCAATTCCCTGGAGGATCAGGACCAGTTGGCTGAATTTTTGGTCCAAACTCCTGAACATAGCGAAGCTTGTTATTTAACAACCATAGCCAAGCGGCTGCTGAGAGAAAAACTCTAACACAGGCAGTGTAGATTCTGCCCAAGCTTTCTGAGTTGCTTTGTGCAACGATCCATTTTAAAATATTGTCCTCCTTTTGTATCATAAGCTCAGTAGAGGAACAATCAGAAAGCATACAATCAAGCTTGAGATCTAGGTAATTTACATATGCATTCTGTAATCTGCTTTCTACCTGAATTAACTCCTTTTCTGTTGCTGTTAAACTTTTTTGTCTGTTTATATCTGAATCACCGTTCAATGCTTGAAATGAATTATTCAACTCTTGAGTAGTTAACCCAATGGTAGGTTCATTAAACCAGACATTAACTTTCAGTGGCTTTTGTACAAAATATTGACATAAGGTGGTACTATCTGAGAATTCTGGGGAATGACTTTCCATTGATACCTTTTAACAGGCTGAGAATTATTATCAATATCTGTTCTGTCCTGCTTATGGACAACCTTGACAGTCTGTGATTGTTTTTGATAAAATTTTTTAATATCTTTATCAATAGCATCTCAAATCTTACAGGTTGTCTCTAAGATTAAAGGAATGTTAATCTGTACATTCCATTGTTTTAATAGGTCTCTTCCTCATAAACTTATAGCTAGATCTGCCACATATGGTCTTATATTTCATATTTCACTTTCTGGTCTTATGCATTTGACACTTGCTATATTTTGTTTTAACTGAGAAAATGTTCCGGTTCCTAAGAACTGAGTAGATACCTCTTAAAGAGACCAGTTTGGACTCCAGGAGTCTTTTGAAATGACTGTTACATTGGCTCCCGTGTTTAACAATCCTTCAATCAAAATTCCATTTATCTGTACTTTTAACTTAGGTCTCTGATCATTTATTGTTGCTTGCCAAAATACCTGTTTTTCAGTACCTTTTAATTCACCTGTTTTCTTAGCTCTATCCTTGATACCAAAGTCTAAAACAGTGCTGTCTTTAGCAACAGGCACTACCTGTTTTCATCTCTCTGAGGGTGAGTCAATCCGTTGCTGGTAAGAAATTGTTGGCTCATGTTTTCTGTGATAGGGGCCTGAGCCGGGCCCCCAAAGGCGTTTCCCGACAGCAAGGAAGTACCTTGAATATCGGTTACAGATCTACACTCATTAGACCAATGTCTGCCTTTTCCACACCTTCTAGATATTCCAGGAAACTGAGGTTTTCTTTCTGGCTTATTAGAGAAAACATTATTTCTAGGATCTGTTTGTCTACAGTTCTTTTTAAAATGACCTGATTTTCCACAGCCAAAACATCTGACCTTTTGATTTTTAAGGCCTTGAACAATTGCTTGTCCAATCATAGTGCCACTGTAAGCCTTGGATCCAATATCAGTAGTAATTTTAATCCATTGATCCAAAGAAGCTGTTTTTAATGGCCTTATTGCCTTTTGGCATTCTGAATTAGCATTTTCAAACGCCAGAGATTTAATTAACACTTCCCTTGCTTCTGAGTCTGAAATTGTCTTATGGACAGCAGAAGTCAATCTCTGTAAAAAAATCAGTGAATGGCTCATTTGGGCCTTGCATGATCTCAGTAAATGACTCAGACTTTTTTCCTGGCTCGTCAACTTTATCCCAAGCATTTAATGCCACTGTACAACATTGTGCTAAAACATTATCATCAAACTGAATCTGCACTTCCAACTCAGCATATTGACCTTCACCTATCAACTGATCTTTGGAAATATTAATGCCTCTAGCTCGATTACGTTGTTCTATTGTCAAAGCTTCTTCTTTCCACCATGTCAGCCATTGTAACTGAGGACCAGCTTCTAATATAGCTTTTGCCAAGTCCCTCCAGTCTTGAGGAATGACTCGGTGTTGAACAGCCCAGTTGTTCAATATCTGTTTCACATAAGAAGAGTGTATTCCATAGGCTACTATTGCCTCTTTAAATCTCTTTAAATCTAGCATTTCTGTAGGTTGCCATCCAAGTTCCTCATAGCCCTGCATCATGTTTATAGTTACTGGATAAACCATAGTTGGTTTTCTTAAAATCTTTGGCTGCCACATTGCCTTATAAGGTGGAGCAGTAGGCTCTGAATTCTCTGACTGAGGTAGGCTTTTACTTCCTTCCATCAAGTGTTCTAATTTTGCTACCAAAGTTTGCATTTTTGCATTCCATTTCTCATCTATTTCTTTTAAGGCTGCTTCTTGTGAAAAGCAAGTAGATTCTGCTTTTCTTTCCATCATTTTAAAATTTTCTGATTTTGCTCTGAATTTATCTCCTGTATCTAAGTCAATATCCTGTAAAGGGCTAGGAGATTTCCCTTTTCCTTTCACACTAACAGTTTTTCTTGATAGAACACAGTATACCATGAAGGCTATTGATAATACCATGTGAAATACCAGAATAACAAATACCATAATCTGTATTATGCTAGTTTCAGATGAAGCATTTATCTTTTCATCTACTGTTTTCATTCCTATGACATCCTTAACGAAACTATACAGAGTCCAAGAGTCCTGTGTCACAATATTTTCCATTTTAACACAGAAAAATTTTCTTTTCCACTCTTATTTATCCTCTCCTTCCTTAGGAGACGTCTGTGTATTTTGTTTTATTATTTCTATCTTACTGTGGCTCCTACTTTCCAAGGAACATTCTCTTTATTACCTTCTCTTCTTACAGAAGGCCTGCAAATCTGTGGTTCCTTTCCTGGAACTTGATTAATCTGCACCTGTGTGCATTTTTTCTTTAATTCTGTCTCTTTCTCTCCAGCTCTCCTCTTTCCATAGGAGGCTTTACTCCTTTATTTATTTATTTATCTATCCTGTAACTGCTACACTTCTCCTCTGCCTTACGCACTGCTCAGGAGCTACAATATCTGCTGAGATAAGGAGAATTAGTAATTACCTTTAAACTGCTTCTTTCTCTCTTTCTCTTTCTCTTCTTTATTTCTTACTCTCTGCTTTTAAACTTAATATTTTTCTTTCTCTTAACTTCACTCCTTTATTAACTACCTTTTACTTTGAGTTTACTTTACCTTTCCTGTGTCTTCTTTCTTCTTTTCTTCTTTTTTCTCTCGTGTGTCCTTGCCACGCGTTGGTGCGCCAAGTGTTAAAATAAAGTTATGGCGCTTAATCGGAGAGTCCAGACATTGTAATTTCCAATGCTCTTTATTAATCACAAACCATGTCAAATCTCAGGGAATTCTAAAGCCCCGGCAGCTAGGCAGAGAGCTCACTCCAATCGCTTCCTCACCCCATGCTCTTCTCTTGTTTCTCCTCCTGCTTGCTAGTTTCTTCTTCCTTGTTCTCTGCTGTCTGTCTGTCTCCTTCTCTCTGCCCTTGCCCTAGTTCTTTTTTATTCCAAATCCTCTCTCTGTCTCCACCCAGCCTTCCAATATACAAATCAATGGAGCCTCACCTTCATCTGCCTTAAGGCTAAGGACTTTCCCATTCTTGTGGAGAGCCGGATAGCCATGTGAGGCCGGAGACCCTCGGCCCTGGCTTTCTCTACTCAATACAATAATTATTGAGTACTTTACAGAACTCCCTGTTCCAAGAACTAGCCTACCCTAGAAACCATAAAACAATTATTGTCAGGCTTAATTCAAGAGCACTGTGACCCAGCCCAAATTCCTAAAATGAGCAGCAGCTACAGCCGCCACCTAATAGCCTTGGGCAAGGGACTTTACATTTCCTGGTGCCCGAGACCTTGCTATATGCCAACACCAATCAATTTAAAGGTTAACTGGCCCCTACCTATCAAAATGGGAAAACAATTTGGGAACCAATCAACTTGTACCAATTCGGTTTGTGCCCAACAACTGTTTAAAAAGCTTCCCCATTTGCTCCTCGGGGCCGATTCTATCCTGCGTGTTAGAACGGTCCCAGTGCACTGGAATAAATCCTCTTGCTATTTGCATCGATATCCCATCTGTGAGTCTCTGTGGGGATGCAGCGTCCCGGTTTGGGCTTTGGGGGTCCAACAGCCACTCCTTTGTTTACTGGTAGGCAGTGAATCCTTTACTTGCTTCAAGGACAGCTTACTGGAACATTATCCATAACTAAAATCTCCCACAACATTCTTTCCCGAAGATTGTTAAAGACCCACTCCTGGATAAATCTTCTTGACGTGTTGCTTCTCTCTTTTACTCGTCTATTACATATTTCCCTTACTGAAGCCCCTAATTGGTATTTGAATTCCATGGCAGCCCTTTCAAAGTACATACACAGCGGTAGGCCATGCTATTGTCCTGGATAATACCGCCTTAGAAGCACACGATCTCTCAGCACCCAGAATCTGGGCTCCACACATTCCCACCAACATCACGCAAGAACACGTGGATAAAGTGAATAAGTGAGATAGCTTTTACTTTTGCCAAGGGATGCATTGCTTCATGCAAGCAGAGCAAAGAGTCTGGGGTCTGGGTGTGCTCTGTGCCAACTCCAGGGTCCTTTCACACTGAACGAGCAGGAAGTTCAATAGATTTTTATCCTAACACAAGAGTACTGCGTTCTTTCCCCATTGGCTTGGATCTGACCTCACAGTCGTTGTTAGATAGCTAATGTTTTGTTTTGTTATTTCCCCCCCAATGGAGCAAAGGAAATGGGAGAAAGGGGTAAGTTGCTCTTGGCCATCAAATCTGGAGAATGTGGCAGGGCCTTTGCATAAAAAAGAAGTTTTACAAGAGAGGCAGGTTACAAAAAAGACTAACAAAGGTTAATTTCTTATGATCATTCTTTTGATCAAAAAAAAAAAACAAATACTCATTGTAGCTATTTCCCGCACACACCATCTTACAAAGGGCAGATCAAAATCTTTACCTGTGCCCTCAAGCCAACATGATACTGAAAAGCCAACATCTAGTTTGACTCCAAACATGGATACCACATTCTACACTCTCATACTCTGATGTGGCAGGAGAGAGGCCTCCTTAAGGGACAACCCACTTAGAAACATCACATTAGTTCAAAGTCTCTCAGGCCACCTGCTTGCTCTCCCAGGCAGCAGTCATCTACACCTAAATTCATGACTGTACTTCAGATAACCAAAATTAACACTAGTGTTGATATCCTTGCTAAAGAAGTAGCCTCTGTCTTAACGGTACTGTGTCTTAAGGGTGCTGTGTCTTTTCCCCATTGGCCGGTATCTGACCTCATAGTCTTCAATGGTTAGCTAGCTTTAAAAAATGGTGCAAAGAATCTGGCCCCTTACCTTCATTTCCTTTACACCATTTTTTTTTAAGTTAGCTAACCACCAAAGCCTGTGAGGACAGATCCAGCCAATAAGGAAAAGACACATACCTTTGCATTAGGATAAAAAAACCTACTGAACTTCCTGCTCTCCCAGTGTGTTTGCTACCTGGATGAAGTAATATACTGCTTTGCAAAAGCAAAATCCAGTTCTCCAATTCTCCAGACCCCACTCATGCTGAGTATGTGTCTGGTCTTGGTAACACTCTCCTCTCAGCCCCAGTTCCATTTCAGCCCATCTGTATTCCCAATGAACACTCCAGCTGAAGAAAGGATAGCCATCCTCAAAAACTCCTGGTATGTTTTCCATCGCTGTCTTATTCCTTTCTGCCCACAAGCGAGCCTTCATCTCGTAATTACCATCATGGTCACTTTTATGTGGAACACCAAACTCTGTCCACTTCACTAAAAACAAGCCCACCACGACCACCACATACACAACTTGTTGACTCTCCATGTCATTACTGATCAGTGAGTTCCTGCTCTCAAGTCCCCGCTTGGTGGCTCTCCAGCCACCAAGCCTGAGAACATCTCCAGAGACAATACCGGTAGAGAGAAGACTTTACTGGTACAGCTGTCCTCTTGGTGACTCAACTGAATCCTCACTGCAGACACTTGTCAGGCTGGCTAGAAGCCTTCCCCACCATGTCTGAAGGGTCACAAGAAGTAGCTCACATGCTTTCATCTCAGATCATTCTTTGTTTCAGCCTACCCTTGAAAGGGTTTAAGAAATATGAAACATAGGAATGCAGTCACATATAGGGGGAAATGCCTTCTCAAGTACGGCCATTAACAGTACTCTTCAGTCTCCTCCCCACCCACAGGGAAATGACCATTAAGCTTATCAGCAGGATTCGTCCTTCCCCAGCATACCAGGAG
This sequence comes from Cricetomys ansorgei, assembly GCA_026225945.1. NCBI lineage: Eukaryota > Metazoa > Chordata > Mammalia > Rodentia > Nesomyidae > Cricetomys > Cricetomys ansorgei. The sequence continues at coordinate 45,689 of JAMJFZ010000398.1, forward strand.
CCACCCTGTCCCAAGGGGCTAGTCCAAGGGCACAGGTTGACCACGCTCCCCCCTGGATCCTGCGCGCGCGCGCGAAACTCCCGACCAATTAGTCTAACATAGAGAGCTCGGAGCCAATCAGCTGCACGAGCCCCCATCCCCAGACCCCTTTCCTCTGAACCCGATAAAAAGGCTGGGGGGGAAGGGATCGGGGCCTGCCATGCTCATCTCCTGCGTGGGATAGGCGGGACCCGGGCGCGCGCCGGTAATCAATAAATGCCTCATGCGTTTGCAGCGGTTCGTGTCTCGTGGTTCTTTAGAAACCCACCCGGCTTGCCCTAACACCCTCTTCACCATACTCTGACAAAGGACCTGCCTTCATCTTCAAAGGAAACTCAACCCTTGGCTAAATCCAAAGGTGCTGTGACCTGCACAGCTTTGGACATGACCTGACTGGGGAAAACCTGGGATGAAGAAGCGACAGACAGACAGACAGGCAGACACACACACACACACACACACACACACACACACACACACACACAAAAGCTGGGACTGGATGGGGAAGCGGAGTCAGCTGGAGGCATGGTGATGGCTCCCAGTATCCCCAGCACATTTATTACATACTCTTAAAAGCAGGAAGTAGGTGTGGCTGTTCACCTTCAGGAGGGGGACCAACCGTGAAATCAACAAGCCGCTGGCAGGGGAGTGAGAAGGAACAGGGAAACTGTGAGCAGCCCATTGTGTGCTTAGCTGAAGGTCATGTTCTCATAAACTTGTTTGTCTCTTCCGGGAAAAGGCTATGCCTCTTCTTCATAATGGAGACTGTTTGTGTGGCCATGCCAGTGTCCACAGCTCTGTGCTGTTACTCAGTGCAACCTAATGCCAGTCTCCACATCTCCCCCTTTCTTCCTTTTTTTAGATGTTCATGATGAATCTTAATGCTAAGTCCAGAGGCGGTTGATGATAAGAAGAAAAAAAACCATACTAGCCACTATGCCCTACAGAAGCAAACAAACAAACGTGTTTTAACAAGTTAAACGGATTGACGTCTTTACGCCTCATCAAGAATTGTTTTTGCAATATTAGCCAGGGAAACAAGCGGATCGTTAGACTTTTGCATATCTAGGAAGTGCTACTGTAATCCAGCTACATCCATGCTATCGCTGTGGATCTGTCTTAGTTAGGGTTTTTATTGCTGTGAAGAAACGCCATGATCACGGCCACTCTTATAAAGGAAAACATTTCATGCAACTTTTAATTCAGAGGTTTAGTCCATTATCATCATAGGGTAGCAGCACCCAGCACCAGCACCATGGTGCTGGAGAGGTACCAAGAATTCTACCTCTGGATTGGCAAGCTGTAGGAAGAGAATGCCACACTAGGCCTGGCTTGAGCATGTGAAACCTCAACGCCTGCCCCCAGTGACGTGTTTCCTCCAAAAAGACCACACCTTCTAATAGTGCCACTTTCTTTTTTCTTTGTTTTTTTGGTTTCTGTTTTTTGTTTTTCAAGACAGGGTTTCTCTGTTGTAACTCTGTCTGTCCTGGAACTCCTTCCTGTAGACCAGGCTGGCCTTGAACTCACAGAGATCAGCCTGTCTCTGCCTCCCACGTGCTGGGATTAAAGGTGTGCGCCACCATTACCCAGCAACAGTGCCACTTTCTATAAGCCTATGGGGCCATTTTCATTCAAACCACCGCAGGGTTCACGCACCCAGGAGGTGGGCCTTAATCATTTCCCAATTATATTTGCTTTCATTAGAAAGAGCTACGCTCACGTATATGTGTTAGGAATCCACATGCCGGGTTAAATCCTGTTTAAATAGTAGGGCATGGGCTCATCACCCAGCAACAGTATTGTGGCTTCCAGGGAATTAAGCCATGCAACAACATTTTGTTCAATGTCTACCTGGTCACTGAGTGTGTAAGTGATGTTTCTTGTGAGATCATGGACAGAGTGGGCATTATGTATGCTATGAGTTAGGAAGATGGTAGCTGTGGACACCAAAGTAATTACTCCCACCAGTGTAACTATAAACATTCCAAAGTGACTAAGGTAACACCATCTTGTCCTGACTCCATTTTGTGTGTGCCTAGACATTACTCAGCCTTCTACCCCTCAGATAGCCACATCTGCCTTGGTAATGCTTTTGGAACTGTTGGTGGCCCTGACTATGGTCCAGATGTATTAACCAAAATAACTAATGCTTATGCAAGCTAAAACATAAAACTAGGATAACTAGAAGAAGCGTAAATTAAAAATAATTGCTGTGTGGTGTCTTTAAAATATAGTTCAGCTCTGCAAAAAGACAAATGTTGCAAGGATACTCCATTCTGTTAAAAATAACTTTAAGTCGCTTATCGGAGAATCCAGACATTGAAATTTCCAGTGCTCTTTATTAATCACAAACCATGTCAAACCTCAGGGAATCCCATACCCAGAAGGTTAAGCAGAGACTTCATTTCTTTTTCCCATCCTCCTGCTTCTCCTCAGCCCTCATTTAACTTTTTTCCCTAGCCCCCTCTCCACATCCAGGCCTTCATTACAATATAATAGTACCTTAGCATACTCGGCTAGGGGTGATCAGAGTCTTCTTTGATCACCTGCCTGCAGTTCTTTCATGTCATGGGTCGCCTTCAACTGTAAACAGTTAGTTCTATCTGTGGAGATCCCAGCAGAGCTAGCACAAGGGTGTGAATAGGTAGGAAGCAAGGCCTGCATCTGCTGCAAGGCATCTGGCTTCCCAGCTACAAGGGATCAAAGCCCTTTTGCAAACCAAAACAGCACACAGGAGTAAAATATCCCACAACACCATTCCCCTGTAACAATGATGTAACTCCTATCAAACACTGATATATTTGTGATTTTTGTCTTTAAAAACTCTGTACCCCTGAGCTTCAGCACCTAGAGACATTTTGGAGACGTTAGCTGACTCTCGGTTGGGCCATTATTAATGGACTCTTATTAAAGTGATTTAACTAGCATGGTTGTTGGTAACTATCTCACATGGATCAATCATTCAATACCTAACATATAGGGCTGTCCTAGAGCTGAGAGTGAGTTGAAGTTGCCCTTGAACCCCAGATTTTCTCATCCCGAGATTGGTAGGAGTTCGGGTGCTCCTCACTTTTAGCCCTGGCCAGAACCCAGATACATATTAAATATTGCCTACTTGACAGAGGTCATTAGCTTGTCTGCCCTGTAGCTGGAAGCCTATGGTTGAGCCCATTTACTGACAAGGTGCTTTCCTCTTTTTCCCTGTGGGATCACACCGTATGCAGAAGGTGTCCTTACAGGACCTTGATGCTTAGACTTGAGCTCCACATGTAAATTGGGCTACTCCAGCATCCTTGCCTTAACCAACGGTTTCCATTACTGGGTACCAAAGACCCTCCCCTGCCTGTACCCTATAAATGTAACCACCCTTGCTTTAATCCTCCGATCTGGGACCTGCCAGGATGCATTGACCCACGCCCTGTGCTTTCCTTTCTGGGGGCTAGGCTGGCAGCTGATAGCTCAGCCATGCTCTGGGGAGGGAAATGAGGGGAAAAGAAAACATTATCACTCTTTTTGGTTAGATTAACAAACCCTTTATTTCTTTGATTACTTGGAAGTTTCGATCCATGTACCATGGCTCAGAAAAATTAGTAGGTACTAGCCAGTGAAGGCTGGTTGAAAAAGTCTAAGAATATCTTTCCACATGTTGGCAGAAGTGACGCAGGCAGCAGGGATACAATTGAGGAGATGAGGGCTTTTGCTAATATTTAGGGACCAGTCAAGATAGCCACAGAGGTGTTGGACACAGGCCTGTAGCCCCTCCTTTATCTGTGCATGCTCTACAGAGTTCAGCAGTTACCTAACCTGTAAGATTAAAACAGTCCGTGGCAGCTACCGATTTCCATAGGTCCTTATGATAAGGATCCTCATCAAGCTCAGGATCTAGTGCATTCTAAAATCCTGTGTTACTACTTTCCATGGAGCCATTCATTAGTAATCCATTGAACAAAGTTAGTGTTGATCACCTTGTGTGTATGACTGGTGTCAAACCAGGCATTCCACTAGATCCATAGATAGTTTTGTACATGCCTTGAAGGTACCCAAAGTAGATGTTCCACACCTTCTTGGAAAACACAAACACCCCCTCATTGATGGAATCTTATATTCTTAATTGATTTAACTAGTATGGTGTGGGATTGTCCTAAGCGCTAAGACCAAGTCGAAGCTGGCTTCGAACGCTGTATCATCCCTAGGGATGAAAACGGTAGGTGCTTGACTGCTCCCTGCCTTAGCTGGCAGCTTCACAGAACCAAAGAAATGTGGTTGATTATTTGTCTGCCCTGTAGCTGGAAGGACAGGGAGGCTTGGGCCCCACATGCAGATGAGGCTACTCCCAGTATCCTTGTCTTAACCAATGGGTATTCTCAGGGTCAACGACAGGCACCCCGAAGCCTGACTTAAAAGAGATTGCCCAATGATGTGTTTTATCACGAGTTCCTGTGTCCTCATCGACTCATGGGGATCCACCAAAGACAGGGTGAGGAACCACATGTCACCCACCACGTGCTACCCAGTGGCTTTCTGCCTGGAGTCAGCAGGCTGCGAGTGGCTCCGTCATTCCTCTGGGCAGGAAACTGAGGCTGGGGACACATGTGTGGTGAGGATTCTTTTACAACAGTGTGGTTGTTGATAACTATTGCATGTGGATTCATCTCCACATTAACACATGGAATGGGCCAAATCAGTTTTCCATCATGACATCATTCCGTAGCACCTTAAGTGTTACTCCCTGTTCTCTGGCGACTAGTGCCGTTCTGTGGCAAGGACATCACGTTCTGCACGATTACTGTAAACAAGGCCTTGTTTAGATAATCGGTAGGGGTAGGCTCTCCCTTTTAGTTTTTCAAACAATAGCCTTTTCCTGGGGGTTACAAGGAATGTCTGTGTTGTGAACTACTTTATGTTGGGCACACACAGTTTTAACTCAGAAGAAGAATAAAGGGGAGCACTATCCATCTTAAGATGCTGTGGACACCCACGATGGCAAATGCAGCAAGACAATGAACAACAATGTGTTTTGCAGCCTCCCCTGTGTGAACAGAGACATAAATAAAATGAGAGCTGGTAAAACAGAAGCATGAACTGTAGTTGTATGTTGCTGTGGTGGTTCAGCAAAGAAGAGATGGGGAGGCCTTTTCATATATGGATACCCCGCCAGACCTCAGCAGGGGGAACCATCCTGGACAGTGCCATACTCAATCAACAGTGGAACCCCAGAGAGTCTGTACTCAAGCGTTTTACTGATCCAGAACTCCTTAGGTGTTCTACCGATACCACATGCAGATGATTACCAATTAACATCCCCCACATAAATACAACACCTGCAGACAATACAAAACGCCAAGGCCTAGGGTAGCCCCTCACCCAACAGTGTATAAAACAATTGCAAACATAAGTAAAAATAAATTTTCCCAACAATGAACAGACTGTACTCTCCAAAGGAGAGGACATGAGGAACAGCCACCTGCCCAGGAACATAACTCTCAGGGTTGATGCCATCACATGTGACAGGCTGAAAAGGACTGCAGATGGTGTGATGCTTAGCCATTTGCCCAGCCTGTTCTCTGGAAATGGTGAATCCTTTGCACAAAGAAAAGGTGTTTTGATGGTAGAGAGTGTGATGGCTAAGGAAACTCCATTTTGTACTAGGCACCCATTTTAGTAGCTGTTTGTCTCTGACCTACATTCCTGAAATGTAAGTTCCCTGCAACCTGGCCTCTCCCACAGAATGGTGTACCCTTGTGGAAATGATTAGCTGCTTACTAAACCTGTCCCCTCCCCTAGAGTGTATAACTTCCCAAAGAGCTGCTACAAGCAAGAACCATGCCTTAAGGTTGGGTCTGCATATAATCTAATCATCTCTAGCAAGTTTAAGCACTTTTGGAACCCCTACCTCCTTGAGTATGTGGAGCCGAGTCCCCGAGGCGTACAGGTTGTTTGATTTACAAGGCATAGTCTCACGATAGTACACTATGTGGTTTAGATTCTGTGAATCAGGTCACTAAAATATGGGAAAGCAGTAAAATCTTTAGTGTCTTCAACCAAATCCCTTGACCTACACAAGGTTTGTTTTAAGTGAGTATTAAGTTGTTTTAAATGAATTTACTTCCCCTTAAATCTCAAAATGATCTAGCCAGTGGTTCTCAACCTATGGACTGTGACCCCTTTGGGGATCAAATGACCCTTTCACTGGGGTTACCTGAGACCATCAACATATCAGATTACTATTTCTAACAGTAGCAAATACGAAGTAGCAACGAAAATAATTTCATGGTTGGAGGTCACCACAACAAGAGGAACTGTTTTAAAGAATCACAGCATTAGGAAGGTTGAGAACCACTGGTCCCAAGGCACAATTTTGCCATGAGTTGGATGAACTGGTCCTCATAATCACTTTCCTAAGCAACAGAGTCTGAGGTATCAGTCATGTAAATATGACTCATGAACTGACCACTTATTGGTCACTCCTAGCAATGAACAATCTCTGGCTAAAAAGAGGGAAGCTAATTATCCCAGCTAGTAAGCAGATGATGTAGTGTGGCAGCTTCCAAAATTGAAACATTCCATCTTCCAGGAAAGCTCCTTAAGAAGGAAGATAAACAATTCAAAATACTTTCAGGAAGTTCCTGAAACTGACTAGATTCACTAGGCTCCTCCTTCCAAGAATAAATAAAAAAGACTGCTGGGAGTCACTCTCAGAAAAGCCATACTGCCCAGAAAAAACAGAGACTGACATAGCTGCCTAGAAGAGATTTCGACTAACTGAACCACCTGGAAAGGACACCCTCCAGTCTCTTGAGCTGCCTACAGGCTGAACAATGTGCTCCAAGTTCCCAGCTTTGGGGGCAGTCACCCGTGCTGGAGTGGGCTTTGGTGATACAGCGGTTTTTGAATCATTTCTGTTCCTATAAGTAACCCTTTACCCATATTCCTGTAAGTGTCCCCAATAAAACTCGTTGCTTTACCAAGTTGGACTTCGTTGGTATCCACACTTCGGTGTGTTGTGGGCTCTCTAACTGGGGCGAGTAGATGCGTGTGTGTTGTTGGCTCAAGGTTTCAGTTCCTGGGAACCACCCTTTCCCCTGAAGGGTCTGGCTATCAGTCCCAAGGCTGCTGTGTGCTTGGTCTGTTGTGCACTTGAGATAATCTGTGTTTGCTTTGTGCAACATTGCTTGGTTAGCTTCCTGCTGATTTCTTCCTGTTGCTTGACAGCTTCTGCCGACTCTGCTCCATTTCGCCCCGGCAAACGATTCGTAAGGTGCTTGGTGTGAGTTGTCAGCTCACACAGACTTCTGGGTCCCAATTTTCTGTCACTCTATTTTCTCATCCTCCCACCCCCACCCCCAACACCTTGTTGTTTGTGATCATTATTCTTGTGTGTCCGGGTCAAAAGAAGTAGACACAGTGAGCAGGTCGGAGAAAAACTGGGCAGGGCACCAGCTAAGTTGGTGGTTCAACCTTTTGATTTGTTGTGCTGGGGATAAAGAGACCAAGAAAGCAGTAAAAGTATTCACCAGGCCACAATTGTTATAAACGCTTTTAATATTGAGATTTGTTTTTATCGAGACACGGTCTTACTATGTAGCCCTGGTGGGCCTGGAACTCCCTATGTAGACCAGATTGGCTACCTTTTGAATGCTTGCTTTAAAGGCATGAGCCATACCTTGATGAATTTATTTATTACTAGTATATATGGCATTTGTAGTAAACCAATTGAGAAACATGCAGAAAGCCACACTAAGTTAAAGTATATGAGTCTTTCCTTGACTGGAAACCAAGAGTAGTTCATGTCTTAAAGTCTGTTGGCGCCAAGGTTCAGGGGTAGAGACTTTTAAAAGGCAAAAACTACAAAGGTCATAATTCACAACAAACTTAGATGAGGGCCAGAGTAGCCTTGAAATGCTTGTTCCTGGCAGAACGTAGTAATTACTTCCGATATTGTTAGGGTCTGAAATAGAAAGAAAACACGCAACACGGAGAGTTCTCAAAAAGAGTATATTGAAAAAAACAAGCTGGTGCACCAGGGTCTCAAACTCAAACCACGCAGGGTAGAGTGCGGCCACGGGCCCAATTTCTGCAGCGCTTATAAAGGGTGAAACCACACACACAGATGCTACTAATACAGAACATGCTGTTAACAGGTGTTAGCAAACTAGCCCGCAGTTGTCACATATAGAACAAACTGCGGTTATTCATAGTACCCCAAACAAGGCAGAGTCTGGATGTCTTTCAAGCTGATTGGATGGCATTTGGGGTCTCTACCCTTAGAGTCCAGGGGAAACAGATACTGAGATATCTGTAGTAAGATCATGGGAGCAAGGGGGCTTGAGCACAGAGTAACAGGAAATATTTTTCTCTGTGGTTGGGAGAGCACACGGGTGGGGTGTGGGGTCCTGGCATTTGGGTACAATTGAAAAGTCCAGCGCCCCTAGTGGTAAAGGCACTAACCTCCATTTAATATAAGTACTCATTATAGTACTCACTATCCCATAAACCTCTCTGTTTTCCCAGAACTCCTTGTTACCAGCAAGCTAATCCAGTGCCTGGGTTCTGACCAGTCGGAGAGATTCCCTGCTCCCTTTTAAGAAGTCTAGCCGGAAGATCCTCGGGGTCATTTCTCCTATTCTGACTTACAGGAGAGATGCATTGGATAATAAAAGCCTCATGTTTTTTACATCGATCTGGAGTCTTGTTTCCTTGAGGTCACCCCTTGCCCTGAGACCCCGGGGCAGGCATGAGCCCAGTGGGTCCTTTCACAGTCACTGTCTTGTTCTACATAGCCTCTGCCTTGGCCTACAAAGTCTCTGTATGACCTCCAGATATATAACATAACAATTAACTTTGTCTTATACCTTTTCTAGTTATTATCATTTATGTTAAGTTTGTGTAAACATTAATTATTCTGGTGAAAAATCTGGACCATGGTCAATGTGAGTCCTTCCTTTCTTGTCCTCTTCTTCTCAGGGAATAGCCAAGCCATTGCACACCAGCTCAGCCTAGAGGAGGAAAGCACAGGCAGGGGCCCATCCTGGGTTTGGGAGGTCCTGGACAGAGGCTGAGAACCTAGAGAAAACAGATTTCCTGGGAGATTGTGTCAGTGTTTGCAGCTCATTTTCTTGTTTTGGAGTCAGTATATAAGGGCTCCTTAAGGCAATGGGTCAGCACCTAATTGGTTACACTATAGGTATCCTAATTACCATATGCGGCAGAGGAAAGCATAGGGTCATCTAGACTTTGCAGGAGGCTCCCTGCCTGGGTCCTTTTCCAAATAAGGTCAGGAGGCAAGGTTAGAGGCACTCTCCAACTAAGGTCAGGTGGGTGGGAGGGAAGGAGACCCGCTCACGAAGGGAGTTCTCTGTTTCGTGCTGAGCTCAGAGAGCTATCCTGACATAGTGGACTGAAACCTTAGGGGTGGCTACCCAACAGGTCAAGGTCATGAAAATCTCAAATGTTTTGCCAAAGCAAATGTGACTGTTTGGGGGAGGGAGGGCGTAGGAGAAAATGCAGGCACGACCAGGCGGCCAGCCTGCCTGGCATACCGTGCATCTAAATAAGAAGCTTCTAAATAAGAAGCACGGTATGCCGTGGTACCCCGTGCCCCAGAAGTCAGAACACTGAGACCTGAAGTCATGTGTAGGGGTGTGTAAGGGTGTAGAGCGCCAGTGGTCTAAGTAAACACAAACAAAATCAGGAAAAGATGGTGTTTCTTAGTCACTTCAGCATGGGTACTGGAGGGGTGTGGCTAGAAGAAAAATCTTAGGTGTCTGTAACCTCCTCCTACCTTGGATTCCAGGATTCCAGGGATCAAACAGGTCGCCAGGCTTGCAGGGCCTGTCGCCTGATCCTTTAAGTCCTTTTTTTTTTTTTAAAATAAAAGTTTTAATAAATGATAATCACTATAGACAGAAATGCAGCAGTCAAATTCTGAGAAAAACGGAAAGCTGCACTCCCGGTAGGGAATGGGTTCCTTTCATGGTGAAGGGGAAGTACTTGAACTTATTTGGAGAGAATGTCTCACTATGCAGCCTTGGATGGCCTGGGTCTCCCTGTGCAGACTAGACAGGACTTGCCTCCTACGCCATTTGGAGTTGTTTGAGAAAAGATGTGGGCAGCTCACCACCTTGTTATGGGGTAAGTTTTAGAATCCCGTCTGTCTTTCCTGAGTCTGGGGAGTGAGGTGACAGGACGGGTTATGAGCGGTGTGGCGTTATTTGAAGAAGGCAGCACAGGTCCCTATGTGGGGCTCCAGAAAGTCGGGGGGGGGGTGAGTGGGGGATTTGCTCTTACTTTTTAGCTATTTGCTTCTTGTCTTCTTATCTCTAAATGATGGGTTTAAAATCAGGAGATGGTGGTGTCTAATTGGAAGAAGCAGCTCATGGGGTGGGGGAAGCATACCTTTGAAGTGCATACCTTGTCTCTGGCCCCTTCCTGTTACCTGATTCCTGCCTGTCCTGAGGTGAGAAGCTTCCATTCACACCTTTGGCTGTGACCGTGCTGCCTTACCACAGACAGAAACGTAGAGCCAGGGGTAGTGCAACGGAGGAGACCTTAAAGAATTCACTTGTCATCTGACCTGGAGAACAGGCCTGTAATCCTGTCTACTACTTTGTCTTGAGGCACTGGGGTCAATCTCCCAAACAACAAGAAATATAAAATTTCCCAAAGAAATTTCATGTTGGGGTAAAACTAGCTCGAGGCAGAACTGCCAGGGAAGGCCTGGGAAAGATTCTGCTCTACCTCAAAGCTAAGGCTACACACCTGTTTGTCCTGTCTTTCGCGTTGTCTTGTCAATCTACTGTAATACTGACATGGAAGGATGAAAGAGCTCAGGTGTGCGTTCAAGAGGGACGCTGAGGTGGGCTGCTCGTCATAAGGAGTTTATTAGACAAGTTATTAACGCTGTGGACAAATAGACAACAGCAAGGAGGGGGGCTCTGGAGGGAGGATTCAGGCCCACATGGCAGACAAGGGGGTCTTCTCTTAGAGCTTTTTGGAGATGAGGGCAGTTTTATAGCACAACCGTATAGCCAGGCTCTCCAGTTCTCAGGCAGGAAACAGGGAAAAGCATAGGATGTGTGGTCCTCCTGCCCACCCAATATCCTTTCTACTGTAAACTCATCTTCCCAGGTAAGAAATATGGACATCTGGAAGTGTGTCGGTGAAAGAGTCACAGACAATATCTCAGCAGGTACCTGTCAGTGTCTGAGAGGAGATGGGCTAGTGAAGGGATTGTGGCCTGAGATGCAGTCTGGATTCTAGCCTTTCATTCTTAAAGAGGGAAACTGAAAAAAAGTTAAAAAAAAAAAATCCTGGATGGCTTTGCTACCTTGACACAGTCTAGAGTTGTCTGAGAGAAAAAGCCTCCATCAAGGGATTGCTTAGATCTGATTGGCCTGTAGACATGTCTGGGGTGAGGGGGTGTTGGGGACCCAGACTTCAGGTTGAACTTCAGAACTTACCTAACTGGAAATTTACTGATCTAAAAAATAGTCAGTCCCCCCACCTCTGGCGGTTTGACAGCTAGCTGTCCCCGCAGTAACAGGATGTCTTGGTGGCTAGAGGCACCCATTCCCCCTACCAAAGAATACAGCTGCAATTTCCTCTTTAGATTATAGACATGCTCCCCTTGATTACCCACTCCCCCTCCCCTTCAACACGCTTTTTGCTTTAAAAAGGCTTGCTCTGCTCAATAAAATCGGACCTTGACACGAAATCATTGAGCTTGGTCTCGTTTCTCTTTCTCGCCATCCCATACAGGTTATTCACCCTCCTCGCTCCTGAAGTCCTATCTGGTCCTGCTGGGCGGGACAAGTGGCGCCCGGGATTGGGGCTCGAGGCACGGGTGATCGCCAGACAAAGATTCAGGCCTGCCGAGAGCACAGGGGGCCGGCCGTCTCCCTGCTGCGCTGATCATCGCTCGTGACAACGCGACTCCGAGGAGACACTTTCATTTTCAGGTGAGTGTATACACATTTTCATCAGTCCGATCGGGATGGGACACACTTTGAGTAAAGAGGCCCTTTTTATCAGGGACCTAAAGAATTCTCTCAGAGAAAGAGGAATAAGAGTTAAGAAAAAGGATCTTATAAAATTTTTTATGTTTATTGATGAAGTTTGTCCATGGTTTGTTATTTCTGGCTATGACATTCATCCAGGAAAGTGGCAAAAGGTGGGACGGGATTTGAACGATCTCCTTCTGAAAGACGGCCCAAATGCTGTCCCCACAACTGTTTTTTCCTACTGGGGAATTATCAGAGACATTGTAGAAGATGCCGCCGCTGACCCAGACAGAAAGCGGCTTATTTCAATTGCTGAGTATTGTCTTAAGACTTCTTCTCGGCCTCCCTCTAGGCCACCCTCCACACCCCCGTCTACCAAGGAAGGGCGCTCTTCGCCTTGCCCCTCTATTTCTATCAATATAGAAGACAAAAGTTCTACGTCACCTCCCTCCAAAAATAAGCTTCCAATTCCCCCTGGTTCCCCCAAAATTTATCCCCCTCTCCCTTCAGAGGAAAAGCCTCAAATATTTCCAATCCTCTGTCAAGACCCTGAACCCCTGGACCCCGGCGATGCCGCCTCCCTTGAGGAAGAGGCAGCTCGCTATCATAATCCCGATTGGCCACCTCTTAGACGCCCTCCCCCTTATAATCCTATTAACCAAATCCCTAACCTTGCCCCCCTCCGCGACCACCGTCTGGCCCTTTCTTCTGCCCGCGAAGACCTCATTAGTCAGACCTGTGAGATGAAGGAGGTTCTGACTTTACAAAAACAGTTTTCTCAGCTTTCCTCTGAACTCTCCTCTCTTCAGGGCTCCATTCACCAAACCTTTACTAAACCTCCTTCACACCCTTCCGCCACCTTCAAACCCCAGACCAAAATTACCAAGCCCTCAGTCCCACGCCTAACTTTCCCAGTCGTTACTCGCACTGGCTCTACCGCCAGCCCCCGAGATCCCACCATGCCCTCCCCAGTGTCGGGAGATTTAGCTCCGGAGACTCTCTCGGCCCTAGAGGCGCCCGTTAATGAGGAGCCACTTGTTGAAGAGGATAATGGGGACTCTGGCGAGGAACATGAAAATTCTGACAAACCTGAGGCTGCTCACTCCAACCCGGTCCTACCCCTTCTGCCACGTTTAGACCTCTTAAGTTTAAACAGATTAAGGAACTCCATCTTGCAGTTAAGACTTATGGACCTAATTCTCCTTTCACCACTTCTCTTCTTGACTCCCTGTCAGCAAATGGCTACCTTTTCCCTGTTGAATGGATCCGAGTTTCCCAAGCTGTCCTCTCCCGTGGCCAATTTCTTAACTGGAGAGCTGACTTTGTTGATAGATGCCAATCTCTTGTTACTCAAAATCAAGCAGACCCCCGGTCTCCTACTTTCACTTGGACCTTAGATAAACTCACAGGACAGGGAAATTTTTCAGCAGAGCCCAAACAGAGGACTCTTCCCTTAGGGCTTTTGGCCCAAACAGCCACGGCTGCTCTTGCCGCATGGCGTGCTCTTCCCACCCAGGGATCAGTGATTACTCCTTTAACCAAAATCCTTCAAGGAAACCAAGAAAACTATTCTGAATTTGTGGGACGTTTGTTGGAAACTGCAGAACGTGTTTTTGGACCTGAAGGCATTGACCAAAAATTTATTAAACAATTGGCTTTTGAAAATGCCAATGGTCCCTGCCGAACTGCCCTCAGAGGAAAATTAAAAGCCTCCTCTCTTGATGACATGATTCGAATCTGTAATGATGTTGACCCATTTACTCATAAGATTTCACAAGCTGTTCATTTGGCAGTAGGAGCAGCAATACAGGCCTCTAACCCAAAGGCCTGCTTTCGCTGCGGTCAAACAGGACATTTTGCTAAACAATGCCCCAATGTTAATGATCAAACAACCCCAACTGCCAATTCCTTCACTAGACAAGCTCCGTTAACTTCACCCGCCACTATCTGCCCTCGTTGTAAACGGGGTAAACATTGGGCTAATCTATGCAGATCCAAAACAGACATCTTGGGCAACCCTCTCCCGTTTCCGGGAAACGACCCAAGGGGTCAGCCCCGGACCCCTGTCAACCTCCCCTCTCCTCTGGCCTCGGGGAACAGCCAGACCTTCCTACAGCCAGTAAATTCAGTGACACCCACCCTTCCCAAATCAGTCACACCCACAGCCCTATCGGGCCCATCCCAGACAGTACAGGACTGGACTTGTGTTCCGCCTCCCACCTCATATTAACTCCTGAGGACGGATGGGTTATTGTTCCCACCAAGTCCACTGGACCTCCCCCTCCAGGATGTTTTTACTTGATTATTGGGAGTGCCTCTCTCGATATTGAGGGACTTGTGGTACACACCACCATAGTTGACAAAAAATATACAGGCACAATTAAACTCCTAGCTTCAGCCCCTTTTGGACCACTTACTATCTCTCCACACACTTATATTGCTCAGGCTTTGCCTATTCCTATACCACCCATAAAAGACTCCCTTAATGGACAACCCAAAAAATCCTCTCCCCCAAAATCTTCAAAAATCTTTTGGGTCCAGAAACTCTCTAACACCCGTCCCACCTTGGCCTTAAAAATTAATGGAAAAAGATTTGAAGGCATCCTCGACTCAGGAGCTGACTCTACGGTCATTTCCCATCAGTCTTGGCCTACTTCCTGGCCCCTACAACCCTCTATCACTTGCCTCCAAAGTATTGGTCAATCCGATGATACTCTCCAGAGTTCTCAACTCTTACACTGGACGGACCCCGAGGGTCATTCCGGTACTGTTCAACCCTTTGTGGTTCCCGGTCTCCTGGTTAATCTTTGGGGACGAGACATCCTTTCCCAGATACAGGTCTTTATGTGTACTGCCCCCAACTCTGTTATATCTGAACAAATGAAAGCTCAGGGTTTCATCCCTGGGTTTGGACTTGGTAAACGCTTACAGGGCAATACCTTGCCAATTCCCACGACTCCTAAAAATGACCGTTTCGGAATAGGATATAACCCTGACCATTTTTCATAGAGGCCATTGCTCCCCCTGCATTCCAGGCTGATAAAATCACTTGGAAATCTGATGATCCTGTCTGGATTGACCAATGGCCCCTTCCCCAGATTAAGATTTCCGCAGCCCTACAGTTGGTGCAGGAACAATTACAGGCTGGACATATTGAACCTTCCACCTCCCAATGGAATACTCCCATATTTGTCATCCAAAAAAAGAATGGCAGTTGGCGCCTCTTACAAGATCTCCGCGCCATCAATAAAACTATGATGCCTATGGGCGCCCTACAACTCGGGCTCCCTTCCCCCGTTGCCATACCTAGGGGTTATGCTAAAATTGTTATAGATCTTAAAGATTGCTTTTTCTCCATCCCTCTACACCCTGAAGACTGCAAACGTTTTGCCTTCACCATCCCCATCACCAATCATGTAGGCCCAACACCACGATTCCAATGGAGGGTCCTCCCCCAAGGCATGGCCAACAGTCCTACTCTTTGCCAAAAATACGTAGCCCAGGCTATCGACCCCCTTCGCTTAAAATATCCCCAAATATATTTCATTCATTATATGGATGATATACTCCTTGCAGGACCCGAAAACTCACGACTGCTTAATATCTCTCAGCTGCTTGTCTCTGCTTTAAATACCTTAGGCCTTCAGGTGTCACCAGACAAGGTACAAATTCAGCCACCTTTCTTATTTCTTGGGTTTGAGCTTTTTTCTAATATTGTACACTCCCAAAAGGTTCAAATCCGCACAGATTTCTTAACCTCCCTTAATGATTTTCAAAAACTCTTGGGAGATATTAATTGGCTCCGCCCTTACTTAAAACTCACCACCGGAGAACTTAAACCATTGTTTAAAGTTTTACAGGGAGACTCAGAGCCTACTTCTCCCAGAAATTTAACTCCTGAAGCTCGAGCTGCCCTTAAAAAGGTAGAAGCCGCTATCAATTCCCAAACTATTGGATACTACTCCCCCATTGAGACTCTGTCCCTTTTGATTTTCCCCACCCCCTATTCACCAACCGGACTGCTCTGGCAACAAAAACCTCTATATTGGTTACATTTGTCTGCCTCTTCCAACAAAATTCTAAATACCTACCCCAATTTGGTTGCTCAATTAATTCGCTTGGGCAGAGAATCTGCCACCAAACTTTTTGGCAAAGACCCTGATATTCTTGTTACACCATATAATACATCACAGATAAACTGGCTTCTTCATAATTCAGACGAGTGGGCTGACTCTTGCATCTCCTTTCAAGGAAAAATTGATAACCACTTCCCTCCAGACAAGCTCGTTCAATTTTTCACAAAAACCTCTATTATCTTTCCAAAAATAACAAAAGACTCCCCTATACCTCACGCCCCTCTGGTATTCACGGATGGCTCCTCCTCAGGGGTTGCCGCATATCTAATAAATAATAAGGCTTACAGGGTCCAAACCTCTTTTAAATCAGCCCAGCTTGTAGAGCTATTCGCTGTTATTCAAGTTTTTAATTTCTTACATGATACTCCCTTTAACTTGTATACTGACAGCGCCTATGTGGCTTTTTCAGTTCCCCTGTTAGAAACCGTTCCACATATTCGCCCAGATACCAATGCCTCAGCCCTTTTCTCCCAGTTACAAGATCTCATTCTCTTCCGTACTTCTCCCTTCCATATCGGTCATATTTGAGCCCACTCTGACCTTCCTGGTCCCTTAGTTGAGGGAAACAGGTTGGCTGATCAAGCCACCCAAACCACCATATGTTTTAACTCCTCCACCCCCTTATCTGCAGCCCAAAATGCTCATTCCCTACATCACCTTAATGCTCAGACCCTCCGAAAAAGGTTTTCCATTACTAAAGAACAAGCTAGACAGATAGTTCGCCAATGCAAAGGTTGCCTAACTCTATTACCTGAACCCCATCTAGGAGTCAATCCTAGAGGCCTTATCCCTGGTGAATTGTGACAAATGGATGTAACACATTATGCTCCTTTTGGTAAATTAAAATATATTCATGTATCTGTAGATACCTTTAGTGGTTTTGTTTGCGCCTCCTTACAAACAGGAGAAGCCACAAAGAATGTCATTTCTCATCTTTTTACATGTTTAACTATGGCCCCCCGGCCTAAAATTATAAAAACTGACAATGGCCCGGGTTATACCAACACAGCTTTCAAACAATTCTGCGCTCAGATGCAAATTAAACACATTACAGGCGTCCCCTACAATCCTCAGGGACAGGGAATTGTAGAACGCACCCATCAAACCTTAAAGAACATGCTTTTCAAGTTACAATCTGGAAAAACGTTTTTATATTCACACTCAGGGAATTCAAAGGTAGTGTTAAATCATGCATTATTTGTATTAAATTTCTTACAATGTGACACTCAAGGAAAATCAGCAGCTGACCGCTTATGGCATGCCACATCCACTGACCAATATGCACAGGCGCTTTGGAAGGATCCTATGTCTAATATCTGGCAAGGACCTGATCCTGTCCTCATTTGGGGAAAAGGCAGCGCGTGCATCTATGATTCTAAGACACAGAGTGCTAGGTGGTTGCCTGAAAGACTCATTAAACCCTATAACCCCCCAGGGAAAAACCCTGAGAAAAATCCCTCTTGTGTCTCCTTACAGCCTGAAGATGGAGACTCCCCAGATTCAGCGCCTGCAGCTTTTGTTCCTGATGATGACCCTGACTCCAGCCTCAGGACACCCCGCTCCATTCACCTATCAACTATATAATTTTACCTGGGTCATAATAAACCAAGCGGGTGACCCAGTAAATTATAGTACCAACATAGGACCTCAACCTCATTGGCCTATCTTAGAAATAGATCTTTGTGCCTTGGCCTTCGGTGCTGAAGCTACTTGGGGTCTTCCAGATCAGTTTTGGCCGCCCCCCCATAATCAGGCCCCTAACTTAAAACTTAACTCAAAATCTCGTAACAGTAATTCCATTGGCTGTGAAAATGCCAGAGCGCGTGCCGCTCTTCATCAAGCCCTCTCCGAATGGCCTGGAGGCTTTTATGTTTGCCCTGGCCTTTACCGCAGCCGCTCCTTCAATTACAAATGTGGCTATCAGGCAGATTATTTCTGTGCATCATGGGGGTTGTGAAACTACAGGAGATGCTCATTGGAATCCTTCCTCTTCCTGGGATTACATTACTGTCAACCGATCCTGGGTCCACCCAGATAAAAGACCCTCCCTCCAGTTAGAGAGCGGACTTTGTAGTCCCACGTCTCCTGCTAAGGGCTGGTGTAATCCTTTAAAAATTTATTTCACATCCCATGGCAGATCAACATCAGTCGACTGGGTGACTAGAGGACATGAATAGGGGCTTAGAATATACCTACCAGCCAGAGATATCGGCCTTACGTTTAGAATTAAGCTCCTAAAGAGTCACCCATCCCCTCAATATACAGCAGTTGGACCCAATCCAGTTCTCAGGTCAAGACCTCCTGCTAAGTTAGGTCCCCGAGCTAAACCCGCCACCCCTTCTTCAAAAGCTACCCAAACCACCCTTAAACCCTCCCGTCAGCCTTTTCAACCCACCTTGCCTTCTGCCTCAGCTTCTACCAAAGATACTGTTTTAAAAATGATTAATATTTCTGTTCTAACTCTTCATGAAGCCAATCTAACCCAATATGAAGAGTGCTGGGTTTGCTATTCTGCACAGCCTCCATTCTATGAAGGAATAGCCACAGACGTTGCTCCTATATATACCAATGAGACCAATGCGTTGCGATGGCAACCTAATGGGGATCAAGGATTAACCATTGGACAGGTATCGGGCCTTGGCTCGTGCCTCCTGGGCCCCAATATGCTTCCCCCTAAAGAACTGGAGATTATATGCAACTCTACTGTTGTAGTCTCAAGTTTCTCAACCTATGTTTCAGCTCCAAATAATACTTATTTTGCCTGTAGTACTGGTCTCACCACCTATATTGTGACCTCCATCTTTTTAAACAAAAAGGATTACTGTGTTACAGTTCTCCTCTATCCTAAACTTTCTGTTCACCAGGCTGAAGAATTTTTAGATTTCTGGGATCACGGTAACAACTCTCCACGCACAAAAAGAGAACCTATCACCGCTATTACTATGGCCGTGATTCTTGGTTTGAGTGCAGTAGGTGCCGGTACAGGGATAACTTCAATTGTTTACTCAAATCAACAATATGCACAATTATCTGCAGCCATTGATCAAGACCTCTTAGAGGTCCAAAAAGGCTTAGAAAACCTTAAGTCTTCCCTAGTTTCATTGTCTGAAGTAGTCCTTCAAAATAGGCGAGGCTTAGACCTACTGTTTCTCCACGAAGGAGGTCTTTGTGCTGCCTTAAAAGAAGAATGTTGTTTTTATGCAGATAAAACTGGTTTAGTACAAAATAGCATAAATAAAATTAAAAATAGCATAGAAGAGAGAAAGAGAGCCCGAGAAAAACAAGAATCTTGGTACCAAAACTGGTTTGCAACTAGCCCCTGGCTCTCCACGCTCCTTCCCAGCATATTGGGACCCCTTTTTGGTCTCCTTTTACTCATCTCTTTCGGCCCATGGGCTTTCAATTGCCTGACCCGCTTTATAAAAGAACAAATATCTTCCTCCTCCCAGATTCAGGTACATTACCATAAGCTTTCAAAAAGCGAAACCTTTGATGAGGTTCTGCCTGACGATCCTGAGTCACCAACCTCTGGCCTAAAGTTTACTCTACCTCCCCCTATGTGGAAACCCTGGCGCCACTTCATTGGGCAGCCTAAATCTCAAATATAATTCTACTCTAAAAATCCGATGAGCCTTCAAAAAGGGGGCTCCTTCCCTCTTTCCCCTCCCCCGATTACCTTACAATACTGACAAAGTCAGTCTAGCCCAAACATCAAACAAACGTCTCTCACTCATATTTCTCTTAAGCTCTCCTAAAACAGGTCCTGGGCGGACACAAACCTGATCCTAGACTAACGATGGGATTGAGCCAATCTACATGAGGTCATCCATGACGGGAATATTAGACTATCGGTCTGAGAAGCCAGTCTTCTTCTTCATACAGGAAGGTCCACCAAATAGCTGTGGTCCCTTCAGAGACGAAGAGGGAGGCCCCCAGATACGAGAAACCTAGTCTATAGCCTAAGACAGATACCTCATGACCACTTAAGAGACAAAAGCCCTCACTGAGGACTAATTCTGGGCTTTTAAATTTCCGCTTCCGTTTTCCCTTTCCCTTTCCCCAGACCCCAGTTCCCCCTGTATGAGACTCATCGGATACCCTACTTATCCTCTATTTCTAATATACAAATAGGGAGGAGATGTTGGGGACCCAGACTTCAGGCTGAACTTCAGAACTTACCTAACTGGAAATTTATTGATCTAAAAAATAGTCAGTCCCCCCACCTCTGGCGGGTTGACAGCTAGCTGTCCCCGCAGTAACAGGATGTCTTGGTGGCTAGAGGCACCCATTCCCCCTACCAAAGAATACAGCTGCAATTTCCTCTTTAGATTATAGACATGCTCCCCTTGATTACCCACTCCCCCTCCCCTTCAACACGCTTTTTGCTTTAAAAAGGCTTGCTCTGCTCAATAAAATCGGACCTTGACACGAAATCATTGAGCTTGGTCTCGTTTCTCTTTCTTGCCATCCCATACAGGTTATTCACCCTCCTCGATCCTGAAGTCCTATCTGGTCCTGCTGGGCGGGACAAGGGGGTTGCCTTGATTATTAGTTGATACAGGAGGGCCCAGCCCACTGTGGGTAGCACCTTTCCTAGGCTGTGTAAGAAGCTAAGGCTAATCATGAGCTTGTGAGTGAGCCAGAAAGTACACCAGCAAATAGTTTCCCTCCATGGTTCTGCTTCGAGTTCCTGCTTATGTCCCTGTCTCAGCGTGGCCTCCCACGATGATAGACGTGATTTGGAAGAGTCGGCCAAATAAAGGCTTTCTGCAGCAAGCTGCTTTGGGTCAGTATTTTGTCACACCAGGGGAGCCAGAACATGGCCAGACTATTAACAAACCCATTTCCCTTACTAATCTCTGTCTCCAGGGTTTTGGTAAAGCACCAAGCAACAACTTCACATCCAGTAAAACCAGCCAAGCTGAACTGAAGCCTCCAAACCCAGAAGTTAAAATAAATCTTTACTCTCTTTAAGTTGACAGTGTCAGGTATTTTGCCGTAAATGAAGAATTGACTAGTATCCAAACAAAAAAACAAATTTATTTGAAGGAAGAAAGTTCTGTCTAACAAATTACATAAACTAATGGAGAGGAGTTTATCCAGTAGTTAAAAGATGTAGTTAAAAATACTGAAGAACTCAGAAAATAGACATTGACGTTTATAAGACTACAGTGGAAGCTACTTAGAGCAAACCCCTGCGCATGGGGTGGATCTTCTGGCTCAGAAATGAGTGATCTGAGAGGATCTGCTGGATCTTGTCCAAGCAAATTTTGTTTTCTGCCAACCCTGCTTCAAATTCCTGGCGTTCCTCTTCCTTCTCCGCCTCCCGAAGCTGCTGCTGGTACGCAATCTGCATCCGAAGCTGATTTCTATACTCGTTAGCCAAATCACAGCGCCTACGGTTTTTTAAAGATAACAAAGTATAACATTAAAAGTTATCATTTGGATTTATTCACAGCATTAGCATTAAATATAATGTGTGTATCTGATGCTTCCATGGATGTGGACATGTAAATATCACTTTGAGACCCAGAGGTGGGATTGCTAGATCATTTGACAGTTCTGGTTTTTAATATCTCAAGAAACTGCAATGCTGGGGAGATGGCTTGGAGGTTGAGAGCACTGACAGCCCTTCCAGAGGACCCAGGTTCAGTCCCCAGCACCCGTATAATAGGTCAGTTCCAAGGGCTCCGATATCCTCTTCTGGTTCTGAAGTTATCAGGCACATGTGCAGTGCTGGCAAAACATGTGTACATACAATAAAAATAAATAAAATCTTTTTTTAATAAAAAGGAAACTCCAGATAGTTGTTGCATAATAGCTACTTATGGAACAACCTTGGTCCCTAGAAAAAGCAAAGACAGCTGTATAAAACACCTGGAACAGCCTCATCCGGTTCTGTAGCAGAATGCCTACTGCATCTCACTTCTCTCTGCCCCATCACCAGCAGACCACACAGATATCAGCACCTAGAACTACAATAACCCCAAACCCAGATTCCTAGACACCCATGTAGAAACACAATAACAGCCAGGAAAGTATGTCTCTACTGGACACCAGCAACCCTACTACAGCAGGCCCCGAGAAGACCAGCATAACTGAAGGACAAGACAAGGACCTTAACACAGACATTATGAAGATGATAGAGCTCCTTAAAGAGGAAATGAATAAATCCCTTAAAGAAATCTATGAAAACACAGTGGAAGAAAATGAATAAAACAGTTCAAGACATGAAAGTGTAAATAGAATCAATAAAGAAAACTCAAACTGAGGAAAATACGGAAATGAAAACTTAGGAACTCAAGCAGGAACCACAGAGGCAAGCCTCACCAACAAAATGCAAGAGATGGAAGAGAGAGTCTTCGCTGTTGAAGATAAGATGAAAGAAACAGATATCCCAGTCAAAGAAAATATCAAATTTAAAATACTCCTTCCTGGCACAAAATATCCATGAAATTTGGGACACTATGAAAACACCAAATCTGTGAAAATAGGACTAGAGGAAGTAGAGAAAACACAGGTCAAAGGCACAGAAAATATTTTCAACCAAATCATAGAAGAAAATTCCCTAACCTAAAGAAGAAGTTGCCTTTCAAGGTACAAGAAGCATACAGAATACCAAATAGACTGGACCAAAAAAGAAAGTCCCTTGGCACATAATAATCAAAATACTGAATGTACAGAACAAAGAAAAGGATATTAAAAGATACAAAGGAAAAAGATTAAGTAACATATAAAGTCAAACCTATCAAACAAACAAAACAAAAATAAAAAAATAAAAAAAACCACCTTACTTCTTAATGGAGACTCTAAAAGCCAGAAGGACTTGTACAGATGGTCTATAGCATCAGTTCTCAACCTGTGGGTTGAGACCTCTGGGGGTCAAATGATGCTTTCACAAGGGTCACCTAAGACCATTGGAAAACACATATATTTACATGACAATTCATAACAGTAGCAAAATTACAGTTATGAAGTGGCAACGAAAATAGTTTTATGGTTGGGGTCACCACATTTTGAAGAACTGTATTAAAGGGTCGCAGCAATAGGAAGGTTGAGAGCCACTGTTCTACAGGCTCTAAGAAACCACAGATGATAGGCCAGGCTACTATACCTAACAAACCTTTCAATCACAATAGATGGAGAAAGCGAGACATTCCACGATAAAAGCAAATTTAGGCAGTATCTTTCTATAAACCCAGCTCTACCGAAAGCACTAGAAGGAAAACTCCTACCTGAAGAGGTTAACTACACCAAAGAAAACATAGGGGATAAACAATTCTAGGTAGAAAAATCAAAAGGGGAAAACACACACACACACACACACACACACACACACCAAAATCAGAGGAATAAATAAATCCTGCTCATTGATATCTCTCAATATCAATGGTCTCAAGTCCCCAATTAAAAAAAAAATCACAGACTAACCAAATGGATGTAAAAACAGGATCCATCCTTTTGCTGCATCCAAGAAACACACTTTATATCAAACATAGATATCACCGCAGGGTTACAGGATGGAAAAAGATATTTAAGCAAATGGACCTATGAAGAAAGCTGGTATAGACATTTTAATCTCCGATAAAATAGACTTCAAACCAAAACTAATCATAAGAGATAGGAAGGACACTACCTACTCATCAAAGGAAAAATCCACCAAGAGGACATTGCAATTCTTAACATCTATGGACCAAACACAAGGGCACTCAAGTTCATAAAAGAAACTACTACATTTTAATCACATATTGACCCTCACACACTGATATTGATATCCCATTTTCACCCATTGACAGGTCGTCCAGACAATGATTAAACATAGAAAGCAGGAGCTAACTAACATTGTAACCAAATGGATCTAACAGATATTTACACATTTCACGTAAACAGAAAAGAATATATCTTCTTCTCATGGAACTTTCCCTAGAATTGACCACATACTCAGACACAAAGCAAGTCTTAACAGATACAAAGAAACTGAAAAATATCTGCATCCTATCAAACCACCACAGATTACAGTTAGATATCATCAACAACAGAAACAGCAGAAAGCTTACAAACTCATGGAAACTGAACAACTTACTACTGAATGACAAATGGGGCAAGACAGAAATTACAGACTTTCTAGAATTGAATGAAATTGAGTACACAACATACGCAACCTCATGGAACACAATGAAGGCAATTCCAAGTGCAACTTTATAGCACTACGTGTCTACATAAAAAAAAATCCTAGTAACTTAACAGCACACCAGAAAGCTCCAGAACAAAAAGAAGAAATCACACCCAAAAGGAGTAGACGGCAAGAAACAATCAAAGTCAGGGGTGAAATCAATAAAATGGAAACAGCAGCAATGACAATAAAAAGAATCAATGAAACAAAGATTTGTTTCTTCGAGAAAAATCATTAATATTAACAAACTCTTACCCAATTAACTAAAAGGTAGAAAGAGAATCCAAATTGACCAAATTAAAGATGAAAAGGGGAATATAGCAACAAAGACCCAGGAAATCCAGAGAATCACAAGGATAAACTTTTGAAAGCCTGTACCCCACCAAATGGAAAGCCTAAAAGAAATGGATAATTTACTGAATGCATACCTCTTAGCACAGCTAAATCAAGATCAGATATGCAATTTTAACAGACTTAAAATCCTCGGTGGAACAGAAGCAGTCACTAAAAGTTTACCACCAAAAACAGCAACAGCAGCAAAAGCCGGGGTCCAGATGATTTTAGCACAAAATTCTACCAGATGTTCAAAAAAAAAAATTAATACTAATACTCCTCAAATTATTCCACAAAATAGAAACAGAAGGAACATTGCCCAATTCATTTTACAAGGCCACAGTAATTCTGATATTCAAATCACATAAAGACACAACAAAGAAAGAGAATTACAGACTAATTCCCCTTATGAACATAGATAAAAAAAAATCTCAAAAAATACTTGCAAACTGAATCCAAGAACACATCCAAAAGATCATCCACCATGATCAGGTGGGCTTCGTCCCAGAGATGCAGGGATGGTTTAACATACATAAGTCAATAAATGTAATCCACCATATAAACAAACTAAAAGACAAAGAAAATGATCATCTTATTAGATGCAGAAAAAGCTTCTGAGAAAATCAAGCACCCTTTTGTAATAAAAGTCCTGGAGAGATTAGGGATACAAAGGTTATACATCAACATAATAAGAATGGCAGTTTACAGCAAGCTCATAGCCAAAGTCAATTAAATGGAGAGAAACTCAAACCAATTTCACCAAAACCAGGAACAAGAGAAAGAGTTCCCACTCTCTCCTTAGGTAAGATTAATTATTAGTAATTAATAAAGATTAATAATTCAATATTGTACCTGAAGTCTTAGCTAGAGCAGTAAGTCAACTGAAGGAGATCAAGGGGATACACAGAACTCTTAGAAAGCAAAGCATTTAATTGGGCTTGCTTATAGGTTTAGTCTATTGTCCTCATGGCTGGGAGCTTGGTGGCACACAGGCAGACACGGTGGCTGAGAGTTCTACATCTGCATCTGAAAATAGCAGGAAGAGAGAGAGCCAACCACTGGGCCCGGCTTGGGCTTTGGAACTCCGAAGCACACTCCCAGTGGCACACTTCCTCCAACAAGGCCACACCCACTCCAGCAAGGCAACACTTCTTCATCTCCATCAAGTAGTGCCACTCCCTAACGATCAAGGATTCAAAGAGTTGAGCCTATGGGGCCCATTCCTATTCAAACATGTCAACATCAGGCTTGGTGGCAATCACCTTTATCCACTGACCCACTTGGGGGACTCATTTCTTTTTATTGAGACAGTTTATTATAGCTCATGCTGGCCTTGAACTTACTGTGTAGCCAAGGCTAATTAATCTTCGTTTGTCTCCCTTCAGTGCTGGGTTACAGGTTCCTAGCTTACACAAGCATTGTTTTTAGTATCAGCTGGTGGAATGGTGAGAATTTTAATTAGCCTTTGTCTCTAGTAGGGAAGGGAACAGGGCTACAGGGCTTCTAAAACTCTTGAGGGAATGTCTTCTTTTGTTTACAAAATCAAGTCCGTTTATGCTAGAGATGGGTCCCTGCGTAGTTTCAAAACAGGTTTCTAGTCACCAGAAAAAAAACTAGTTAGTTCTCAGGAAGCCCAGGCAGGCATTGGACCTACTATGTATCTGGGGATAACCATGAACTTCGAATCCTTTTGCCTCTACTACCAAAGCGCTGGGATTATCACATCTAGTTTGCATAGTTTCCTTCCTTCATTCGTTTCCTTCCTTCCTTCCTTCCTTCCTTCCTTCCTTCCTTCCTTCCTTCCTTCCTTCCTTCCTTCCTTCCTATCTTGAATTTGGGGCCAGGAAAACAGCCCAGTGGGTAAAGTACTTGCCATAGGGACCTGAGTTCATATCCCCAGAACCCACAAAAATTTGGACTCAGTAGCATGCATCTTTAACTCCAGAATTCCAATTGTAACTTGAAACAGTGGACCCAAAAAATTAGAGTTTGATCAAGATAGAGTGCCTCAGTTGCAAAATCAGGAAAAACCAGGTTCCTACAAATTCACAGCTGACCTTGGCAGAGACAGCCTGTTTCCCAAGATACCCTGTCTTGCTTGAGCAAACAGTTCCAGGAAGAAGATGGCACTGTAATTTGCATGTACCTCCCATCATTATTTCCTACTTCCTCACCCCCAAGCCTATCTCTTGGCCCTATAAAAGATCCCAGCCAGCTCCAACCCTCACCCCCACCCCAGGCAGACCCTCCATTTCCTTAGGAGAGAGGCTGTCCCTCACTAAGTGTGCTAATAAACCCAGCTTATCTGTTGAGGTTAGACTCTGATCTTTCTCCTGCTTTTGTCTCTTTACTCTGCACTGTGCTCCAAGATCTAACAGCCCAGAGGGCAGCAGGTGAAAAACTTGTCTCCTGGAGGAAAACATATAACTTGTTAGGAGCACTTTCGGGAGAGACTTGCCCTCTATTTAATTCTTACCCTCATGTTAGGATCCCTGAAGGTGGACTTGAGGGGTTGTTGGGTCTCCTTGTCCTTTTTCCAATGTGACCACATTCGATAAACATCTTTTATTTTCCTGCT
The DNA here is from genome assembly GCA_026225945.1 of Cricetomys ansorgei. Taxonomy (NCBI): domain Eukaryota; kingdom Metazoa; phylum Chordata; class Mammalia; order Rodentia; family Nesomyidae; genus Cricetomys; species Cricetomys ansorgei. The sequence continues at coordinate 72,947 of JAMJFZ010000398.1, forward strand.
TTTTTGCTACTATTTGGCTTACAGAGGGTAAGTGTCCAAACCTAGGTTGTTGGGCCAAAGGTAAGCCTGGTAACAACCAGGGAGAGATAGGAAATGGTTCGGTGGAAAAGAAAGCCATCTCTATACGCATGAGAACTTGAGTTCAGTTACCCAGCACCATATGGAAACCTGTGCACTGCTACACATGCCTGGAGTCAGCCTAGTCTGAACAGCTACCTTCTGGCTCAGTGGTGGGGAACATTTTGAACATATCTCCAAATATTATATTTACTGATTGCTCTGTGTGTGTGCGCCCCTGAATCTTTAAAGATAATCATTGTGCAGGCAGCCTGAGGTGCTGGCAGGTGATTTCTATAGCTGTAAAATGTAAATGTTTGCTGCTCTCTGTTAAAGGACTGCTTCCTAAACCCATTCAAAGGTCGTAAACAAAGGTCGTAAATAGAGTAATTGAAGCTGCATTCTGAGATTTACATGTTAAGTTTATATGAAGAAAGTCTCACGGCACTCACTCCAACCTAAGGCAACCATAAGAGTGACTTGCTCCCATTGGGCTTTGAGCTCCCCCACCATAATGGTGACATAGCTCAGCTGCTGAAGGGTTGTGGGATGAGTCAAGCTATGAGATTTCTTTCATCATGCAAATAGGCTTTTGGATCAGTAAGGAGGAGCTAAGATTTAATAAAGTCCTGAGGATGAGGCAGGCACCATTGGCTGTCTAAGACGGCACTTGCCCTGACATGCTGTTCCCTCTGCTGAGGTCTGGCAGGTTTGAATCTATGAAAATGTCTCCTTGTTTTTTATTAAACCCTTGATGGATTCATTACTGGAAAAAGTTAGGTGAGAAACTCTGGCTTAAGGCAATAAAGTAGAAAGAGACAGAGAAAGACAAAATCTATTCTGGCCTATACACCAACACTGGCACATGAACATGAGCACACACTCCCACACACGCACATGCATGCACAACACACACTACCTGAAGCTCATGAGTCAGCTATCTGATGTATGCAGCAAACAAGAGACTGTCTCAAACAAGATGAAAGGGAAGAACTGACCTCCACCTGTGTACCATGGCCTGTGAATTATAGATGTACTTATATCTCAAGTGGGTTCAATAAAGAAGAAAAGACAATTCTCTGAGATGAAAGCCTGAAGTACTCAGACAGAGGGGGCAGCCTCTCCTATGGACTGAACCCCCGACCACATGGCCTCTCGGGAGTTATATTAATTGAAAGCTCCACCCTACTGACACAAAGACCTTATTTGCATAATGAACAGAACCTCCACAGTACAACAACCCCAACCTTTAGCCAGCTGACTTGATGTCATTTACAGGTGAGTTAGTCAAGGCCCTGGGAGGTATTCCTCATCCGGTGGTTAGGAAGAGGGAGGAGACCATAAAAATTTCCTCCATTAGCAATAAAACAATTAAATGCCTTTTACATTAAGATCTTAGTGGGCAAGATAAATTTGAACATCAATTGCTTCTCCTAAGAGTACTGAATAGAGTGCCAGGTACCCCTACTTATCTCTTCCATTAGTAACGAGCAGATAAATACATGTAAAGTGTTTCTGAGTTCTTTGATCAGGACTAGGAAACTTTGAATATGAAGAGAAGGAAGTAGGAACCTCTGATTTTGTAGGTGGTCAGAAGAGCCTGACACCTGGGACTGATAGCTAAAGTAAATCTTGTGGGACTGCCCCTAAACCTGTGTGATCTGTGTTACCTATAGATAATGTCATAACTTAATCGAACTGTTGGATATTCAGTGTCTAGAGCAGTAGTTCTCAGCCTGTGGATCATGAGCCCTTTGGGGATCAAATGACCTTTTCACAGGGTTGTCTAAGACCATCTGCATTACCAGATATTTACATTATGATTCATAGCAGTAGCAAAATTACAGTTATGAATGTTGTCCAAATTTATTTTTAGTTATGTTTAAATATGCACTGTTGGGTGAGGTCTGCCTAGGTCTTGGCATTTTGTACTGTCTGCGGGTGTTGGATTTCTGTGGAGGATGTTTGATTGCTTATGATCTGCACCTGAGGAGTTCTGAATCAATAAAAACACCTGAGCTCAGATGCTCCGGGTTCTACGGTCCAGTATGCTGCTGGCCAGGATGGTGGTTTCCTCTGCTGAGGTCTGGCAGGGCTTACACCTCTGAAAATGCCTCCTTGTCATCCTTGGTGAGCTGCCACCATAGGCGAACAATTACATATAAAGAAGCAATGAAAATACTTTTATGGTTGGGGGTCACCACAGCATGAGGAACTGTATTAAAGTGTGGCAGCATTGGGAAGGTTGAGAACCACTGGTCTAGAGAATCAGATAATTGGTCCTTGGCGTCAGTAAAAAAGCTACCAATATTCATAAGAAATAATCTCTCTGTGCAAGACTCTAACTTTCAAAACTACCTTCTAATACAGGCCGTAATTCTATGCCCTTCCTACGTGCCTTTGTGTCTCAAGACACCCTGCTACTCTGAAAAGAGGTGGAACTTCTCTCTCACTGTGACTCCGCACAAACCCTGGACATGTCTGTGAAGCCTGTGGAATGTGACAAAGGCTCTGCTGGTCCCCTACAAAGGCTCTAGCCTTGGCCCGGCAACTTTGGTCCCTTAGAATACTTGCTATGAGGATGTTCTCTCTCAGAATATTTACTCTACTGTCAGTCCCCAAAGCCTCCTGTCAGCGAGGTGTTCTAGCTGTTAACACTAGGTAGATCCTCGATGACAGTGAGACACACTGCCAGTGGTGTCAGTGATATCTTAAATGCCGACCCCAGTCAAGCCTCCAGGTGTAGTCAGCCTCAGTTCATGTCTGACTTCAACTGCATGAGCTACCCTAAGCAAGAATCACTGAGTTGATCCTTGCCAGCTTGCAGAAGAGGAGAAAATGAATTGATTGAGACCACACATTTTGAATGTTTCAGGCAGCGATAGGAATTTACAGTGCTTCCAGTTCACACTCTTTCTTATCCCCCGGTTGACTCAGATGTTGGGTGGGAAGGTGAAGGCACTTTCAAATCTCCAACAACAAATGTTTCAAAGTAGGAAGAAGGGACTGTTAAGATGGCTCAGGGGGTAAAGGAGCTTTGCCAACCAGCCTGATGACCTGAGCTTGAAAACTGACCCCAACAATGCATCCCCTGACTTCCCATGCATGCCACGGCAAACTCACACATGAAGTTTTTGTCCTCTAGAGCAGAAACAGTAGAAGGAAGTCAACAGGATAGGCTAGATACTGTTTTTAGCAAACTGACAAAAGGCGTAGAATACAAAATCATACTCTTCTAGAAAAAGAATATATTTCTACGTACCAAGTGTCAGCAAGTGAACAGAAAGCTCCCCCTCCCCAGGGCAGAGAGGATGACTGAATTAGAAGAGGTAGGCCTTCTTCCCCTACTGTACCCTGTGGGAAGGTAGTGAGGAAAGCTGGAAGGACACAGTGGCCTGCTTTTCCACCTGAGCCTGACTGGGTCGTCATGAGGAAACACATTGGTCCCAGAGAAAACTGATACAGGAGAGCAGTGGTATTTCCCAAACCACTAAAACATGTCAGCATTTTAGTCTTTGGGACACGTACAGAGTCCTGTGCATACGAGCCATTCCCGCTAATCTAGCAATTAGGCCACTCTACATTCTAGAAATTACTTCATATGGTAAATAGCTTCTTGTTATTTCATCAGGTTTCAGGATGGTGTCTGCTCTGGTTTGGATAAGTGTCTCCCAGAGATCCATGTGCTAAACACTTGGTTTTCAGTCCATGGTGATAATGGGAGTAATGGGAGTGTGTGTGTGCTGGTGTGTCTGTGTGTGTCTCTGTGTGTGTGTATATCTGTGTGTGTATATGTGTGTGTTTGTGTGTGTGTGTGTGTGTGTGTGTCTGTGTGTGTATGTATGTGTGGGGTACGTGTGTGTGTATGTCTGTGTATATCTGTGTGTGTGTGCATGTATGTGTGTCTGTGTGTGTGTCTATGTGTGTGTGTGTGTGTGTGCATGTGTCTGTGTGTGTCTGTGTGTGTGTGTCTGTGTGTGCATGTGTGGGTACATGTGTGTGTGTCTGTGTGTGTGTGTGTGTGTATGTGTGTGTGTCTCTGTGTACATGTCTGTGTGCCTGTGTGTGTATGTGTCTCTGTGTGTGTGTGTGTCTGTGTGTATGTCTCTGTGTACATGTCTGTGTGCCCGTGTGTGTCTCTGTGTGTATGTATGTCTGTGTGGGTACAGGTGTGTGTGTGCGCATGTGTGTGTGTCATCCACATGTAGGCACTGCATATGGAGGTCTGAAGTTGATCTATCCCAGGTGTCTTCCTCGATCTTTCTCCATGTTATTTATTGAGGCAGGGTCTCTTGTTGAACTCAGAACTCACCAATCTGGCTAGCTCGCTTGCCCCAGGGATCACCTATCTGCCTGCCAGATGCTGCCAGCATGGATGTGGATTCTTGGGATCTGGTCCAGTCCTCAGGTTTTGCAGCAAACACTTTATCCACTGAGCTCCTCCCCAGCTCCCCAGCCTGGTGGATGAACCTTAAGTGGAACCTTCTGGGAAGTCCTCTGATCACTGGGATCTTGACCTTGATGGCAATACTGGGACCTGAGCCCCTTCCTCTGCCTGTCTCTTGCCTCCCAGCCATGAGGTGATTAGCTTTCTGCACTAACATAGACTCAACAAGATAGTGATAACCCACTGAAACACTGTGAAGGAAAAGAACCATGTTAAAAAGAAAAAGAATTTCATGAAGGCAAGAATATAAAGACAGGATGAGGTCAGCCATCCCTCAAAATGGAAAAAAACAAAAAAAAAAAGAAAGAAAGAAAGAAAGAAAATAAACCTCTCTCTGTGTGGGAGGCATGGAGGTCCCTGTGCTCACAGATAAGCACTAGGGCAAGGAGGGAATGTTCAGCACACAGGGCTGTCTATTCTAGGGGAGAGGCCTGCTGACATTTGTGCTGTCTGTGTGGCTGAGATCATACTGGACCCCCCCCCCCCGCCCCAGACCCTTATTATGGGTTTGTTTTTTTCGGTCAATATATAGAACCCATCTTTCTGGAGTGTGTCGCATGCACCTTACAGAGAGTTTTGATGGCGACATCTCTTAAGCTGCACTGTGCATGTGGGATTCAGTCAATTATCACTAGGTTATTTTCACCAAATTGTGCCGTGCTTAAATATGACTAAAATAAACGACCTAAGGCCGGATTCGTGAACTTTGAACCGATGCCGGCTACTGAGTGCTGAACTGAACTGCTTCCTTACTGCCCGTGGGCCATTACAATGCAGGCTGTGGGGAGCCAGCGGAAAGACACCCCTCCCCCGCAGCACCTGCCGGCACCCCCTCCTACATCCTTGTGAGTTGTTTACTACAGAAATAAGCTGACTAACACTACGTACATTTTTTTTTTAATTCTTGCAAATTTATGTCATTATTTAAGATGCTCATCCAAATTAACAGCCAACGTGTATATTCAGACCCACAATGACAGTGGAATTTAATTTTACCAACACAGTTTGTGCCTCTTCTTACGTGAAATATTATAAATCGCTCAGTGCTGTATCGGTATCAAATAGCATCAAGTAATGTACATATAGGTGGCGCCACCCTCTGCGGTAAAGATACGCCTGTCTACATAAGGAACGATGATAAAGAGAACAAGATCATACCTGGCATAGTTCTCCCTCTCCTCACAGTTAAGTTCTTTCAGGCCTTCGTTTATATACTCTTGTTGCCTAGCGAGTTCTTCTTGCTCTTTGAGTTTTCGTTCCACTAAGGAAGGCAAGAGAGATTACTTGACAAGCGATTTTTTTTTTTTTTCAAACAAGACTGGCTGGTATCTTTCTGGGCACTAAAGCCATATTGTTTTGAGAGTCGCCGGGGTAGATCTTGGACCAAGGATGGAGGAGGATGGGTGAGATGGCTTATCGGGTAAAGGCTGCGGACCTGCACTCCATCTCTGAGACTGAATTGAAAGGGCCCGGGAACCTGGGGTTCAGATTCAGATTCAGAACCAGGATCAGATTCCTGAGTTAAACGATGACCCCTTTGAGTCTCAGGATTAAGCAACAAACTTCCTCAGGCTTCATTGCCCAGGTGCTAGCTGTCACGTACTCATAAGGGACCCCCCCCCCCCCCCTGCAGCAGACAAGCAGAACCAATCAGTTTAAAAGATAACAAAGGCAGATTCCAGTGCCCCGGGAATCTGAGCCAACCAAAGTTGTGCATGTCTTATCCCCCAGCCCCCTTCCCCTGCATGCCATAAAATGCCAAAAGACAAAGGAATAGGGATTCGTCTCCCACTCGTCCTGCATGGAAACTCGCGGAAGGTGGACCCCTATGCGCCTGAGATTAAAAGCCTCATGCGGTTGCATCGATCCTAAGTTTTCTTTGGAGGTCGTAGACCCTGACAGGGGCTCACGCCGTGGGGTCCCGGGCCCGAGTCTTTTCAGTATCATGGAAGGAAAAACCGACTCCAGCAAGTTGTTTCTGATCTCTACATGTGCCATGGTGCATGTGTGTGTACACACACACCCCCACACACAAACACACATACGCAAACACTCACGCGCAGGCACGCACACCTGCAGGCACTCACAAGTAAATAAATAAATGTGATAGAATTAAAATAATTTTTAAATAATAAAGGAAGAGAAAGGTACAAGCCAGGCGTGTAGCTGTACACCTGTAGTCCCGGGTACCTGGAAGGCTGAAGGAGGAGAATCATTTGAAGTTGGGGCCAGCCCAGGTAACATAGTGGTGCCCTGTCTCCAAGACCAAAGGGAGAAGCACTTCTCTCCAGGAATAAAACTTCTTACACACTGTGATTTCTTCTCACCATTTTTCACTGGAAGCCTGTGAGTGACCTTTTTCTCACCAGATTGAAACATATCTTGGCCACACCTGCGTGGCAGGGGCCGGGAAGGTAGCCCCTCCATCCCTGATGCGGGTGACCCCTCCCTAGCCTTGGGAGCCCGCTCTAGCTTACCAGCCACAAGCAGCCCAGTATGGTACGCCTTGGTGAGACATCCACCTCCTGCCCTCCATTCTTCCCCCAAAAGGCCTAGCCTACTGATCACATATAGGCACCAGGCTTGGTAGGCTAAAAATACGTAGCACAAGTCACAACCAACAGGCTAACTCCAGATACCTAGGACTTGTTGGAAAAATACACCCAATGCATAAACAAAGAAAATAAAAAAGACAATCCGCCACCCCAGCACCGATAGCGGTGCTAGATCCAAAGGAGAACAAATTTGATGAGCTGGAAAACGTGGGAGTCAAAAGAACAGTTACAAGCAGATTCGAAGAGTTCAAAGAATTTAAAGATAACACAACATTTCTAAATGAATTGAGAGGACAGGGAAAACTGATTGAGATTCGAGAAAATGAAAACAGCCGAGAAAAATAAGGAGTTCAATTCAGGGTATGTAAACAGAATTCAATAAAGCGAGAAATACTGAAGAAAACACAACATGAGATGAAGCTAGAAATGAAAAAAAAAAAGGTTCATCAAAAGCTCAAAGGAAAGCCTTAGCAGCAGAATGAGCCATGTGGAAAACACACCACCGGGGCTCAGGGATGAAGTAGGAGGATGGGGTCACACACTCACAGAAAATGTGAGTTCTAACACACGAATAGAACATACTGGCTCTCTGAGACACTGTCAAAAGATCAAACCTGTGAACTGTGAGCATAAGCATTGGGAGAAGAATTCCAGGTCAAGGACATAGAAATCATTTTCAATAAAATCATGAAAGAAAAATTTCCAATTTTGTAATGAAAAGCCCAGCGTCCCTAGTGGTAAAGGCACTAATCTCCCCTCGGTTTAATGTCAAGTATTCACTATCCCATAAACCTCTCTGTTTAACGGAGAGTACTCACTTTCCCAGAAATCCTTGTTGCCACAGAACATTTAAAGAGCCAATCCAGTGCTTGGGTTCTGACCAATCAGAGAGATCCCATGCTCCCTTTAAAAACCCTTGCAGGAAGCTTCTCAGGGTCGGCCATCTTGTGTGGTGGTGCCAGACCCCAGTGCACTGGTTTTCTCTGCAGAATAAAGGCTCCTTACTTTTGCATCGCAATTGGTGGTCTCCTGGTGGTGCTTGGGGAGGAGGAGGATTTCAAAAACTGAGCGCAACAGTGATGACCATTACAGACCAAGAGGCCCTTATAGACCCTTAGAGGTCAACAGAATACCAAATAGAGGGGACTAGAAAAGACAGTTCCCATTACATTTTACAGCAAAATTACTAAAATACAAAATCAAGGAAAGAGTACTGAAAGCTGCAAGAGAGAGGAGCCAAGTCACATAATGGCAGCCCATTATGATAGCAGCTGACCACTCTATAAAAACGTTTAAAATTACATTTTTAATTAATTAATTAATTAATGAGGGTGGGGGAGATGACAGCCTATGGGAGGTATGTTCTCTCCTGCCACATGGGTTCTGAGGGTCAAACACAGGTCATCAAACTTGGTGGCAAGCATCTTCAGCCAGTAAGCCATCTTACCAGCTCTTGATAGTAAACGTTAAAGCTAGAAAAGCTTAGAAAGAGATAGTCAAAGCTCTCGGAGAACACAACTGACAACCTGGAATATTATATTCAGCCATGCTATCTGTTATGAGCAACTGAAAAGCAAAAACTTTCCATGATAAAAACAAACTAAAGGATTGCAGCTTCAGAGCTTCTGAGGGTAAGTCCGACCCTCCTGCCACACCTGTCTCAGAGTAGGATTGCCGGCACCCTTCAGATCCCAGCTCCACAGAGACGGGTTTGAGAGTTCCTAGGTGTAGCGAGGTGTACCTGTCCCTGGACACCAGAGTTTGTAGAAACTCTATACACCTCACAAAGGGGGCACTGAGCCCCTAATCTGGACTGAGACTAAACAAAAGACATTTGAGGCTTAATAAAAAACAGCTCTGACTTTGGCACCAGCCCTAGGACTTCCAGATATCTCAAAACTTTTCATCTATTTGTCTATGAAACAAAAGACGAAAGGGTTTTTTGTTTAGTTTTTCAAGACAGGGTTTCTCTGTTGTAACTCTGGCTGTCCTGGAACTCAGTGTGTAGACCAGGATGGTCTTGAATTTACAGAGATCCACCTGCCTCTGCCTCCCAAGTGCTGGGATTAAAGTCGTGTGCCACCATGTCGGGCTGACAACAGGAATTTTAACCCAAACTTTGAGACCATGGAAATACCCTGTGACATACTTGTCCAAACAATTGGATCCTGTAGCCACAGGATGACCTAGCTGGCTAAGAGCTACCATTAGTCTTAAAAAAAAAGAACGTTAACTCTGGGTCAGCATCTTTATACTCACAGCACACCCACACCACTGAAGCCCTTCTCCAGGGAACACCGGAACACTGGCTGTCTAGTGACTGTGTGACTCAGCACCAGGCCATACTCCTGGTCCGCCCTTGAGTCTGGTTTCTGAAACCGACCGCCATCAATCCCTTTACCCTCTAGTTTGATGACAACTTGTTCATCCATGACTGTCATGAGATGAAGGATGAAACCAGATACATGGGAGCTGCAGTAGTTACTTTAACTGAAGTGATTTGGATCCAAGCCAAGTACCTCAGCCCAGAGAGCAAAAGTGATCAGTCTGACCCAGGCTCTCAGGTGGGGAAAAGGAAAGTCTACCACCATATACACAGACAGTCATTGTGCGCTTACTACTGCGCATGTCTGCAGTATGATGGATAGAGAAAGAGGCTTCTCACCACATTAAATCTTGGCCCTCCTACAGGCTATTTGGCTTCTCCTACAAATTGCTATCCTTCACTGCTTTACTTCAAGGACATCAAAAGATAACTCACCTGAGGCAAGGGTAACTGGGCCCGACCTGGCCGCCTGACAAATGGCCCTAAGAACAGTGGGGCCTATTTATATTCTGAGGACGAACTCTCACGAGGTGTTCCCTAAGACTCCCGTGGTACAACCAAGGAGAAATAGAGGAGTCAAAAAGAAACAAATGGACAGCTTGAACCCACAGGTTGGTGGAGAACACTGAACAGAAAAAATAGTTCTTCAAGAAACAACTGGCACCAATATACTCATCTGAGGGCCACAGAACTTTCTGATTTGCTCAGATCAAGGTATGTTATACCTAGACTGGACAGCTTAGCATGGAATGTCTCAGTCAGATGCCGGGTTTGTGCTTGAGTGAATCCAAAACAGAAATCCCTTACCCAGGAAGGGGTCTATTGAAGCCAACACTCTGGCAAACTGTGGGAAAGCTGCCAGGGAAGACAGAAGTATTTGCTAGTTTTTATGGTAGAAACATTCCCTATGGACTGAAACTGCTCAGAATAGTAGCTTAAAAGCTCCTCCAGGAACTGGTCCACTGATTTGGCCTCCCTCTAGCAATGGGGTCTGACAATGGCTCAGCTTTCATAGATAAAACTTTTTAATTTGTAGTTAAAGTTTTAGGGATAGTTTAGAAACTTCTCAGAATTCTAGGCAAGTAAAAAAAGAATAAACAGAACATTAGAAGAAACCCTAACAAAACTCATTAGAGTCTAGCGAGTGGCAGATAGACTACATTTCTTTGTTTTGCTCTGGGCTCGCCGAACCCTATACAGCAGTGGTTCTCGATCTGGGGGTTTTGACACCTTTGGGGCAGAACAGAGATTTTTTTTTTTTTTCTTTCCACAAGGGTCACCTAAGACTACCTGTTTATCAGACATTTTCATTCCAATTAAGAACAGTAGCAAAGTTACACTTAGGAAGTAGCAACAAAAATAATTTTAAGGTGGGGTCACCACAATATGAGAAACTGTATTAAAGGGCCACAGCATTAAGAAGGTTGAGAGGCACAGTCATATAGGGAGAGATTTACCTTCTATGAGATTATGTTTAAAAGACTCCCCCCCCCCCCCCGCCACTGCTCCCCAGGCTTGGAGACCAGCAGATGGCAGGACTCTCTAACCATTCCTTTCTCAAGTCACCACTACAGGCTTCCAGTTCTCTATAAAGGCTATTCACCGGGCTATCCAAGACACCCAACTGACCTCCAAGTCCACCACCAGGTACCCCTTGTTTTGCGTCTGGTAATACTGTCTGAGTCAAGCAGGTTGCCAAAGGGGCACTGGAACCAACTTGGAAAGGACCGTACAAGGTGATTCTCTCCACTCCTACAGCTTTGAAGGTGGCTGGCATGACACCACGAACCCACCATACCCAGGTCAAGAAAGTAGAGGCCAACAGATGATGGCACCAAAAGGACTGTCTCCAGAATATGAATCCATTAAGGTGTCATCGGGACCCAGGCTCTTCCACTCCCTGCCCCTCTACCTCCTCCTGAGTCTTAGGTTTGGCATAAATACAGGCTTATGCTCCAACCCCCCTGCTCTTAGGCCCAGACCTGGAAACTGAGGCAGACAGATATAGGGACACTATTAGCTAGTGTGACTATAGACCAGCAACCCACATTCATCTTGACCTTTGCTCAGCTCATTGATGCCCACTTGAAATGTCTGGTTGCACTCGAGAAAAAAAAGATGCGAGAGCTTATCTTTTGAGACAGGAATACAGAGTTTACAATTCTATGCATATCCTGTGGCTGTGCCCCTTAGTTGCCAAGAACAAGGGAATTTCCATTGCAAAATTTGGGGTAGTGAAATTGAGGCTTCCTGAAAAATTCCTTTAAAAAGATTCTGGCCTTTGGGAAACAGGAGAACCAGGGCAATCAGATTTGAGCCATGCCACGGTGCTGACCAACTCTGCCTTCCAAAGCATTTGACACACTCAGGGCCAGAGTCCCACTTCCCCTGTCCAGGAAGCTGAAGGATCCCCGTCCCTATTTTCAATCTCAACAGGGTCCACTACTTAATCATTCCCTGCCAGAAATTGATCGGATTGCTAGTTATATTTAGACCCTAGCCCCCCCAATACTATGTAGGGAGAGGCACTAACCAGAGAGTCAGCCCATTGACTGACAAAACTCACTGTGACTAAGGGCAGCCTAAATTAATGTTAGAGGACTTACAAGGGGCTGACACATGTCTAATATCCAAGACCTTGAATCTAGGTACTCCCCCTTATTCTGATGCCTGCTATTCTGCCTTATGGATTAAATCATCTGGATATCAGCAATATTAGTGGACCACTGAGACTAATTGATGTGCCATGTACTAATGGTTTGGCCAAATGTGCCTCTTCTGGCTCTCTTTCCAAACTGAGAAACCCCTTCCATGAGTCTTAGTACACATTCTGGCCCAGACATACCTGTATAATGGGAAAGAAGGGAAAATAAATTTTAATATGAACCCTGAACTAAAAAAAAAAAAAAGCCACTCCTAGTCAGAGAAGGCAGAGGAGGTATAGCTGGCTCAAAAGCTATAGGCACATCAGTCTTTATCATGGGAGACAAAAACTTTGAGAAACTAAGTAGACAAGTTGATGGGAACCTAGAGATATTAAGTTTCTGTTTCTAAATTAACACAACTGTTAGATTCCGTTACAGAAATTGTTAGATTCCCTTACAGAAGTGTTTCTTCAAAATCAGAGAGGCTTAGACTTACTTCTCATGAGATAAGGGGGACTATGTAAAGTTTTGAGAAAAACCAGTTGGTTTTATGCTAATTGGCCAGAAGTAATTAGAAAGAGATCTTGCCATGGCTGAGGAAACTCTCAAAAAGAGAAAGAGACGAGGATATGAATCAAATAGTTGATACCAGTCTCTGGCTAACTACTCCCTCTACTGCCTGCGCTGATCAGGCTTTCGATTCTCATTCTGATTTGAATAACGGCAGGGCCTTGCATCTTAAACTATATGGCCAGTTATGTATCAATTCAGTAAAATTAATGATCCT
>JAMJFZ010003988.1:0-81900 GCA_026225945.1 Cricetomys ansorgei
GAGCTCACTCAGATGTCAGAGTGGTTCTGGCAACTCAGAATGTGCCACCATCTTCCCCATGCCCACCGCAACTCCGAAAAAGGCTCCACTGGAAGCTGAAGGCGCGAAGCAGGGGACAGACAATAAGGAGCTGTTAGGCATTTGCTCAGTGAGCTTTGCGTGAATACCTAAATTGCGCATCCCAAACGGCCAGCGTGGGGATGGGCTCGGGGAGGCAGGCGTCCTGATGATGATGATGGTTTGCAAGCGTGCCCACCAGCTGAATGGTCCCCTGCAATGATGTCGGGCTTCAAGGGTGTTTGCCCAATTGTTAATTGGAGCTGAGGGACAGCAACCTCAGGACATTAGAGGGCGAAAAATGCAGCCGCTGCTTGCAGTTACTTTATGCGCCAGCTGGGGACCTCTGGGCCACATCCCCCTTCTTCCTGCTTGTTTTCCTCACCCAGTTCTTGAAGTGCAATTAGCATCAGTACTGTACTGTGGTTATCTGTTCAAAGGGCTGCCAGGTGACCTTTTGATGGCCATAAACAGCAAAGGGCTGGTAACTCTTTAACAACAACTCCTCCAGAGAAAGACTCTCTGCGGTTCATGCTGGCTGATTTTCATGGTCCAGATGTTCCCTCCTTGGCTGATACCAGGCTACTAATGTGAATGCATCTGTCACTCTTACCAGTCCGATACGAAATGCAGAGCAGGGAAACTGCTCACAGTTGGCACTAGCTGGGAGCTGTCATGCTACAGGTGACAGCACACAGGCGCTAAAGGAAAGGTACTCATGAAACGGAATGATAAGAAGATTAAAACGGAGACCAGGTCTGAAGAATCACTGAATGGGCAAAACCAATTAGGTCCATAGGCGACCTGAACTTTGATTTGTAGACACAATGGAAAACTAACTTGAGCTAATTCTTGCGAACGCCCCTATGGAAGAGAAGCAGAGTGTGGGGCTGAGAAAGATAACTTAGTGGGGTAAAGCGATTGTCGTGGAAGGAAGGACCGGGGTGGGGGGGTCTGTTTTACAGAACCCATGTAAATGTCAGGCAGACTCACAACCAACTTGTAATCTCAACTCTTGGGAGTGAGACAGGGGAGTCCCTGGATCAAGCTGGCTGGCTAGACTAGCTGAATCTGCAAGGATTGGATTCATTAGTGGAAGGCTATTGAGCAAGACTCTGATACCAACCTCTGGCCTCTACATGCATGAGGATGTGTGTGCATGGACAATAAATGTGCATCTATGCATACGCTCACATCATGCACATTTGCATGCAAAAATCAAAAAGAAAAGGAAAGTTCAACCAACTAGAAGCAGCCAACTAATTTATAATTTTAAAACTAGGGATTTTTTTTTCAGTGGCATAAACCAAATAACTGTGTAACTGTGGCCCATCAAGTATTTCTTTATTTCTGTTTAGTCTTTATGGCAGTGGGAGGCCTTTGAACCACTGTGTTTTGGACTCCATTCTTGGAAGGATGCTCAGTGCCCTTCCCACAGCCCCCAGCATCCTGTGGCTGGTACTCGTGCAGTATCAAGGATAATCATGGTGGCAGTATCCTCAGAGATCAACCTAAGTTGTGGCGATGGCCAGTGTTTGGACAGAGAGAACCAGCCTAGCAATCTCTTTCTCTGTCTTGAAGCCCCAACCCTTTGTCCTGCTGGTCATGACAATTCCAGGAAGATCAAGGGTCACAGAGCAAGATGGTAGTTGCAAGGTTTGTCTTTGCAAGCAGACCAGCCCACAATGGGGAGGGACGATAGTGAGCGTGGTTAGATCGGACCTGCTATCTCTTCCTGTTCTGTCATCCTGTAAATTCTTGGCTTGAGAAATAAGATTTGGCTCAGATCGTGCTGACTTTCTGCGAGCATAAAAGATAAGTGTGGTGTTCCCTTTACCATGCTTGCTACATAAACATCACTCACCAAACCTTGGTGACAACAGAGTGCAGCTACTTCTGTCTCGGTTTCAGGCACCATTGCTAGTATCATGTCAGAGAGGTCTGTCTGTGAGACTTTTTACTTATTGCAGTTTATTTATTTTTTCCCCTTTCATTCTATTTTCCTAGTGACTCCAAATGGATGAGTCTCATCTGAATATTGGTCCCTTTACTGAGCCCATCAACATAATTTCCAAAAAAAGACTACATTTTTTTTTTTCTTCCAGAACCAGGAATTCTTAGATTTTGAAGATGGAGGTATCAGAGGTTTTTCTGGATAATATACTTAACTCCAAAGGAGCGAAATCAAACCCACCCTTGACTGAAGGATTCAATTTATTGACTGACAAGCTTACTTGGATTGACATTTGCACAAGATAAAACCCCATTCTGTAGCCAGGGTTGAGAGAGATCATTCTAGCCCATGGCCAGGGACAGGCAATGTCATGTGAGGAGGTCCTGGGAGAAACTGCAGCCATTGTTCAAAGGTTTCTTTTAAAACCTTTAAAATTGTACTTTAATTTATTGTGTGCATGCATGTGTGCATGTGTGGGAACACATGTGTGTGTGGAGGTCAGAAGACCTGTAGCTTTCTCTTTCTGCTATGTGGGACCCAGGGATCAAACTCAAATCATCAAAGGCAGATAGAAGGTGTGTGGTTGTTAGGTTGCTATTGGCGACTCACCAAGAAGACACGGAGGCATATTCATAGGTACAAGCCCTGCCAGACCTCAGCAGAGGGAACCGCTATCCTGGCTAGGACCTCACTGGACAGATGAACCCCAAGCATCTGAGCTCAGGTGTTTTTAATTGATCCAGAACTCCTCGGGTGTTCTACTGATAGCACGTGCAGATCATGAGCAATCAAACATCCCCCATATTAAATCCAACACCTGCAGATGATACAAAACGCCAAAACCTAGGCAGCCCCTCACCAACAGTGCACAAAACAATTATTTATATACATAACTAAAAATAAACTTATACAACAAAGGTGCCTTTGGCTGCTGAACTATCTTGCTGTTCTTGTTCTGTGGTCTCCATGGGTGTGCTTTTGGATGAGTTTAACAGTGAACACAAAGGGCTGAGTAAACCAGATTATCCTGCTTAAGTGGGCAGCCCCCATCCACTCCATTTGGCCCTAATTAGAGCAAAAGGCTGCATCTCCCCCCAGTAAGGAGGAATTCTTCCTTTTTGGCTCCTTTTCAGCTGAGATATCACTGCCTTGCTTCCTTTGGACTTTGCCTTAGTTAGGACTTCTATTGCAGTGATAAACCCCACGGCCAAAACCAACTCGAGAAAGGTTTTATTTCGCTTACGTTTCCACATCACAGACCCATCATGGAAGGAAGCTGGAGTAGGAGCTCAAGGCTGCAACCCGGAGACAGATGCTGAAGCAGAGCCCATGGAGGAGTGCTGCTTACTGGCTTGTTCCTCTGGCTGTCTCAGCCTGTTTTCTCATCCACCAGCTCAGGTGTGGCAGTGTCCCCTATGGGATGGGCCAATCCAATATATCGCCAATTGCAATATTACACCACAAGCTCACACACAAGCCAGACTAGTGGGGGCATTTTCTCAATTGAGGTTCCCTCTTCCAAAATGGTTATCTTGTGTCAAGTTGACATAAAACTAGCCAGCGCAGACTTGAACTGAAACATGCAGTAGTTAGCCACTGTGGCGGCTCACCAAACAGGAAAACAAGGAAGCATTTTCATAGACTCAAACCCTGCCAGACCTCAGCAAAGGGAACCACCGTCCTGGCCAGCACCAGATTCACAGTAGAACCCCGAGCATCGTAGCTCAGGTGTTTTTATCCATCCAGAAATACTCAGGTACAGATCATAAGCAATCAAACATCCCCCACAGAAATCCATCACGGGCAGATCATACAAAACACCAAGGTCTATGCATCTCTTTTTCCAACAGTGCACAAAAAACAAACACAACTAAAACTAAACTTCCACAGCTGTGAAGAGCCCCCTGACCTTGAGCTCAAATTCTGCTGTGTGCCTTCACCTAAATCTCATTTGGGACAGCTGTTGAGCAAGGTTAAGTTGTAAAAAAGAGAAACCCAGAGGCAGCTTGTTTCAGGGAAGTCAAAGATTACTTAAAGAGACCTTCCTTCTTAATCTCACAAAGGCAGGATTGATGGCTTTATGGTTATGGTTAACTACAGAACAATAATGTTTTGAATATATTTGTGATTTACCTTGATCGTAACCATGTGACTGTACCCATGCCTTCTACCTTGTGATCATCAACCTTGTGCTTGCAAGCACACCTGGTTCGCCCCTTGTGATCGTTGCCTTGGAAACTACATGTATGTCTCTGGTAGGGAAGGGTGTAAGAATCTAAGAATAAACCATGAGGCCAGTTTTGGCCCCTGTGAACTCAGGATACAGTGTGTGTGTGTGTGTTCCTGTTTTCAGTCTACCTCCAGCACCATCCGAATTGGTAAGCTGGCACACACAACAGAAACATCAAGTCTTCCTGGGTCTCAAGCCTGTTAGCTTCCAGAGTGATACTCTGTGGGCAGTATCTGTCCTGGCTCTCCATCTTGCACTGGCAACCTGTTATGAGCACAGAAGCCAATCCCTATCATCTCAGTCTCATCCCCTGTCCCCACATAACGCTCGCAGTGTGGCTCCGGGTGATGGTGGCCACGTGGAGGACCGGAAGAATCCCCAATTCTAGTAACCTCATTGTACCACCGCGTTATTCATGCGTCTGTGAAGATGCTGGTGGAGCAGGAGTCTGTGCTGCTGGTCACTTACAGGTATACCGTACAGTTCTGTGCTTGATGATGCACGTAACACGCGATGAGGACAACACGTGACTGTGTTGACAGTGTATGTAGTTACCGTGCTATATCTTTATTGTTATTTAATTATACTTATTAAAACCTGTTTGAAATCCTACACTTGTAAGCCCGAAGCAGGACGACTGTAAATTTTAGGCTACCTTTACCTGTATCAGAGAGAGAAGAGAAAGAAAGAGAGAGAGAGAGAGAGTGAGAGGAGAGAGAGAGAGAGAGAGAGAGAGGAGAAATAAAAATGGAGGGAAGGGGGCAGGGAGGAAAAGGCTTGAACAGTATAGCTCAGATTGGCCAGGAATTCACTATGTAGTCTAAGCAATCCTCCTGCCTCAGCTTTCCACATGCTGGGACCATAAGCAATGCATCTCTCTCCCTCTCTCTCCCTCTCTCTCTCTCTCTCTCTCTCTCTCTCCCTCCCTCCCTCTGTGTTGTGTGTGTTCCACACATTCTACAAAAATAGTAGCTCTGGTTCTGTGTACCCCAGTGAGTAGGTCACAGTCCCTAGAAGTCTTGACTTTCCAGATAATTTGTAGAACTCCATTCTCTCCTTTTAAGTCCCAAACATCTCTGTATTCATTCATCTTTTTCTCTACTGCAGTATCAGAAGACACAGGAGACAAGGGGAGGGGAACAAAGGAGTTGGTCTAGAAAAGCCAGGTTCTCAACCAGTGGAGAGACTGGAGACCATCTGATTCTGCCTGAGGTACGTGGCTTTCTGCGTGGCATGGAGCATAGGCAAACATGCAATCCCCTGCCTCTGGCCTGAAACACTCAAAAAAGCACAGCTGGGCTCTGAGATCTGGTAGCTTCTACCTTTCCTCTTCCCCCATTTTAGCTGGCCTTATACTCATCCACCCTTGACTGGCTTCTAAAATGGAGATAGTAAGAAGATCCATCTCATGAGTTATGAGGATGAGTTCTTGAGAACAGAGAAATAGTCTAACACCCAGTTTATTATGTTAGTTATGATTGTTAACTGTTAATATTAGCAATTGCTTGCTCTGTTTACCCTGACCTTCATTCGAAGGTTTAAATGTCTAGATTGTTATTTTATATCAATTAGCCTTTCATTTAAGCTTGGGGCAGCTGCAGATTCAATAGCCACAATGTTTATGTATTATAAGGCCTTGAAACTCAAAGTCTAGTCTGAACTAGCAGCTTAGATGGTCCTGGAGCTTGTTAAAACCCTGGGGTTCAGGATGCAAGTAGAAAACCAGGGGCACAATAATGTTTGTCTCATGCTAGGACCAAAGATGACAACATGACAAAGAGCACAGGGTTAGTGACAGATACCCTGTCACTCCGTTGTAGTCTTAACACCGATCAGACTCAGCTTCAGCCATCTGTGTTGGTTACATCCATGTTGCTGAGATGAGAACATCTCATGGGAAAACTGAAGGAAGGCAGATTTAGTTTGCCTTCACAGTTGCAGGTGGTTTCCACCCTGGCAGGAGAGACATGGTGGAGTGGATCCATCCTTAGTGGTGGGAACGTGAAACAGAGGCTCCGTCCACCGCAGTTAGACCAGGAAGCAGAAAGAGTGGACTAGAACCAGGGCCCAGGTATAATCTTTGCAGCCGTGACCCTTCTTCCAACACAGAGCCTCAACCTCTGAAAGGTTGACCAAGTATTCAGAGTATGTTTCTTCTGTGGGAAAGATATTCTAGGTTCCAAGTTGTAACACCAACATAATAAAAATCAGGATGGAAGGATTCCAAATGGTAGAAGGGCAGAACTGGGGTTGGAGAGGTCCTGGGGGCAGTAACAGGAGATCATGGGCACTCCACGGCACTGGCCTCAGACACCGCAACTTTACCTGCTTTCTACATAAGTTCTCTGAGTATGGGTCAGTGTCTTCTGCTAGAGTCAGTGGACCCTGGCTAGGCTGAAATGAGCACCAGGGAAGCTACTTGGCCAGGAGCTAACCATTTGTGCCACTGAAAAGATTGTGTTACAGAAAAAAAAAAAATGAGTTCAGAGTTTTGGTCCAGCCTTCTCTAGATGACCACTTAAATAAGTCATACTACCTGACTACAGAGAGTCCAGAGTTAACGCAACGTGAAACACCCCAAACTCGCCTCACGGAAGAAATGGAAGAGGGAGTCTGACTCAGAAAGGAGTGGCGTGTTATTTTTTAGAGGAGAATGGTACATTTACCAGACTGAATCACAACAAAAGATTGCTAGCACATTCGGGAGTGCTCAGTGCAGTTTTATTTGGAACAGCCCAAGCACACAGAGGGTGCCCCCTGGGAATTTGAGTATCCTTAATATGTTCTCTGGAGGATAGATAGCTGCCGGATCTGAAAACCACAGCCTGGATTTCCCACAAAGCCATATCTGGGAACCGATTTAGAATTTGGGCTACAGTCATTTGAGGGAAAAGAAATATCTTTATCTGACCCACTGTTTAGTCTTTGACAAAAAGAATGCATATTGGAACTTTAACCAGCCTCAATTCAGGAAAAAGAGTCACATTCTGTCTCAAATTTAAGGCCCCTCTGGGAACATCAGACACACACCTTAGAAAATAGTAACCCTACTGTTCCCTGGAACGCGTTCAGGTGTGTGCAAATGCAACCCAAGAAGATGGTTGAAATTACCCAGCTGGTTTTAGTGCGTGCACGTATTGCGCACACACACACGCACACACACACACACACACGCACACACACCACAGAGCATATACAGAAGTCAGAGTCCTTTTTTTATTGCCCTCATGTGGTTCAGAAAGGATCAAACTCAGCTTGTCAGCTTGTCAGGTTTGGTGGCAAAAAACTTTACCCGCTTAAACCATTTCAGCGGTCCCACCGTCTACTCTGTAAAGACGTTAAACTTGAAACCCCAGGTCTGGACTTCACCAGCTGTGTAGGCTTTAGACATGGAATACTCTGGGCCTCCATGACCTCTTTTGAGTCGTGGTTCCTCAGCCATTGTTTTGAGGGGGGCAGACACACGGTGAGTCGCCCTCTGCCCGTGGGAGACACCCTTCTGGACCTGGGCAGAAGTCCCATGATGCCGTGCATCTGTCCTTACCCAGCTCAGGTGCTCTGCAGCTGGGAGCAGCTTCTTCTGCCTTCAGGCTTTTCTAGGCTGGGTCTCGCTTCCTGTCCTGGTGACCCTGTCAGCTCCAGGCAGTCACACATACCTCCTGCTCATTAAGGAGTCACTAAAGTGCACCTGGCCAGAGCTTCCACGACACTTCTTCCATCTCTTTTCTCCTGCGTGGCTTGGAAGTTGGTGCCGCATGAGGTCTTGGGTGGGAGTTTTCTGTCAGACTTAGCAAGTTCTAAAAGAACAATCTCATTTCACGCGATAGTATGTGGGTGTCCAGTGCTGTTTGTTCTAAGATTCTGGAGTCTCAACCAAAACTGAGATAATGACCGTGTTTCTTTTTTCTTCCTTCCTTCCTTCTTTCCTTCCTTCTTTCTTCTTTTTCTTTTTGAGACAGGGTTTCCCTGTTGTAACTGTGGCTGTCCTGGAACTCACTCTGTAGACCAGACTGGCCTCGAACTCACATAGATCTGCCTGCCCCTGCCTCCTAAGTGCTGGGATTAAAGGCGTGCGCCACCACCGCCTGACCTGCCATACTTCATTTTAACACCCACCTTGGAAGGGTCTCTTAGATATGAAAAATATGATCAAACAAAAAAATTTTGTTTCCATAAAAGACTGAGTTAAATATTTCTGAAGCATAAAAGCTGCCCAAAGTACACTGCAGAATCTGGTGTGGACAGCTGTAGTTTTGGGGGACAGTTGACAAACCTATAGGAAACAAGCCCTCAAAGTGCGTGAGTTTCTTCAGCTTCTCCTTTAAGAGCGCGCTTAAAGTGGCGTCCTCAGGACTTCTGGTCTGATCTCTGTTCCCATCAAGGACACCAGGTGTAACTCACAGAAGAAGAAATAATGAACTGATAAAAACCTTGTTGATTGTTAATCCTCTGGCTAGAATAGTTTCTGGAACAGAGGATCAGCTATGCTGATGAAAGTAAGACAGCGTAGCTTTCAAGCTCCTTCAAGGAGACCAGTACCTATCGGGAGAAGGCAGGGCGGGGCAGCTCACACGGGATGGGCGGGGCTAACTCGCGGGGATCAGAGGCCTAAGGAGAGAACGCGCTCTTGGGAGTCTTAGCAGAGAGGGGAGGGAAGTTCTGCTTATCAGGAACTAGCACAGGGAACACTAAGGATGAGTTCATTTGCTGCCAGCTTCCACCAGTCAGGCCTGTAAGGCATCACTGTGGATGGAAGGCAGATTTGGAATCTTACAGGGGATACAGAACAGCACCCAGTAGCTGGTTACCATTTGGCAGGTTGGAAAATGGTTACCAAAACCACCTGAAGGGCCAATGGGAACTGTTTCAAATAAGAAAAGTCTCCCTGTTGTGGAGCCTTGTGAGATTATGATTTCTGGTTCCCAGGGTGATAAGAGGCTCTCAGCATGGAGAGGAAAATGAGACGGGCAGTTCGAGGGCCGGTCTTCCTGCCTGACCTCCCAGTTCATCGATTGGCCTGAGGGTTTAGCGCCGTTTCCCCACCAAGGGAACTGTAATTGTGCTCACTCCTCATTTTCTGCTCCTGTGGCAGACAGTGCACTGTCTCACTCCTAATTGGAGATGAGCTCGGGAGATGCAGCGATAATCTAATTTATTGGTTTTGCTTTTCCGGCTGCTTTTCTGAGAAGACACATTACTGTGGTGCAGGATGGAAGTTGCTGATGAGTAGGAAACAGAGGCGGGGTATAGATGCAGCCCAGGCTGAGCTACTACGTCGGGTGTGTGTGCCCCTGTACCGTATCCCATTGGTGGTCTGCTCACCTGGGACTTGTTGCCACATACACATACGTGTGGTTGCTGTCACGTTAAGAGCATAACGAGGAAGCTCTGACACTGGAAGGGCTATGGTGGTGGTGGGTAGAATTGGAGGGTTTTCCTCACTCATACGTAGCCCATTTTAGCGTCTCCCGCAGATGCCTGAAAAGCATTCAGCCTATATGAATAGTGTTTCTGCTAGACAAATGCAGCCGCAGGTCCCTCGGCGCCTCTGCAAACCCAGAAGGTTGGCCCTGATCCCTTCTAGAAAGAAGTTCTGAGGGAGGCATAGACTTCGTCCCCGAGAAGTCTGGCTTAGAGTAGGGTGCTTAGTTTCACGGATCAACTAGGTCTGGTAATCTTCTAATTCTAGGCATAAGGACGTCTGCTGCTCAGTCTCATTCTACGTCCATCTCGGTTGCTAAGATAAAATACTCGTCAAAAGCAATTGAAGGAAGGAAGGAAGGAAGGGGGTTTTTACTTCAGCTTACACCTTACGATCCCTCACTGAGGGAGTCAGGGCAGGAACTCAAGCAGGAACCAGGAAGAACACAGCTTGCTGGCTTGCTCAGACTCATGCTTAGGTTTTTTTTTTGTTTGTTTTGTTTTTTTATTTATACAGCCTAGGGACACCTGGCCATGGAATGATGCCACCCATAAAGGGCTGGATCCTCTTACATCGATTAACAATCATGACAGTCCCTAGACATTTCCACAGGCCAACCTGATCTGGAAAGTCCTTCAACCGAGACTCCCATCTCAGGCGATTCTAAGCGGTGTCAAGTGGGTAATTAAAGCTAACTAGGTCAAAGGCAAGACAGAGCCATGTGACCTAATGGAGGCCAATATCACAACACATATGCATGCCATTTCCAGCCTGAGGCAATTGTGACTGCTCAAAGTTTTTTCCCCTAACCTCAGGCCATCATAGAGAAGACCTCGTGAGATATAAAGCTCCCAAGGCTGAAGCATCCCGGATAACTGAGCCACCCTGGAGTCACTTCCCTGGAGTGTCACCTTTCCCACAAAATACACTCTCCTGAGTTAGCTTGTGAGATCCAGGGGTTGCTGGTTTCTGCAGGATCACGCAGCCAGTCCTTGCCCTCGCAAGAAGAAACACGCAGTGGAATGACTTCCCATTTCCCTTTCATCTATTCTTGTGGGTGCGAGATATAAAACTTGAGTCCTCAGGAAGAGTAGCCAGTGCTCTTAGCCACTGAGCCATCTTTCCAGACCTCAAGAATCTCTGTTAAGCCTGCTTTGCTTAAGCAGAAGTTTTTCTGAGGATGGCTCTCCTACTGTTCTGTCACGGTGAGTTAGACACGGCACTCCTAGGCACTAGGAATTAGATAGATTCTCTGGTAGGCAGACCAGGTAGGTAGGTAGGGAGAGGGGCCATGGCTAGATAATAAATTTGGAGAACTTCCAAGATGGCAGACTTCTTTCTCCCTTCTGACCTGAGACAGAAGCCTGGCAGCTTAGAATGAAGGCCTTGTAGGCTTGATGTAGCTCACCAAGTTCAAGGCTGGGTCAGGATATGCTGTACAACAGTTTTCAGCCAGTGAGACATCCGTCTGTCTTCAAACTGATCAACCCTAAACTAGAGGAGGGAAACTCATCAGGGACTTTCAGAACCCCAGCCTTCGAGAAGAAACTGGGTCCCCGAGTCTTTCCTCTGCTCTGTGGACCCCAAGTCCTCCCTCTGCTCTGTGGACATTCTGCTCCTTTTCTCTGCGACTGCTGCATGTGTGCATTTTCTCACCACCAATAAGCAGCTTCCTCCAGCTGCTGATTCTGTCCTCTGGTCTGCACTGCCGGGAGAGGTCTCCCCTGCATATCGTGCTTGAGATTTCTCCTGCCTTTTAATTCTCTAACCGGCAGAGGAAACGGACCCGGTCAAGACCCCAACAATGGGACCAAAGTCTTACAGCCCCATTGGGAAATAGCTTGAATATCCAGGGAGCATTTGACTCTCCTTACTTAATGGATCTTTGCCTGACTACACCAAGAGGCAGGCCAAGTTTGCCTTTAACTATTAATTTTTATTTACTTTTTAAAACACACACAAATAGATAAATTCGAGAAAACAAATGCATGCAAAGGTCAGAAGACAACTTGCAGGAGTTGGTTCTCTCCTTCCACCAGGTGGGTTCCACAGAAGACGATTTAAGTTGTCAGGTTTGGCAGCACCTTTACCCACTGAGCCACCTCGCCAGCCCAAGTCAATCTTTCTAGGTGATAAGGAGAGCGCCCCCTCAAAGAAAGAAACAGTCCAGAGTGAAGCCATTGAAGAGAGGCCTTAAAATTGTGATAAAGATGCTGAGGTGTAGCTCTTCACAGTTGATGGCTTCTGGTGGGGGAGAAGGGGGTGGTGGGGGAGGAGGAGGGGGTGGAGGGGGTGGAGGGGGTGGAGGGGGTGGTGGGAGTGGAGGGGGTGGTGGGGGTGGAGGGGGGAGAAGTCAGTTTCTGTAAGGGTCTGCCCACTGGGAGTCTGAACATACTCCAACAAGTATACAGCAACACAGAATGGACTTGGACTTGTTTTTGTTTGTCTGTTTGTTTTTTTAATAATAATAACAAAAAGATTCTAGTCCCTCCACTGACTTCCCTTTCTAGCCAAAACAAGGTAAGAGACACTTTTTTTTTTAATGAAAATAAACACAAGATGTCAAAGTATGGGAAATGATAGTTTAAAAAAGAAAAAGATGCCAAGATATCAGATCGTGGAGAGCAGCGATACCTAAGAAACCGTGAGGAAAGAAGATGAGCCCCGGCTTACCCTTCGTGACTGGCACATAGCTTCCAAGCCATGAGAAAAGGGGGTCCACACAGAACCCAGTGGACATCCTGCAGCTCTGCACCAGAGAGCAAGAGTTTAAAGAGACAAGCAAAGCAGTTTCCAGGACAGAATAAGCACCAGAGAAGGAGTCGCGAGACCAGAAGAACAGGAGCTGCAGAGGCCTCTCCCTGGCTTTCAGCCAGCCAGCCAGGCATGTTTGCAAAGAACCAGAGGCTAGGAAGAGAATCTTCCAGATGGTCACAGTATGCTGTTTGGATATGGCAGAATTAAAAGGGAAATTAATTACAGGAAGCTCTGGAAACTCCCCCCAAATATATGGGAACTAAATGCACACAATGAAAGATTTTTTTTTTAATTGAAAATGATTTAAACGACGATGACAACACACAAGAGAGACAGGGATAGAGGGAGAACACAATAAAAACGTACTGAATACTGTGTAATATCCCCTAAACATTACCCACAAGAAAACCATAGCACTAAACATATAACATTACCAAACGAGAAAGTTCTTAAAGTAAATGTCTCCGCTTCTGTTGGGGTTCAAAGGACAGGACCCCCAAAATATGACTAGAGGAAGTGTAAATATTCTACCCCCAAATACACTCCTTTGATAAAACGAGATTATTTTGACAAACTGAAGAAACCAGTATCTCTGAAAAGCCGCCCTTCTGTAAAGAAATGCGCCCATAAAGGGAATCCACAATGGTGATGTGCTGGCATCAGACATGAGTTCTAAGCGTCTCCTTCCTGCTTCTTCCCTTAACTCATTTCCATCAGCCCCAGAAGTTCCCGGCCCATGATGTGATACAATCTTCAGCCATTTGCTGTTTCTTTCTGCCTCCTAATTTTGTAGGACTCCTGTGCATACATTCATAATTTATCATGCTTTTCCTTGTTGCTTTTGTTTTATGTCAATTTAATTCATAGCTCGGCTAAAAGAACCGGAGGCTGCACCCAATTAAAAGACTTCTACTCCTTCACTGCTTTTCAATTGACGGTGTGCCCCCCGCCCCCAGAAAGGCTGCTTTCTATCCTAGTAACTATATCAGCCCTAACTTGTGCCCTTCCCACCGATGACTTCTGAGAAAGGCCTTACTACAAAGGTAATTGTCAAGAGACTGTAGAGCAGAGGCTGGCTCCCACCTTCCAACAACACACCTCTGAGCAATCACATGTTCTCAGATTCACCAGTTTGAGGTGACTCGACATCCTCTGGAACAAGATAACACACTCAAAGCCTGTGTTCCAGAACTGGCCATGCCTCAAGATGAACGAATTACCTGCTGCCCACCTGCCTGAGACCAAGACATCCTCCCCACCAAAGCTGTTATATATGTCAGTGGTGCCAGGGAAGACAAACGCAAGTTGTGGTGACCATTCTTGGTTGTCAATGTGACGACATCTGGAATTAACTAAAACCCAGGTGGCTGGGTAAACCTGGGAGGGATGTTTTTTCGTAATTAAATCATCTGAAGTATGAAGACCAGATCTTTTGAGGTGGGAAGATCTGCCCTTAATCTGGGCCACGCCTTCTGTTTACAGCCTATACAGAGGACATGGCTTGGTCCTGAGCATAGTAACAATAATAGTTCTAATAATACTGCTAATAGTAGTATCAGTAATAATAATAATGATTATTATTATAAACACAGATGTATTGAATAAAATATTAAAATTGTATGTTAATATGTAAATGCATAATATATAAGATATTATGTATTATAAACAAAATATAATAAACAAAACCCCCTTTTAAAAGGTACAGTCAAAACACAGCCACATAGTAGGAAGCAATATTGTAAACCATATATGTCTGTTAAAGAATTAAAGAATTCACAGCTCTTAAAATCTGATCGCAATAGGCAACAATCAAATACAAACAAGCCATTAAAACAGTGGGCAAAATGTCGGGTAATCACTTTGTTGAGAACATGCGCAATGTCCACTGTAGAAGGCTAGAGGGAAAGCGTGGGCAAGGGTGTGGGACCAGAACTCTAAAGTGACTGCTGGTGTCACGGGAAGGGGCAGAGTCAGTTTAGAAGCGCTGTGCAGCCCAGACATCAACTGCTAGCTATCGAAAGGGAAAAAAGGTTTATGTCTGAGCATTGACTGTTACCCGTGTCTGTAAGGGTGAAACACCAAACGCTAAACACTCTGCAGTAAGTGTATCAGTAATCTCTCTGCTGCAGCGTCGGAACACCACGCCTGAAGGCAGCTTACGGAAGAGCTTATTTGGGCTAATGGTTCCAGAAGAGGAGTCCACAGTGACGAGGAGGTATGGTCGCTCTTGGGCCTGCCGAGCAGGAAGCTGAGACGTTACATCTTCTGCAAACCAGAAGCAGAGCAAGTAAAACCGAAGCGAAGTCACGAACCCTCAAAGTCCACCCCAGGTGACACAATCCTCCAGCAAGGCTCCACTTCATAAATGTTGCATAGGCTCCCCAAACAGCACACAGGCTGGAGACCAAGTGTTCAAATACAGGACCCGACGGGGACGTTTTTTATTCATACCACCACAATAAGTGAATGACAAAGCAAACTGTAACGTTTCCACAGAACCAAGCAGTCTACGAAATAACCCACGAGATGAATGTACTACAACATGGACAAATCTTAACTATACTCAGTGAGCAGGACAGACCGAAGGGAGTACACAGTGTTCATCCCACTTACTTAAAATTTTAGAATGTATGATTTTCAGTGATTTAGTATAGTTTTTTGTTTTCCTCCCTTCAGTTTTATGGCGGTGCGGAAGTGGTGTGACCTGGCATTATGGGCCAACAAGTCGAGCTGCCCCTCAGCCACACAATCCTGGGAGGAGGCTCGGGTGCTGCAGCGCACGGCCTGCAGACGGTGAGGTTCCGCTGGTTAGGTCTAGCAAACGCATTGACACCTTGCAACAGGCTCTCGGAGAGGCATACCCGCAGAGACGGAAAGCAGGCTCGCAGTTGTCTGAGGCGTTTAAGGAGAGGTAGGCGGAGGCCAAAAAGGGTACAAAGGGCTCTTCACCGTCTCAATTGCTGCGTCGATTTCACGCTTAGATCAAGGGTCAAAATTTATCAAATTGTACACGTGGACTACGTAAACTTTATTATCTGTCAATTGTACCTTTGAAAAAGCTATTTTAAAAAGGAGATGAAGAATTGATTATCCCTGGCATCATCACGGAACCATTAAATCAATGGCACAGCTATCTCCGAATCCTTTAATTATGAAGACGTCCTCGATAATGAAGTCACAGGGAGTCAATTTTCCTGTCCCTCACAGCCAGAAGCATAATTTTCTGCTACGTCCGGCACTTTGCTTTGCAAAACAAAAAACTCACAGAATGCTAAAATTTGACAGGTGCCTAGACCATCTACAGCCTCTCCTGTGGGTCTGTGACCCATTACAAATATTAAATTTACTGACTTGTGTGTGTGTGTGTGTGTGTGTGTGTGTGTGTGTGTGTGTGTGCGTGCACATGCGTGCTGCCACGGCACCTGTGTGAAGATGAGAGGACAGACAACACGTGGGAGTCTGTTCTCTTCATCTACCATGAGGGTCCTGGGACAATGCAGGTTGTCACATGGAAGCACTAGCCACTATTCCCCAGCTCTCTTTAAAAGAAAATCACATTTCCATGAACTTCTGTTCTTTACAGATGAAGAAACAGAAACCTGGAGACGGGGAGGGATTTGTCTAGTGTACACAGCCTCAAAGCCACCTTGTCCTGACTCCCAAAGCTGGGCACTTTCCGGGTGTGTCTCCCTACTCCCCCACCCCCCGCCCAGGTGCACTTAATCAGTTTTTCATTTCTATTTCTAACTTTTATTTCTTACAGCAGAGAGAACACACGGAGGGTGGAATTCAATGCCTACGCGTGGAATTACCCACAGGGACTCTTGTATGTTTTATAAATGAGACAGCAGAGTTAGAATGGAGATAGAAGGGGTGTTTTCTCACAGAGTCACAAAGCCAGCGTTAAACACTGGTCTCTTGAAACAAAGAAAAATAACCCTATTTGCCATAAACAAGTCTCAGATGTACGACTTATTTAATATCTATCCTTTAAAGTCAATCAACCTCCCCCTCCCTCCTCTCTCTTTCTCTCTCTCCAGGTGTGCATGCCTGGAATAACAATCTTACTATTTCCCTAGAACATGCTAAAAATGAAGTGCAAAATTTCAGTCATTTTGTGCTAACTGACATTTTTTTTAAAATGACATGAATATATATATATATATATATATATATATATACATATGGAAATTGAATTTGTTTTAGGTTAGGCTTACTCACGAGGAACTGAAAGTTTCCTTTTATTTCTGTGACGTTCCCACCTTTGAGCAACAGCCAGGCAATGAAGATTCTAGCTGAGGCACGGAACGCAAGTCAGCATCACTGAGCCACAGGTAACGGAAGCGTTCCCGGTTCCGCGTGCTATTAATATCCTACGTGTCGAAGAAAGGCTAGGGATTCTTAGAGAAAAGAAAAATGCTACTGATGTCAAAGCACAGGCAGGAAGACGTGGTTCTGGATCACCCCGTCAGGCACGGCCTCTTTCAAGGCATCTTACAGCAGAAGAGAGAGGTTGAGCTCGACACGAGCCAGTGGGGACAAGGCGGGTGTCGTGAATAGAAAATCACTAAGAAGAAACGTAAAGGGTGGGTGCTAGGAAGTCTACCAAAACCGACCTAACAGATTCTGGGAGAAGACAGACATCTGGGGAAGATGAAGAGAAGGAAGCTGACCAGCTGCGGAAGGCAGTCAGGTGATCAGAGCGAGGGCTGTTACACTCACCTACCCTGGATTCTTCTAAGACATGCTCAGATTGGTCAGGAGTGCCATAAGCTTGATGATAATTTGTCACAAACTCTAGGCCCAGTAAGCGATGTCCTTAATATGCTGCATCAGCAGTGAACTGGGGGCCCGTGGGGAGCAGGACACACAGGTCAGAGCCTCTCTAAATGTCTCCTATCCGCCTGAAGGCCTGTGGAGAAGGAACAAGGCCGCCTTCATGGCTCCACAGAGGAAAAGGCAGAAAGTCAGATACCACACTGGAGCACTACCAGCACTGGGGCTGGGTTGCAGGCCACTGATTGCTCTCCAACCTTATTCGCTCTTCTCTTTACTACCACCAAGAATGGCCGACAGTCCTCCGCCTCAGTATTCTGTAAGGTTGGACTGCGCATCAACCACCTACCTTTTCTTTGAATTTCCAACTTTGATTGGCTTCTATGTACGTGTGGACATTGGTGCATTGCTATGTTT
This sequence comes from Cricetomys ansorgei, assembly GCA_026225945.1. Classification (NCBI taxonomy): domain Eukaryota; kingdom Metazoa; phylum Chordata; class Mammalia; order Rodentia; family Nesomyidae; genus Cricetomys; species Cricetomys ansorgei. The sequence goes on from JAMJFZ010003988.1 coordinate 17,614, forward strand.
TGCTCTCGGTAATCTTCCTGTTGTCATTTCTTTTGGTGGACCCCCACACATACTGTAATGATTGCATTATAACAGTGTTCCCAAGGCCACCTGTGTGGCAGAAAGAGAATGTAATAGCCTGCCACTGTGCATCTCGTCCCACCTGTCCTCAGTGGCAGGGACAGTTGGTCCTGCATGTCGATCCTGGTGGTTTTATGTTTCTGCTTTTTATTTTTATTTTTAGAGAGCGGGTATTAACATACAAGCAGGTCAGAATGTCAAGCAGCACCAAGCAGTCAAATCCTCTGTTTTAAATATAGCTAGATCGATGACAGGGATTAATCAAGAGTATAAGATGAAGATACAACATTTCCCTTTCCATCCCTGGTCAGCTTTGAGGATTTAAAAATTGATGATCATTTAATTACATTCAGGGTTTCTCAGGCTCCAACACCGTGCTGGTCTCTTTCTAATTATGAGAAAGCTGGTGATAAGTGAAGGCAGTTTTACTTGGCTTTCTTTACAGGCATGTCTGGTGTATTAAATCCCTAGGGCTGCCATAAGAAAGTAAGCCTCGTACATTGGGTAGCTCAGGACAAAAGAAATGTATTTTGTCCTAGTCTCAGAGGCTGGAAGTCTGCAATCAAGGCACCAGGAGAACCAGGCTCCTCCCCTGAGAGTCCGGGAAGTACCCTTCCTTGTCTCATGATTCCAGAAGGATCTTAAGACTTAACCAAATTTACTTACGATGACCTTGCTTCCAAGTGAGTTCACGTTCTGAGTTACTAGGGAATACAATGTTGACCTGTAATTTCTGGGAACACAATTCACCCCGTCATAGCTGCAAGCAGCCTGTTTCATGCAATGCATGAGCAGCATGTTGTAACCTTCCAGAGCCAGCAGACCGAAGCTCACCTACACAGCTACATGTAATCACTCTGGATGGTGCTGTATTTACTTTTTCTGGCTTCCAAACTTGCCTTAGCCAGTTGAGGCGAAGGATTCCTCCAGGACCTTATAAAAGGCCTTAAAATCAAATATAATTACTTTTCGTTTTGGCTGAGAAGGGGTCAGAAGCTGGCATACAGCACAAGGCATCATTTGCTGATGTACCAAGAGGAGGCGGCTGGTATTTATCCAACCCTATATAAGTACTGACATGTCAGAAATGGTCACTGCCTCCTAGACTCTACCAGTGAAGGAGGTGACTGGGATAGAGCCAGGTCTAGCCTTCCAATTCTGGTATAGCAGCATATTATATGCTGTTACTTCCTTTGGGGGGATATTATTATGGTTTGGATTTGAAGTGTTCTCATGTGTTAAAGGCTTAGGTCCTAGCTGGTTGGTCGGTTGTTGAGAGGTGATTTGCATTGTGAGGGCTATGACCTCATCTATGGATTAATCCACTGCTGGATTTTAAATTTGACTCATCTCTTGATAGGTTGTGAAAACTATGGAAGATGGGGGGTGGGCAGTAGGTCACTAAGGGTGTGTGGGGTGGTTTTCTTCAAAGAGTATATCTTGTGTCAGCCCCTTGGCCTCCATAAGGTAAATGGTTCTGTTCTACCACACACTTCTGCTGTCGTTCTCTGTCTCGCCCCAGGCCTAGACAGCCTGAAGACAACGGGCCATGGAATGGGATGGAAAGAGACTTCTGAAAACAAGGGCAAAATACATGTTTTCTCTTCGGTATTTTTCACATCATGAAAAGTCAAGTTTAACAGGGTCTATTTGCTTTTAGTAAACACTGGTGTAGATCTCATAGTTTGGGAGCTAGAGAACAAGGGAAGTTATTTGGACTACTTGGTTATATATGAGGGGTTTGGGAAAACAGACCGGAGTGGTGAAGTGTGCTACGCCGAGTGACCAGGATGCAGAATCACAGAACCGAGGTGCTCTCTCTCCTGGGTGGAGGCTCCCTCTGCTCTGCTGGTAGCTTTTTAGTGTGACGTTCATGGCTACAACGATCAGGGTCTTCTCCTTTTGTTCAGACTTAAGAGTAAAACTCACAAGGTAGAACTGTAGAGTGGACCAGGGTGGACATCCTCCCTGACACTCAGAAGTCTATAATACGTTCCTAAGAAAAAGACAGTAAGTTGTTTTTTTTTTAATGGTTAACACAACATAGTACGTTAGCTATCATCGGCGGTTTTATAGGAGAAGAAATCCCTGAGATTATCAAACGTGTGAGCACAGTTCACAGTAACCCTCCCTGTCTATGTGATGTCTGCGGCACGTGGAAACCTTCTCCTTCACCTCACGTTAACGGAGAAGCACCTTGGATTTCACTTTCTCGGTTAGTTTCCTGTAGTCAGCTCCATCTATTTTTGCTCTAATTCTTCCTCCTTGTCTTCTTACTTTGGGTCTACTTTGCTCTTCAATTTCCAGCTTCCTAAGATCCTTGATCCAGCATTTAGTGTGTTAGGCTCAGACCGCTGTTTCCACCACAGATTTCAACAAGCTGTGTTTTCACATAGTTCTAAGTATTTAAAATTTTCCTTTGGATCATTATTCTTTGACGCATGAGTTATTACAATATGTGTTTCAAAATCTTCTTTTCTTTGGAATATTTTATCCTTATCCTGTTACTGGATTGGGTTTAATTCCTCTGTGATATGAGACCAGGAAGGGAGTTGTTTTTATCATTTATTTTTCCCACCCTGGGTGAGGTTCAAGACTAGTACCCTGTGTGTGCTACACAAGCACATTCTACCACAGAGCAACACTCCAAAATTCTGGGAGAGGGAGATTCGTTTTCTTCAAGGATATGGCGGCCAGTGGGCTGCCCGTACTCCGGTGAATGGCCCCACACCCGTGAGTATGTGATCAGCATAAACTGGACTTGGTGGGTACTTTCGGAAAACAGAGAGAGGAGCAGAAGTCGGGAAGGGGCAGAAAGGTGGGAGGTAAATCTGGAAGGGGTTGGAGGAGGAGTGGGAAGGTGAATGTGATCAAAATACACTGTATGTATGTATGACATTCTCAAAGAACTAATAAAAATATCTTAAAAAATTCAATAGAAGTTCTCAAAGGTACAAGTATAAAAAATGTCAATAGTCGAACAAAAAAGAGGAAAAAAACAGGTAAAAATCATTACAGCTTTTGATTAAGAGAATAAAAACTTTCAATTAAAAGTATCTCTGGAAAAAGTGAATAAAGTTGGAAGATAAGATATCATGTAAAAGAAAATAAAATTTACCAAACAGAGGCATGTATGAGCCTACAGAATTGAAAATATTCATTGTCTGTCAGTTCTAGAAATTGAAAGAAAAATAATTCTTGCTAAGGTATATCACAACAAAATCCTAGCATGCCTGAATAAAGGGTAAGTCCTCAAAAAGATGGAAACACCAAGAAGGGTCTGGAAGAGTTGGCTCAGCTGTTAGGAGCACCGACTGCTCTAGCAGAGGACTGGGGTTCAATTCCCAGAGCCCACATGAGGTCTCACAACTGTTCCAGCTCCAGTTCTTTGGGATCCAACACCCTCTTCTAGCCTCCACAGGTACCAGACATGAAAGTGGTATGCAGACATGCATGCAAGAAAAACATACACACACACACACACACACACACAAACACACTCACACATACACACACACACCAGGAATTTGCATAACAACACAGGAAGCTGTAGAACAATGTAGAAATGTTACAGCTTCTGAGGGAATACAGTTGTCACGTAGAACTGTGTACCCAGAAAAACTATCAACCAAATGGGAGGCTATGATGAAGACAACACCAAACACTCAAAGTAAGAACAACTCTGCCATCCATCCATTCTTTCTCATGTACAGAATGTATTGAGAAAATTAGGGGAAATTCCAGAGGAAAGCACATGGCCTAGAAGAACATAAGAAATCTCAAACAAGAGACTATGAGAAGACCCATACAATGTTGTGGGGAGCCTGTAGGGTTATAGCTATCCAGCAAGCACAGGATAATCAGACCCCAGGGGGATCAAAGGAGCTGCAGTTGGCCCATTGTATCTGTGGTTTCTACCTTCTTGAGTTCAACCAATCACAACTAGGAAATACGCTCTAAAAATGGCATCTGTATGTAATAGACATTTTTCTTATAATTGCATCCTAAGCAGTACAGTGCTAACAGCTATTTAAATAGCATCTACACTGTATTTTATATGAGCAATCTATAGATTATTTAAAGCATCTAAGAAGGTATCTGTCATTTAAATCCAAATATTTCACCATTTTGCATAAGGGACTTGAATATATGAAGAATTTCGTGTCTCTGGGGGTGATTGGAATCAATCCTCCACAGATATGAGGAAGGAACAGCATATTTCATTGACAGTACTATATTGTAAACAGTTTTGATTAGCATGTTATTTAGAAGGAGGGAGTCAAATGAGAAGATGTGTAGTAAGGAATGGAGACGCCTGGTGTGGACGCTGGGCTTGGGCCCCAGCATTGCCAAAAACAACCCTTTAAAACAACAACAAAAAGAGCCAAACACATGGTGAAAGGGGTTGAAGGTGGGTAGCAGAACGTCTCTGGGAAGTAGCATTTTTAACTCTTGTACATATATGCTTTTATTCATATATTACTTTGACTAAAAAATTAAGACATATCAGAAGGAGAGAAGCCTAGAAATGTAGATCACAAACACCTAAGGCCTTCTTTATCTCCAACAGGATGCAATATAACTATCCTAAAGCTCTTTCCTCACAGGGCTCTAACATATGGTCCACTGTGTCATCTTTCCACCCTGTAGACCTGGACCAGTGACAGCTCAACGTTAAGGATGCTGGAGCCACTGAAGTCTGGGGACCTGCATGTGAATCTGTGGACCTGTACTGGAAGCCCAATTAGTCATTTACAGGGAGAAACAGTTGTCCAGGGTGGTGGGAAATTCTTAGTAAAAAGTCTGGGATTTTTTCTTAATAAGAAAGCATACTTCAGAAATGTAATTACATTTAGAGGGTTGGTTGATAAAAAGGGAATCAAAATAAATAAGAGCCTTGTAGAGCCCTCAGAAATATTTTAACCAGACCACAGCAGTCTGGGGAGTTAATGGTTTCCAAAGATCAGCATATGTTTTCTATGAAGATATTCAATATTTCAGATTCTCAGGCTGTCTCTGGCAACTGTTGGCTGTGATCCCTGTTATCTATCACAGACTGGGCACAGATGATATGTCCTGAACAAGTATGGGTTTCACAGAAGCCTTTCTAGATACTGTGTACACAGGGCGGCATGCAGGTTGCCAGAGATCTACACCCTGCATGGTCTGGAGACAGACACATTCTCCTCTCAAGCCCTTTCTCCAGCTTTCTTCATTTTATAATATTTGTAGAATACTTATTTTTGAAAATCTTACGTGTGTGTGTGCGCGCCTGAGTGCATGCATGTGTGCAGTACATGTGCAAGTGGCCACAGAGCCAGAAGAGAGCGTCAGATCCCCTGGGATTGGAGTTACAGTTAGTTATGAGCAGCCATATGGGTGCTGGGAACCGAACCCAGTCCTCTAGCAAAACAGAAAGTGCTCTGAACCGCTGAGCCATCAATCTAACCCTCCCACCATCTTATAATTTTTTTAAAAAATCATACCTTCAGACTCGGAGATAAGAATCCATTGGATTCTTTCTTCTGAATGGCAGCATTTGGATTAGAGAAGGAAAAATATCTTAAATCCCATCTAGCACAAACCAGCTTCTGGGATCACCCTGTGTGGACATTTATGTAGGGGAGTTTCTCATACCAGCGATGAACTTATTGAGGTCTTGTGCCTTTTCAGACAGTAGGGATCTCTCTCCCTCCCTCCCTTCTCGGTGACAAGCCTCTGTATCCCCATCACTGCCACGCCTTCTTTGTCTTCACTATAGATGTCATGTAAGGCGGTACCCGGCCTTTAGGAGACACTTAGATAAACACACGTGGTACCCAGCATTCCTTTGCTAAGCAGATGCTGCGTGTAGAAGGAACAGGGCATCCTGGAGGGTGTGGGGAGCTGGGCGACGCTATGGGGAGACTTTACCAGGTAAGACAGTCTCTGTCTTATGGAGTGTCTGTGCCAACACTTGCTAAAATACTCCCTAGGCTGTGCTTCCGCCTCACGGGACCGACGTACTGCTTCCAAATGCTAAGCTAAAGCGCTTCACCTATTCCCTTAGCATCACAGGAACCCACGTTCAGAGCAGGCCAGTGTTCAGAGCCGGGACTTAACGGCTAGATAACTCAGGAAGAGTGATTGCTCACTCTTCCTGAATTCCCAGGAGTCCCAGTATCGATCCCACAAGCCCATGTGCCTGGGAATTTCTCCTGGGATTACCCAGGATATGTTTTTGAAGCACTTAACTCCCTTTTAGAAATTCATGTTATATTGATCCAGAGAACCGGCCTCTGGCATGTTATTTGTCCTGCTCCAGCAAGAAGCATAAATTCGAGGAAGAAGCAGATGGCTCGCGTGTTTATTAGCTAGCCAGGTACCCCGAACGAGTGACGTTTGTTCACTAAAAAGATAATTTCAATACCTCCGATCTGTTGGGAATTTTGCTCAGTGATAGACTCTTGCAACTAGCAGAACAACAACCATAAATATACACTTTGTCTCAACGGTGTTTAGATTCCACGGGGAGGAATCAGGGACCACACTAGACAGACAGAGAGCATTAAGTTGTGAGGAGAACTATGACAAGAAACAAAATAGACCCAAGAGATGGAGGCTGTTGGGAGCAGAGGGGCTGCTGAGTCAGACAAGGTGCTCAGGGAAGGCTACAGGGATGAATGGCATTGGAGCCCAGGCTTAAACACAGTGGGGGAGGAAGCCACGTGAGGGTAGGATGGACTGAGTTTCTCAGAGAAAACCCTGACCGCAGATATCCTAAGCTCAAGTCTCTCAGTTGTACCCTCAGGAATTTTAATGTATGAAGGAGACATACGCTTCACTGAAGGACATATATTGCTTAAGTTCTCGAGACGAGAGAGGCACCCTATGCCACGCTGGACCACATAAGAGAAGTGGGAACATGGGTCCAGAGATTTTTTTAATTGGGATTTTTGTAAGAAAGTCAAAGCAAGGCTGTGGCATGGTACCTCATACCCGCCCTGGTGGTAATACTCAGGAGACTGAGGTGAAAGAATCCGAGCTTTAAAACAGCTGCTTTATATAAAGAGTTTAAGGTCACTGTGCTACATAGCAAAATCCTATGGCCTCCCATCCCCCACCAAGAAAGGTCAAGGCAGAGCAGGGGATATGGCTTAGGAGTGGCTGCCTATACCTGGCTCTAGGTGGTTTAGGGTAAGGAGAATATTTCAAGTTAGACAAGATAGTTCACAGTCTGTGTGTTAGCCAGTTTCCCATTACCGTAACAAAATACCAGAGGTCATTAACTTATAAAGAGAGGAGGGTTTCAGTTTCAAAGTTCTAGTCCATTATCAGTTTGGCCCACTGCTTCTGGGCCTCTGCTGAGGCAGTGGATCATGGTAGGGAGCTCCTGGTTGATCAAAGCTGCTCATTTTGTGGTCAGGAAGTGAGCAAAGAGAGAAAGAGGAGGGGTTCGTGTCCCAACGTTCCCTAGAAGGACATGTTTCCAACGATCAAGAAGACTTCCCACTAACACCATTAAAAGTTTCCATTACCTCCCTATAGCACCAAACTGGGGCCTGGAGACTATGTTTTGTTCCTCTTTTCTTTTGTACAGGAGATTGAACCCAGGGCATACTCGGGGAGTCTGACAGCACTAGGGAATCTGTCCATTGGGTGATTAGTCCCTGTGATTAACAGATGCCTAACACACAAACATAGACTCTATGGATACTGAGAACTCAGAACAGCAAATCATATTACAGATCCCACCAGGTAAGCCTGGGTGTCCCGGGGTGAGCTAGGCTGGCTTGCCCACTGCAGACCAAGTCACTGGGTACACTGACCGGAGTGGCACTCACATAGTGACCCCCATCCCTTGTATGCAGTTTCTGTTAAGATTTCTCCCTGCTTCCCGACTTCTGCTACGCTTCAACCCCATGACAAATGGTACACCTCGTTATGTTTTATCCGATGAATCTGTTGTTCAACAAGTAATACTTTCTACTGTTTTTGTTACTGTTACAAACGGAGTAACAAAACTTCTGTAAAAGGACCTTTTGGAAAGACTCTCGTTGGCCAAAAACGCCGAGGAGAGTCTATTTATTTCCCTTTGTCATTAAACTCGCATTTACTAGAAAGAGGTCTCCTGAGATCCCTACTTACTCATGTACGTGGGCAACATAAGGTTTATTCTGTGACTCTACAAATGCTTTTATGATTTGTACTTATTTAATTGTGTGCATGTGTATGTATGTGTGTGGGCATGTGTTTTGAGGTAAGAGAACCAGGCCAACAGTTGGTTCTATCTTCTATTGATCCACTATTGGGGATCAATTTCAGGTCATCAGGTGATGGGATCCATGTTACCCAGACTATGGAAGCTTCAGCTTGACAAGGATCCTGGACCTCCATTGTTGAGAAATTGGAATTCCTTAACTGCTTTGCCCCTTTCTTATCTTTACTGTACGGCGACATACGTTTCTCATCAATAATAAGGTCTGTAATACCCAAATTAATCCCTGAGCTGGCTACTGTGGGCTGGAATGGAACACAGCCATGCTATTCCAAAGAAAATTGTAATCACCTCTGGACTTCCAAAGTCCTGGCATGTGAGAGCTATCCAGGTTCATTGCAAGTGCATCATAAAGCTATTCCTGGAGTAAATGCTGACCTTCCCAGAAGGAGATAAGCCTTAATAGATAGAAGCCAGAGAGCTTTAGTTAGAGAGTTAGCACACCTGAAGAACAAATAGATCGTTCATCCTTAACTTGTTCCCCCAATTAATGAAGAACATAGCAGGCCTGCACTGACCTAAAAGCAAACTTCCCAGGACTTAAGAAAGAAAGCTTCCTGAGCCAATAACAACCAATAGATAGGATCAGAAATTTATAGCTGTGACTCAGGAAAATAAATACTTCCAAGGACCTAAAAACCAAAATAAAACTCTCCCCTAGTGCCTACATGTCCTTGCCCTATTTGACCTAGGTAATTGGAAGTTACTTAGGAAATTCAGCCAGCATGACATCCAGCAGTCCCTAATTGACCACTGTGTCATGTTATGTGGTCTCTGTTGATAATTACAAACTTTAAAGCTTGCAGCTACAAAAGAAAGGACTCCGCATATCTACACCGGCTTCTTCTGAGATGTGCCTGACTGTGAGAGCAGCATTCCTGCAGTTTGCTACTTAAGCTACAGAAAAGTCTTTGTCAGGAGAGAAGACAGAGAAGAAGAGACAGAGACAGACGGACAGGAGAGACGAGGTGAATGAACTAACTGAGGAGAATAGATTGTAAGGCCTAGAGAATTGGATTGCTAGCTTAGAGAAACTTTGTTTTATTCCCTTAATGTGCACATTGTTATTTTCTTTGATTTTACTCTTTGTTTTTCTTTATCTTTCTTCATTTTACTATTAAAGAAGCGCTCCTGTGTGTCATAATCATCATAAGGCGTATTCTGTGTTTCATTAAAGCGCATTAAGTGTGACTAACAGTCCCATAGGAGAGTGAGGTACTGCGTTCACTTGTCATAGCTTACGTTGTTTATCCTTCTTCGTGGAGACTGAGGAACCTTATTGGGGACTAGAGCTGGACTCGGCCCCTCTGCAATCAGGCTCATCTGCAAGAGCCTTTATGCATGAGCCACCTGGCTCCCAGCCACATCACTTTAAATCATGGCCTCCCTCCCTGCCCCAAGTCTTACATTCATCCCATAATGTAAAATACACTTAAACCTTAAAGGTCTGTGTAGTCTCTAACAACTTCACAGTTTAAAAGACCAAGATCTGTGACTCACCTTAAAGCCAAGGCAATCTCTTAACTGTGAGCATCTATAAAATTAAAAAAAAAAAAAAAACAAGTTGCATATTTCCGACATACAAAGGCACAGAATGAACATTTCTATTCCAAAACAGAATAATCAGGACATAGCAAGGATCTTCAGACCAAATACCTTATCTATTTTTTTTATTGTTTTGTAAAACACCATGACCAAGGCAACTTAAACAGGAAGTGTTTAATTGGCTTATGGCTTCAGAGGGTTAAAGTTCATGATGTTGGATCAAAGAGAAAGCCAAAAGCTTCCATTTTGATCCATAACCACGAAGCAGGCTGGGAAGGGCATGGGTGTTTTTAAACCTCAAAGTCTGTTCCCTCAAAGTGTGTATATGGAGAATGGATTTTATTGTGATGCATTTTTATTTGGACCCAAAGAAGACTGTCTGTCTGGAATTTGACACTAATTTGGTACCTCACCCCAAGGCTTCCTTGCTCAATGTGTGCTGTTGCTACTGCCCCCAGAAACCATGGGGCCCTGTTTCAAACACCTTCCTGGTGGGTACTGTGCTAAATGACCACTGCTTTGACTCTATTTTTCAATAAAAGATTCCAAATACGCTGGCTGTGGATGTTTGCTTTAGTGGAGAGACAACTTCCTGGGTTAAGACGTCCTTCAGAGCAGACATCTGAAAGATGCTTTGCTTGGTTTTGGTTTTGTTTTCCACCACCAGCATAGAAAAAAAAATGTCAAAGGAAAATCTTCAAATCTTAGAAACTCATTCATCTTAATTATTTGCAATATCTTCTTCCTATTTTTTGTCTGCCCAGGTGGCTCATCTGCAAATCATGACTGTTAAATTCAAGTCTCTCCAAGAGCCCTTTGCTCCCGAGCCCTGGCCCCAAGTCCTGTCCAGCAGTCGACAGCTTTGCAGATATATGGAGCCGAATCTTCAGATTCTCCATACCAATCCTGTTCCTCGTCATATTCTCCTGCTCTCATTCCCACACTGACAAAAGACAGCTCGTTAAAGGCAAATGGAGACATCAACTTTCAGATGCTTTTACTGTGTCCTGATGGTAGTTGACGGCAGAAGTAGTCAGTGGAAATAATGGAAGATTTTAAAATTAAAATTCGATTGTTGAGTACGCCAGTGTACGATATGGCTTAGTTTTGGAAGTCTCAGAATTGAGGCTGGAGATACAGTTCAGCATCGGAGTGCTTGCTTAACACAAACTCTTCCTCCAAAGGTTGGGGTGGGGGACACTTAGGACTTAAATATGCATTTCAGGACTACTATCTGATACGGTGCAGAGATGGCTATTTTTTTTTAACATCTTTTCCCTTATAGATTTCACTGTGTCTAAGGAACAAAATGACGGTATGAGAGCTGGGTCCTAAATGTGATACAATCTTCCAGCAATGCCTTACTATAGATAAAGCTCAGGGTTTGTGGGTTCCTATCAGGTGGAATGACTTCTTGACTTCAATTAATGTTTTGAATTTAAAGAGGTTCAAAGTCTTGAATAATTCAAATGTCTTTTTTTTTTTTTTCTTTTTTACTCTGTCCTGCCATAAAACTTCCATGTTGACAGTTCTTACTTTTTTGCTTTTTTTTGTTGTTGTTGAGACAGGGTCTCAAGTAGCCCAGGCTGGCCTTGAACATGCTCCATAGCTGGGAAAGCCTTGGACTCCTGATCTTCCTGCTCCCATCTTCTTAATCCTGGGATTACAGGCAGGTAACCCCAGGAGTACCCATGCTCACGCTTTAAATAAACTAATGACATTCCAGCTATTGCAAACACTGCAGGCATCGGGAACAATTCAGGGTGGCAGAGGAAGGTAAACGGTGGGACCCACCTTCCAAACTCAGATGCCCAGGACTTCCACTTAAATGTATTTGTCACTCCTAGTGAAAGGGAGGGGGGCACAGGACTTATATGTTGGTGAGATTGTTATGCAGACAGAACCCAGGAAGTCAGGGAGAATGGAAGTGGGGGCTTCCTGGTGTCCAGCCGTTTACCATTGACATAAGATGATGTCATTTGCAAACATGTGGGGCCACCTTTACAGCCACAGGTTGGACGCGTTGCTAGGTCCTTTTTAGGATGGAGACAGTTATCGAAGTTAAACCTTTGAGAGTATTATTCCAAAACAGCTCTTTCTTAGCCACGCATTAACATACCGTCTTTGAGTTTTTAGATGAAATCTACATCTCTGCCTTAGACAAGGGTCTTCGCTCATTTTGAGAACCAGAATAGTTATTTATCAGAATAAAGAAATCGACACTCTACTTCACAAGTAAGAGATTCTGGTTGACACACATCAAACGGCCGTACTGTATACTCCCCGATGGGGTGATTTGTAATACAAGGAAAGCAATCAATTAAAAGAATCCATTCCTTTCAGGATTGCACTTCGCCTCTTAGAAACACATAATTAGGAAGTAATAATTCAAAAAGGAGAAGCTGTAGTCGCAAGTGAGAAGGCCCAGAGGATCTTCTTTTCAGGAGAGACCCCGAAGGAGACACTGAGGCACGAATCATTGTAAGAGCATGAGGTTCATTGTACCGACACGTCCTTCTGACACGTCGGGGTGGACCTCCACAGAGTCCCCACTGTGGGGGGAGGCCACCCTGAGGGGATTCTCAAACTTGCTTACATACTCTTTTCTTTATTACTAATTTTAGCAACAGCACAACCTTTAAGCAATTGGTTAGAAGCAATGGCGTAAGTCAGCAGGGTGAAAAGTTTACAGGACATCACGTGGTTCATCTTGAGGGTGGGGAGTGCTGAGTGGGCAGCTGTAGCTGTTTCATTATCTGGGTGCTTGCAGTTATTCTCAGAAATGCTTCTTGACCCAGGCTTTCCAAGAAACTTCAGGCCTACTTGTATATTCCTAAGCCTGACTAGAGTTTGGTCAAATCCAGCTTGGGCCTTACACAAGCCGTTCACATTACTGTTAACTATGACAGCAAAAAAATCAAGTGGTTTACCACTTAAATGACCCACAATAAAAGAAGGCCTGAATAAATTATGTCATAACCATCATACAGTGAAAGGAAGCAGCCAAACTTTAGTCAGGCTTCTAAGAGCACCAAAATTGTGTAGGCCCAAGCCAGGAGCACCGTGACCCAAAACAGTTCCCAGAGTTAAAGAAAAACACTTTCTAAGACAAACAAGACGGCCTCCGGCTAAAAGAGTTTCTCCACGTAGACAGCCCACGGCCTCGGGCTAAGGATCTTCCCCCCCACCCACCTAGACTAAGACCCTAAAGTTTACATTTTCTAGGAGCCCGCAACCTTGCTATATGCCAGCACCAATCAGTTTAAAGGTTAACTGGCCCCTACCTATCAAAATGGGAAAACAATTTGGGGACCAATCGACTTGTACCAACTTGGTTTGTGCCTAGCAACCGTTTGAACTGTGAATAAAAAGGCTTGCTTTTTGCTCCTCGTGGTCGCTTCTATCCTGGGTGTTAGAACGGTCCCAGTATACTGGAATAAATCCTCTTGCTGTTTGCATCGATATCCCGTCTGTGAGTCTCTGTGGGGGTGCGGCGTCTGGGTTTGGGCCCTGGGGGTCTCAGTTCGGATCTCTGAGGTCCAACAATAGCAGTAAAGACCGTGAAACCACACGGCAAAATGGTGTCAATATGTGGACAGTTACCAGCATGTTAGAATTATGGTTGTACACTTTAACTTCCTTACACACACACTCACACACACTCACACACACCAGCTATGGCAACAAAAGTACATGTAGCCAGATCTACTGACCGTGATTCACCTTAGCTCCCTTCTGTGCCACTGTCTGAGGCCTTTGCTTCTGTGAGAAGGCTGCAGGGTGAAGTCTGGTGGAGTGGCTTTCCTGTGTAGCTCCTAGATGCCAACCTAAGTCACCATTCTGGTCTCTGAAGCAAAGATCATGGTGTTACATACAACATGAGACTATCTTCTCGTATGTGGGCAAATTCACAATCCATCTTCTTATCTCTTGCCAGGGTTTCCTCCTACCTGGAGTCAGGAAAGTATAATTTTCTGATTTGGATATGGATTTGTGGACAGCAAAGAGAACAAAACTGTAACTTCCCATAGGAAATTTAACCGATAGTGCTTTTTCTTTTTGTATTCGGGATAAAGTCTCACTATACAGTGGCCAGGCTGGCCATGGAAACTTGCAGTTCTCCTGCCTCTACCTTCCAAGAACACAAGAATACCGGGAGTACAGACGTGCACCCCTTCTAGCTCAGAGCTGTCCTATGACCCCATACCCACCCACAATCAGACAGGCCCAATGCTTCCTGAACTTCCGTCGGCTGTGCATGGATCCTCACTTTGGCAAGGGCTAGACACACCCTAGGAGCAGCAGAATACTAAATTTTATTTTGTTGATCCCTAAAATGGCTTTACCTGTTGAAGAGGTTTATGATCTATGTACAGGCTATACATAACCTTGCGTATCTGCAGATAAGGTAGGTATGTGACTATTACAGCCTTAGAAAGGGTGTTTTCCTATCATAAAAGCCTGGAACGCCCGTGGTGGCCAGCCCTGGTGCTCCCTGAACTCTCAACAAAGATAAGAACTCTTTTAAGATAAAGAAGTTTCCATTTCCCGAGGATTAAGAGGCTAAAAAGTAGCGCTCACTTAAGAACTAACTTCCAGAAAGTTAGCAAGCCAACAAGATAATTACCTAATTAACCTTAGAAGAGAGACTAATGACAGGCAAGTCCTGGAGGATTCTTTTGAGCCATTCAAACGAAGCCACTTGAGTTCCTGTGTCTACGTCCCGAGAGCGATGCACTGCAATTCTTTCACACCGAAGAGAAACAAACTCTCATCTTTGTTAGTCCATACTACAAACAGAAAGAGCCCTTGTGGAGGTCAGCAAACCTGGAGACAGGAAAGCTCCCAAGTCCAAGGTGTTTGATTAGAGGAGCATGTTTTATTTCGCAATGCCAGAGAACATATACCAGCAGCATAATCAAAACAATAAATCACCATTTAAAACTCATACACAAGAAATGTATTACTATACGTAAACGACAGGGAAACTATACAAACAAAAGCTATGTTTTAAATTTTAATTACTGTGCCTAAGATATCTGTAAAAACAACAAGGTAACTTCCTGGAGTGCTGGGTGGGGTTCGAGTGAGACACAGAAAGACATAATCCTGTAATCCTGTTGGTTCAAGGACAGATAATCTCCTGGAATGTTGGGTGGGCACCGTGTAGATTTGGTCACTCCAACTGTACTGATGTACTCCAAATGCACCGGATATGCTTAATTATTGTAGACGGAGACAACCCAGACAGGAAACACATCAGGATATACGCTTGCCTCTGATTGGACCTACAGGTTCTGCCTTTTTAGGCATCTGTTCCACATAACTTGGTGCCATTTTGTAGGAACTCCAGAGGTGGCAGAACCACACCACGGGAACCTCAGAATGGTCCTGGTTAGAGTCCATCATTCCTGGCCAGTATTTTAATTAATTGAATTAAAGCTTGCTTCAAATTTGGCTCAAAATTGTGGTGATGGTCTTATTCTTGACTGGTGAGATTTACGTAAGACACACAAAAAAGCCTTAGAGAGTGATAAGAAAAAAAATTGAAAAAAAATCACACCATCAGCAGAAACAATTTTAATATATTTAACAATACATTCACTTTACATTCCCCAGATTGCCATTTTATTTTCCATGAAATACATCAGCAGGTATACAGTCACATTCTGGAAGCCAAGAGGAATCTTTAACTTTCAAGTTATTTTATGTGCATGAGTGTTTTGCCTGCATGTATGTCTGTGTACCATGTGTGTGCCTGGTGCCTGCAGAGTCCAGAAGAGGGTGTTGGGTCCCCTGGAACTGGAACTGCAGATGATTTTAAGTTGCCATGAGGGGGCTGGGAATCAAACTTGGGTCCTCTGGAAGAGCAGCCAGTGCTCTTAATTGCTGGCCATCTCTCCATCCCTGAAATATTTAATTTTAAATAGTTTTTTATTTAAAATAAACAGAATAAAAATAGCAATTCTGGCTTCTGAGCACACACATAAAATCTCTGGTATAGTAGATTGCTCACATAATATATTTTGACAGCTTTCATTATTTCTCTAACATTCACGTATACTTCATAAACTCTCATCTTGTAAGTAAATTCAAGTCTAAAGTCAATAAATACTATACAAAGAACAATTATAAAACAGTGTTGAACATTCTCAGACCGGGGAATGGCTCCTAGCAAAGGTTTCTGCAAGAATCAACTCTGAAGGCAAACAGGGAACCTGCAGGTTTCCCAAGGCAAGAGACTGTGCTTTGGCCAGCTCCCTGAAATGGGAGCAGCTGACATTTCTGAGTCCAGAGAAACGTGTCCACGGGGAAAGGAAGGCATTACCACTTCTTTGTCTGACCACCATCTACTTGAAAGCAGCATTAGAGCACAGAGCGACTTGAGACACTTCCGGATGAACAGGAAACAGGGGCCTTTCTCTCCAGGAAGACGATGGACCAGGTAGATGCTACTTAATTTTTGTACTTACATTCTATTTGATGACCAAAGTCACGAAAATCAAAAAAAGTTTGTTTTTTTTCTTTTCCAAGACTTTGTGAGTTTGACCCCGAATGGTTTGTGAATCATCTCCAATCCTCATTCCCCACATAAACCATTCAACCAACACACTAATGCTATTGGCTGTTGAAGAAACCCCCAAATACCCTGTCAGGGCTTTTTCTCAGATCTGAATTTGGTGATAGAGGTTCCCCAGCGACTGGCCTCATTTTGTGCTTCAAAAAGGCTAATGTTTAAGTCTCACAATGGTGTTGGGACCTGTGCTTGTCTTTTACAACACTGATATTTCAACATTTGTCTCCACTTCAGGTGAAATTTCACTTGAATCCCACAAAAGCTTGTGAGGAAGCCACAAGAAGCATCTGTGTGCTCCACACTCAGAGACCGGAAGCCCACAGAGAGCAACATGAAAGCTCCTTTAGGTCTCACCCACCAGTAGACCTGGGCAGCTCCTCTGTGGAACTCAGAGTATTCTTAATGGCCGAGCCACCCCTCCTGTCTCTCTAAAACTTATCTTTAAGGATAGAGACTTGGTAACAGCTGTGTTCTGAGGAACAGAATAATTTAAAGGTATGAAAGGAAGTAGAAAGTAAGCTAAAGATAAAAAGAAACAGAAATGGTGTCACAGGGCAGTTAGTGTTATAAACTGTTAGACATACCAAGTGCATCTCACATGCAGAGCACAGAAATTAAAAAAAAAAAAAGATATTTAAGTACTTTAGTCTTTCAAATTTTGGCCTTGATTCCTACGTATTAAGTTGTTACTGGGGCTGACATCCAAACACAAGGAATTTTTATAGTCCCTAGAGACTGGTGAGATGTTGCAGCCTGTTCTCAGGGCTCTGCCTCAGCAGCACATACAATCAGTCCATTTCAGCCAGCCTCTGTCCACCCCACTACCCCCTCCGTCTGTCTCTCCATCTGTCTGTCTGTCTATCCATCTGTCCATCTGTGTGTGTGTGTGTGTGTGTGTGTGTGTGTGTGATGATTCTCTAAGTGTGGGTATTTGTAAAATAGAGGTAATAATATTTTAGCCTTAGGAAAATTAGCTTTTCCCCTTTGGTTCTCAGTTGAGAAAAATGCTACACTAACTCAGAGTGTTTCATCACTTTGAATTTGGATTTCATTTCACTGAAAAAGAAAAATGTGTAAGTGACCATAATGACCCACTGAGAAAGCTGTCATATTTCAGTCTTTCTGAGAAAGCTTACTGACTTGATAGTTACATAAAACAAAACCATTAACCCCATCGGAAGTGCTGCCATGGTAGCAAGAACAGAACTTCATCCATAATGTTGATACCTGACATGGAAGGGAAAGGCCTGAGGTTCTGATCTGCGACACTGTAACTAGTGCTCAGCTTTACTTTCACTAGAACGTGTATTAAAACAAACGACAAACACAAGTGAATCAAAGAGGAAGCCATTCACGATGCCATTGAGTAACACATGCAAAAGCTGAATAAAGCCCCCCTGTTCCTCCTCAGGCTCTACCTGCCTTCACCTACCACCCACCCCCACGGCCTTCTTAAGACAGTCTATAAACTTAAGTCTATAAACTTAAGACCCTATAAACGTCACGCCGACAGCGTCCCCTCCGCCCTGAATCAAAAAGTGAGGCACCGGAAGGTAAATTATACTTTGGCAAGCAGGCGATCGGACAATCCTTTGAGTGACACTGAGGTAGTGGAATCCCTCCTCCTGATATTCAAACGGTGCGAAAACGTCTCAGTCGCTGAGACTCAGGTAGAGCGCTGGCCTCACACTCCCACACTCTTCAGAGACCAGCGGCTAGTATGATTACCTCATCCAAAGTTGTCTTCAGCAGCACCCTCAAGGCGAACACGAGAACACCGCAAGGGCCTCATCAGGAGGGCCAGCATGGCTTCCTGAGGCGCGATGCTTGCAGCTTGGATTGCATTCCTGCGTGTCTTTTGATAAAGTGCACTGTTGGGTACCTGATAAACGTGATATCACAGAACATTTATCTGACTTATCTGAGCAAGATGACAAGCAAAACCAGCATTTAAAAAAAACAAAAAAACAAAAACCCAACCAACTGTAAGCTTAAAGTCCATGCGTGGAATTCTATAGAAATTTCAACCTTGGAAAAGTTCAACCTTGATGGTTGGGCAAGGTGCGGACGGGCACCACAATTCCAGCTGACTTCAGCGCTTCGCATCCGATGCCCTCAGTTCCGCAGTGATCTTATGACGGCGTGTGACTTTGGGATTTCTCTCTGTAATTGACTTCTCTGAAGACAGAGTGATCAGCTCTCTCTGCCGTTCTTCAAGCTTTTCTGCCAGACATTTAATCAAGACAGGGTCGACTTTAGAATCAAATTTATTAGCAAACCAATGCCCTTCCTTCATCAGCCACCGCAATTCCTGCAGCCCCGTAAATACACACGCTTCGGAGGTGAGTGCCGGTGCAATTGGGGTAGAACAGGCCTTCGTAGTAATTCCATTTGACCAGGCGGGTCTTACTCATCAGGTCGGACACATCATGGGCTGACCTGGAAATCTCTCCGGGTATCCCTGGTATCCGGATCAAGGTAGCCCAAAAGTGTTCATCGGGAGAGTATGTATCTTTAGACCAGGAGAAAAAGTCTTCAACGAGGGAGCTGTTGAAAATATACTTGACGAATTCCTGACTTAAAACAAAATAGGCACTGCCTACGAATACCTCAATGTTATGAGGGGGCGCCTTCTTGGAGATGTTTGTCTTTACCGGCAGCTTCATATAGTCATAAGGCACCCGTCTGAGCTCGTGACGGTAAGTGAACCTCTCCATTTTAATAGCAGGGGGTCTCACTGTCTCTAACATACTTCCTCCTTTGAGTTTTTTCAGCTCCGACACTAATTCGAAATTTGACTTCAGGGGGAAGTCTTGCCCACACAGGTTGATGACGTACTTCCATGGAACCGAAGACTTGAGAAGGTCCGATAAGCAATTCAGATCAGCCTGGAGCCTGGAAATGTGGGCATACTCCACGGCCTCTAATTTGGAAGCTATGAAAACATTGGAGAAGCACTTAGCTAAGTTGTTCATGGCAACTTTGAATGCGTTCGGTGACTTGAGGTCGTAATGGATGCAGTAAAGATTGTGCTGGTTGTAGATAGCATGGAGAAGCCTTTCCACCATGATGGCGTCTTTGTGGACCACTAGCGAATAGGCTATCGGGAAGTTCTCCTCCTCTCCTGAAACGCGCTTCCCGTGGTACTGCCTTAGGCTCCGATAGACGTCACAGTCGCCTGTCAGCGTCACGACATCGCCGTCCTCCAAGTCCACGATGTCTCGTCTTCTGATCTCCAGGCTCTTGCCGATTTCCAAAGGCTCCTGCTCGTAGATCCCAGAGCAGTTAACTTCATCCCTGGCTTCATCCCTGATGGGGGGGAACCTGTTTTCTTACAAAAGGCGAGGTACTTAGGGAATATTCAACCAAGTAAATGTCTCTTTGAGGGAAGAGGAGCCTGCCCACATTTAGAAGCTTTAATAAGGAGAGCAGCCACAGGGTTAAGAGGGAGGACGAAGACTTTCTGCTGGAGGATGAATTTAAAGCAGCATCTGAATATCTTCATTCTATAGAGGGGAAAGGGACAGTCCTTGTTAGTTCACCCATACGAAGAGAAGGATCAATTCAGTCTATCCAAAGTCTATCAGGTACCACCCACTGGCGTCCCACAAAGTACTGAACCTAAAGGTAAAGGAAACAAAGCCCTTGAAGAGATAATCCAGAATAGTCACAGTTGTTTCCTAGTATGATGGGAGTTTCTAGGACCTCCAAGGGATAACCAAGTCCCACAGACGCCCAAGTTCCTTAGACAAAATGCCTTAACATTTGCATTTAACGTAACACACAATCTCCAATGTACCCTTTTCTGTTTTTAGGTAACTCACAATACCTAATTTAGTACTCACGCCAAGCTTTATTCACCTGGATTCATTATAGCACCCCGTTCTGGGAAAATTCAAGTTTCGTTTCTAGGAACTTTCCAGAATTTTCTTTTTCAGGGTTTTAAAATGGGAGTTTTGCTGATTTTGCAAACAAGTAATCCACAGAAGCAGAGGGCTGGGTAGCCTATGTGTCATATAAAAGTCTTAGCGTATTTCAGGAGGTGGTACTGTGGTCTGGCAGAAGTTGCGAGAATTAGTGATTTCAAGAGGTCCTCGGGGATGCAATGATTCACGTGATGCCCCAAAAGATCATCTAACTTCATTCGACCTTCAGATGCTGACTGGATGGAGGCCCGAAGTCAGTTAGGAAAAGTCCAGGGAACCCCCATTTCAGAAGCAACAGCAGACACACTGTAAGGTGTATAGACTGTGAAAATTGCATAAACCGTATTTGTTTCTTTGTGAGTCCCCACGGATTAGCAATACAGCCTTCAGATCGGGAAAAGCCCTACATCTACTCAGAGTGGAGTTAGCCTTGGACTCACAGCCTGCTGCCTTTGCCTTTGGAAGAATCGGTTTTCCACAGCTTCTAACAATAGGCAGAAACCTTGACCTTGAGCCTAAGTGGCCAAGACTCAACACTGTGTGTTCAGAAGAGCGAAAGCTAAGTGAGACCCAGATGGGCAGTGGTGGTGGTAGAGGCAGAGGCAGGCGGATCGCTGTGAGTTCAAGGCCAGCCTGGTCTCCAGAGTGAGTTCCAGGACAGCCAGAGTTATAAAAACAAAATGAAAGAGAAAGACCTGACAGTTGACCAAGACCCCCTGAGCTGGGGCCCTCATTCAATGAAGACACAGTCTGGACCCGGCAGTGGACTGGAGAAGGCAGGATAGATCTGAGGCATATTTATGACCTGATCTGTTAATGTGCATGTGAGATGGATGAAGAGTTTCTAAGTGGACGGTCTCTCCATTCGTGGGACAGAAAACAGAGGACCAGCAAGGACAGTGCAGAGCCGTGGACTGCCCTGAGCTGGTGTGCCTTCAGCAGCTCCACACGGAAATGTCCACCAGGGAACCAGAATGGCCACCAGTCAAGCTTGGGTGAGAGGTGAGGGCTGGAGAGAAATGTGTCAGCAAAATAAATGTGGATTTGAAAATCCCGACGGCCAGGGTGAGTGTGAGGGAGACGGCAGCAGCGGGCTGAGAGAGGGACCCAAGGCAACCTCAGAGGGCAGGCTGAGACGTGGCCAGAGGGAATGGGATTCTGCAGCACGGGTCAGGGGAACCAAGCTGCAGACGAGAGGCCTGATCACACATGCACGGAAGTGTAAAATAAGACAAAAGGTTAGTCAATTCCAAGTACACTCTAGAGGGCCGGGGGTCTTAATCGGCATAGGCTAACCTTTCCCTTGGTGAGGTGGGAAGATGTGTAAAGGGACAGACACTAGCTCTCAGGGTTGTCACGCCAGGGTTACGCTAACTTCCATTTTCACGTTTACATAAAAAGATAAGGGCCAGCTCTCTGCCTTGACCAGGGCTGTGGCATCCAGGTTCCTACCTTTCTTGGGTCCCGCCCTAGGTTTGGAGAGTCTGAGCTGTCAGGAAGCCAAGGCTAGCTGCCCACAGCAGGCCAGTCCCAGGGTACTAGGCAGTAGAAAATCTCTCCGGAACTGGTTCTGACTTCCTGCTCTGGCCCTTTCTGGGCAGGACAAAGGTGAGTTTCAAAAGAACAAGGGGAGGGCACTGGGCCCAGACCTGCCTCTGCTCCCTGAATGTCTGTCCTGCTCCCAGGGGATCTTTAAGGAGCAAAGCTTGTCTGGCTGGGGCAGAAGCACCTTCCAGTGCTCTGTTCCAAGTCAAAACAAAACTACCCTGCTTGCCTCAATGAGGGAGAAGGACACAAAGTTGAGTGGCCAGGGAAGTGGGAGGAGATGAATATGATCGAAGCATGCTCTATGAAATTCACAAAGAACAAGGAAGGAGTTTGCAAAATGAGGAATTAAAAAGAAAGAAGCAAATGGGCCTGGAGGTAGCAGGCCCTCAGATTGTAACAAGTCCCTGCCAGTTCCTAAACAAGGATGTTGGCCTTCTTCCAAGCGGCTGGCCGTGCTGAGAGATCAGTCTTGTATCCTGGGCCCTATCTGAAGGAAAGGTTCTCCAGTAAGTCCTAGAAGACTAACATTTCCAGCCTCGGCTTGGCTTTCGTGTACCCCTGCAGGAACTCCCCATGGCGCCCTTGTGCGTATCCACTGGGGTTCTGCAGAGGCCACCATGGCCCCAAGGATTGCAAGCTGCAAGGCTGAAGGTGGCCAGGGCAATACTTCCAAATTATAGCCCCTTCCATCTTCCTGTCACTGCAGCCCAGACCTGGGGAAACCCTGACAACTCAGGCATAGAGAATGCAAATGAGCCCGAGGCCCTACCCGAGTCTGAAGGGCAGGCGAGGCTAAGCTGGCCCTCAAGCTGACCACATTGTTCCCAGGAGACCCTGTCTATAGGACCTCCTTCAGTAAGCACCCCTCTTTAGGCTCGTGGGCAGGAGCACAGTTTGCTGGCTGGGAGTATGTCCGGTTACACTATGGATGACTTCCAATAGAAGGGAATTTCCCCACCCACCTGTGAAGACAAGGAAGTCGCCTTGTGGGTCTGTCACCGGACAGACCCAAGTCCCTAGGCATGACAATCAAACCTGAAGAAGAGAATCACAGCAAGGTTTGACAGCTAGCTCAGGTAAAAATAAGGCCTATGATGATCCAAGAGAAGACTAACCCTCACTACAGCCCCCACAGGGAAGACACGCGAAGAGTTTCCTCAATCCGTGCTCTCTCCAGCTCTCCCAGGCGTTTTGAGAGTCCAGAGGCAGCAACAGTGACTCTCAATGCTTACATGCGAGGCCAGTGGCTACAGTCGTGGCAGCTGTCCAACCATCCCTTAAGCTAACAGTCTCGGAGCTCAGGGCCAGCAGAGGAAGAGGATGCTCTTCTCCCAAAGAAGGAAGGGGACCAGTAAATCAGGAATAAGACTAAGGAGACTCCATGGAAAGGTACTGAGTACATGTCAGTGTTTAGGGACCAGGAACTGAGGGTCGAAGAGACTGCTCGGTGGTTAAGAGCACTGGCTGCTCCTCCAGAGGACCCAGATTAGATTCCCAGCATGCACTCGGCAGCTCACAATTATCTATAACTCCATGTCCAGAGGATCCAATGTCCTCTTCTGGCCTCCCAGGGCATTTCACACATGTGGTACGTAGACATACAGGCAGGGGAAACACCCGTATACATACCATAAAAATAAACAAAATCTCAAAAATAAAAATAAAATGATTCCATGCTTACAGTGCTTCCCAGAAACTTCCAGAGCTTGCCAGGCACTGGAGAGAAGAAGAAGGATGTGGTGGTTTTAGGATGTCCCAGAGCTGGGCTTGAGGACCCTGGGGACACTCTGTAGCCGTGTCTAGCTAACTGCTCCGAAGGTCAGTTTTATTGCTCAATATGGGATTTAGAAAGCCAGTTCACAGCCCCCAGTGTCTTAAATTGTATGCTGCATATGGGGTCACACAGTTGAGTATGGAGTTCATGAAATATTTAGTAACAGTAAAGGGTTTCTGAAACCTTGCCTTACCTATAAGGCTTTTTCTTACCCATCTCCGGCTTGCTTAACACATCTTGGAACTTTTTCAGTGCACTAATTATACAGGACTTGCTGTATCTATCTGTATCTATCATAAAAGACTGACTTTTATTTGTAGCTGTGTGTATGCATGCGTATCTGTATGGGGATACATGCACACTGATGCAGTACCCAAAGAGGCCAGAAGAGGGCCTTGGGTCTCCTGGAGCTGGAGTCACAGGGTGTTGTGAGCCACCAGACATGGGTGCTACGGACTGAACTCAGGTCCTCTGCAAGGACAGTATATTCTCTTAACCACTGAGCCATCTCACCAGCCCCTGAGTTTTTAAAAAGAGAATCTATGATGTCATCTCATGTAGCACATGTTAAGAACGTGGCTGCTCTATTCCCTTCTGATTGAGATAGGAGGTGGCAATGTTAAGGCTAGACTTGCTCTTACTATATCTATTTATCTATTTTTGGCACTGGAGAGGGAATCTAGGGCCTCTTATAAGTTAGGCCAGTTCTACTGTACCTCTAGCTCTATTGTCTATTTCTTTCAATCTATCCCCAAAGCCTCAATATTTTATTTTATTTTTACTTATGTAAATGAGTGCTCTATCTGCACGTATGTTTGTATGTATGTATGTATGTATGTACGCCAGAAGAGGGCATCTGATCCCATTATAAATGGTTGTGAGCCACCATGTGGTTGCTGGCAATTGAGCTCAGGACCCCTGGGAGAACAGCCAGTGCTCTTACCCGCTGAGCCATCTCTCCAGCTCCCAAATTCAGTATTTTAAAATCAGTGCTAGACAGCTTCCATCCCAAACGCTTGGTTAATTCTGTTGTGGGTGTGGACTTACGCAATAAAGAATGCTTACTCAGCACGGTTGAAGATTTCTATATGTGTAACTCCAACCCTTCACCAGACCGATGAGGTAGTAACTGCCAATATTCCTTTTTTATGAGAAAAGAAACTGAGGCACATGAGACCAATGAAAGACTACTCAAGAGCAAGGGCAGAAACTTCTCCTTCCATGGAAGGGCCCTTCTCCATGACAGTGGGCCCCAAAGCCCTAAAGCCTCTATGGGTGGGACCCTACTGGCACCTCTTGGGTGCTCTCTAATGCATCCAGGTCCTGGTATGCAGCTAGGGGGATGTCTCTTCCTTGGGAATAATGGGCTTTCTCTGTACTCCAAGTCTCCCTGACTTTAAAATCCCTTTTCCCAATGTCTTAAATTAAAAAAAATCTGCAAAAAATTTCCAAGGTCAAGCAGTGGAAGGAAAGTGCTGCGGTTGGAGCTTGAAGCCAGGAAGTCGTGCTGTGCAGATGCACCCAGCCCTCCACTCAACCCTACCACTGGGATATCAGGAGAAAAATTCCCTGTATTTTCCATAAGAGTTCAGCCCTTGACTGATGCTCCCATTGGAAGTCTTATGTAACTGTGCTGAAGCAGAGACAAATGAATTCCACTCATGAGCCACTAGGCCTGTCTGCGAGGGAATCTGCACGAAGAATGGACCTACGGGAACCTAGGTGATATCTTACATCTCCCTCTGAAGCCCCATGCCAATCGAAGAAAGGATGAAGAGATGAGCCAATTTTCAGCCATCAGGGTTCCTTTAAAGGAAGAGGAGCAAGCCCGCCCCAGGGATACAGTCGCCAGTGATGCCAGGCTCACAGTTTCATTGGCTTCATTTCTTCGCAGTTATTAGCTATGCGGTTTGGGCTGTCTGAGAATTCTTAGTATTTTAGAAAATTTTCTGGATGGAATCTCTCTCCAGGCAGAGAACCTTCCCTCAATGCTCCCAACCTTCAAGCCTTCAAACTTTGTTTTATTATATGTCGGTTTGAAAAATTGGATTCGGAAAGCTTATGAACTTGGGAGTGTCTGGATTTGTGTGGTTTTCTCCTAAAGGAGAGCTGTCATCCACCACATAAGGAAAGAAGTACAAAGAGGAGCATACTAAGAAAAAGAAACAAAAATAAATAAAAAGGCCAACTCTCTTCCTAGACAGAGAGCCGTACGCATCATGGCTGGATAGGCTAATGATCCTGCCACAGCAGCTGATCTCCGTGAGCCACTGGCTCATCACCAACCATGGAGAATTCTGGACTGGGACACCATTAGGTGGGAAGATGACTCGGCTCCAGTTATTTCCATAACGCCCCCACAGGACCTCAAGACTTGTGCGCAGGAGTAGAAAGACAAGTTTCTCTATGACCTCACGCTCTCTTTGTTCTGGAGAGAATATGGCAAAGGCAAATAGTTTCTCAACATGAAGTAGGTAAACACGGTACCCACAGGAGAGCCCCACGGCTGGGTCAACACTGCCGTGCACACGGAGATGGGCAGCCCTGAGAGAGTAAGCAATTAACAATTAATTTACGAGGAAAAGAAAAGGGGTTTTCATTCTCTACAAAACTAAATAGTTTCATTTAAAAAAAAAATCAGGAAGTCAAGAGAAGCTGGCAGCAGAAAATAGAGCTCGCAGTTACCTTTCACAAGGCATGATTTCTGTGGACAGCATCTCCTTCCAGCCTGTTTTCACACCCCCACACACCTTAGGTTTGCCTGAATAGCAACCTCACTGTGCGGGCACTTCCTACCCATTTCCTTCATTCACGATAGACTGCGTGCGACCCTGCTCTCAATCGGGTCTGTAAAACATTCACGGTTTCCTAACAGCAAGAAACATGCTTTTCAAACAGGAGCAACAACAAAAATCTCTTCAACTATAGAGTGTCTTTTTCCAGGTCTTTCCCTTCAAGGCTTAGTTACAGTTACAGTTCCCAAAGAATCCTAAAGGTAGAATCTTAAAGCTGAAAGGCCTTTAGAAGTGACCAAGTCCACAGCCCCTCCTCCAAACGTACCTGTCAATCACAGACCCCCGCTTCAGTCCTGGGACGCTGGGAACACATCTTCTCCACTACATATGTGTCTTAGTCCGTTCCCATTGCTGTGACAAAATACCATGAATTCAGGAGCTTATTAACAACTGAGCCGGTTTCTCAGTACTGAAACCGGGAAGCCAAGATCAATGTACAGATTCACAGCTAGCTCACTGCAGCTTCCAAGATGGTGCCTGACAGAGGGGGACAAGTGTGGGAGGGGTGAACTGCTCCCTCACACCTCTTAGGAGATCACTAATTCCATGTGTGACAGCGCTATTTTACGTACTGACCTCTTATACTTAATTCTATTGCACTGGCAGTTACCTTTCAATGAATTTGGGGAGGGCACATTCAAATTGTAGTGACATGTATTCAGCCATTTGCTGTCCATCAAGGGACTCGACAGAGGGTTGGATACCCGATCCCTTATGTAGCTCTTCATGATCAGAGTCCATGGACATATAACCATCCCTCCTCCTCCTCCTCTTCCTCCTCCTCCCTCTTCCTCTTCTTTTTCTTCTTCTTTTTTTTTTCCTTGTTGTTGTTTTTTTTCAAGACAGGGTTTCTCTGTTGTAGCTCTGGCTGTCCTGGAACTCACTCTGTAGACCAGGCTGGCCTCGAACTCACAGAGATCCGCCTGCCTCTGCCTCCTGAGTGCTGGGATTAAAGACACATGCCACCACCATCTGGCTTGCCTGCCCCTTCTTAACGGTCTATGCAGAATGCCAGTGTTACTTGTATTTCCTTACTTACTGTTAGGCACATCTATGGTTAGGGACTATCATTAGTCCTGCTTTTTTCAGCTGAGAAAATGGGTCCCAGAAGATACATAACTTATTTTGGGCTGTAACACGTAGAGGATCTAGGAATTATAACTATGGCCCAATTATCGCTAACTCACCCGGACCCTGCCCGTCCCGTCTCTCCACTGTAGTAGCCACACAGAAGGACCAGGAGTAATACACGGATGTCATAAGGCTCTACTAAACTTGCTTAGGAAATACTAAGTTACATAAGGTAGGATTTAGCTAAAGAAAACCCCTGATTTTCTTATCAGGAAAAGCAGAATTCTGCCCGACAGGCAGGATGACCCTGGCTAACAGCTGCACAGGAAAAGCAGCCTTGGTCCATGTTGGGATAACTATGACAATATTTTACATTATCCATCACCTGCTTCGTCCAAACAATCAAACTTTGGAATTTCTGTCTCAGGGAAAGGTGTTGAATTGCTCAAACTGTATCTTGAGGCTGATAGGAGTTTCAGTTCAGTTCGGTTCAGTTCAGGGCCGGCTCTTTTTTGTGCCTTAGCCAGAACGAGTCAGGTGCTATGATTAAAGAGTTTTACTTAGTAATCTCTAAGTGGTGGGCAGATTTCATGCTGGGAAGGCGTATTAGTCCTCTACTGGTAGGAACCCATCGGTTCTATATCTAAAATGTATTTCTGAGTCATACATACCCCTTCTCCCGCTCTGCCGGAGCCGCTCCAACCCAAGCCACATCAACTGTGCCTGCATGTGGAGCAGCCTCCTGTGTTTCTTCTAGTCCATTCTTCATGAGTAAGACACGCCCCCCACCACACACACCTGTTCCCTGTATGCCGAACCCTTCACTGGGTTACCCCTTCTCCTCACTGAGGGTAAAACCAGAACCTTTCCCTGTGCCTGCTCCCCCTAAAAGTTCTGCTTATTTTTTTTCCTCTCTCATTGAGCTCTAGGTGACACCAGCCTTCTGAAACCTTCTTGAACTCCGGGTTTCTTCTCTGCCTCAGGACCTGTGTTCTCCTCGCTCCTTCATCTAGACCACCTTTCCCTACACCCTGGCTAGGAATCTCACACTGTACAGAAACAAATGTATCCGTTCCTTTGGTTCTCTGATTACCATTTACAAATTTCTCTCCTGTTTTTTTTTTTTTTTCTTTTTTCTGAGCCATGGCCACAGACTACAGTCCATTGTGCTTGTTTATAATCTGCCTTTATATGGGAAGACAAGGTCCTCAGAGGCTCCTGTTCTCTCTCTGTCTCCAGCACGGAGTGCATTCATTCCTGGTACACTGCAGTTGTTTGGTAGGACAAAGCCAAAAGACCTACATTCTAGTCTGGGCTCTGCTATCTAAAGCTTCCTCAAGTGAGCCAGCCAGCTATTGAGCATGGACAAGTCTTTACGCCCCAACTATTAAGAGGGATAATAGTTTTTCTATCCTACAGTGCTATTGTGAGGGTCCTACAGCACAAGGCTTGTGAAAGAGCTACAGGAAGATGCTGGTCTGCGAATGTCAGGTTTCAGAACCTCCATAAGAAGAATGGTTTCCTGTGGGAAACCCAGAGCCAATACTCCGTCCATTTTATTTTCCAGAAACAGCGCCTCAGTTATCCACACCTCCCCCCCCCCCCCCACGACTCAACTCTCTGAATGATCATTTGTTCTTTACTCTTCGGCAACATTCTTTTTGTTAACAGTAACTTTTAATGGAAGGTTCAGAAACTTCCCTGGGGATCCCAGAATTATGTAGACCCAGACCTGCTCTGATTGTGAAGGACAGGAAGATAGTCCCTCTTGCTAACATTTAGAGGTGGTCCCCCATTTCTTTTGAAAGTCTAGCTGTCAAAGGACTTCTTCCAAAGGCACCTTGGAGTGCACCCACCCTTCCTAGCAGAGCCTCACACTAGTGCCCCCCATGTAGCAGGAGCTACAGATCTCCTCCAGTTCTCTCTCTCTTTTTTTTTCCAGACAGAGTTTCTCCGTTATTAACTCTGGCTGTCCTGGAACTCACTCTGTAGACCAGGCTGGCCTCAAACTCACAGAGATCCACCTGCCTCTGCCTCCCGAGTGCTGGGATTAAAGGCATGTGCCACCACCGCCCGGCAGTCCTCACTTTTTTAGGCGTAGCTCTCTGTATTGACCTCAGTTTGGCAAAGTTGTCCCTGAGGACCATGCAACCAACAAAACCATCCTGAGGCTTTTACAGCAACACAAACACACCCTCAGACAAGGCCTGTGCGGCACCCCATCACGAAGATCCTCTATCCAGGGACACTGTCCCAGCACAGTTAGCTAGCTGTTCATCATCCAAAAGGGCTCTATTTGGGAGCCTTGTGGGGTGTGTTACCACTGACGGCTTTCTTGCTAGGCAGTCTGCTTCGGTGCGTCAGCATAAAGAGCGTCGACTTTAAAAATATTTACTTTACCTGCAAGACAGCGAGAACAGAGGCCTCACAGGAGATGCCAGACATGAAAGTCATTCTCCACACTGATTCTTTAGATCACAATTCTGCCTGCAGTGCTTTCGCTGGAGCCTTTAGGGTCTAGGGAGAATCGTAAGATGTCTAAGATTACACGGGAAGTGAATAACTCAAATGAAGATCTTTTGACTAGACTGACAGTGGTACCTCCAGGTTGTGGGAAATCTGGGTCATAGCAACGTCAACAAGAAAGTACAGAAATCACCTACTATTCCCAGCAATCTGGGGAGTCGACTTGATTCTTGCTTTTCTCTTATACGGTCTCGAGGTGATTATCAGAAGCTGCTCATGAGCTAGCTGGCAAAGACACCTTGATGCCAAGAAGCCCCGGCAGGAGTCTAAAATCCCAGAGACTTGAAGCCAATGGCATTTCCAAGTCATAACACCCCGTGAACCTTATCATGGAGTACAATGTCGAGTTTTTCTCTCTAAAAGGTATTTTCAAACGAAGGGCAGATTCCCCAAATACCTATGCCCCCAAATGTCAGTGTGATGGATGCTCACATTCCATGCCTGCCTGTCTAGGCACAAAGAGGGGCGGACCAATGCATGAGATCTTTGCCACTTGGGTATCTTTCCCCATCTTCTTCCATCCATCTCATTTACCTCGGGTACAACGAAAACCAAGCTGTGTTTCAAGTCCCACGTTCTAACCTTAAAAGGTGAATCAAGGATATTTTGGATTCTTTTTTGTAGAAAGGAGAAAACTGGAATTAAAAAGCATTTGTGTGTGTGTGTGTGAGTGTGAGCGCACAAGTGCATGCAAAGGCCAGAGCAGGATGTCAGGTGACTTCCTCCATGGCTGTCCTTTCTACTGCCTGGATGCAGTCTCTCTCACTGAACTGGGAGCCTGCTGTTTCAACCAGACGGACAGCCCATTGAGCAGCTGGGATCCAGCTCTCTCTAACTCCTCAGTGCTCGTTAGAGGCGCAGTCGTGTCTGGCTCATTTGGTTTTCACGTGAGTGTTGGGGACTTGAACTCAGGTCTTCATGCTTACGGAGCACCTACTCTTACCCACTGAGCCTCCTCCCCAGCGCGCGTCTACCGTATTAGAAAGAAAAAGCCTGTTCTCACCCAAGGTATGTGAATGTAATTGTTTCCCTTCCCCCAAGATCTCTGGAAGCATTTATTTCGGTACCATGCGGTCAACTCCATATTTTATTCTCTCCAGGTTAACTCCTCAAAAGCTCTGTAGCTGTCTGAAGCGGTGTGAATAACTGATTTGCGCATGTGCATTTACGTCCTTACGTAATTACATGGTGGGGAAAGCCTGGGGACAAGCATGTGAATCAGGGAATCTTTGTCAGGAATGGCAGACGGCAAGCCTTGCTGCTGATGCACGGATTGAGTATTCTCTATTCCAAGTTAGAAGGGCCTGCTCGTTTGTTTTCTAGGTTCAGCCAAAACAGTGGGAGTTCAACAGATATCTGTACTCATCAAGTCAGGATCATCTAGGCATGGCAACCTACCATCTGTAATCCCAGCACTCAGGAGTCTGAGTAGGAGAATCATGAATGACAGGCCAGCCTGGGCTACACTGTAAGACTCTCAAAACACACACACACACACACTCTCTCACATACATGGATATTCACACATACATGCACACATGCCTCCATGCACATATGCACACATACATGTATACACACACATATACAGACCCCCAGGCACGTGCACACACATATGCACATACAAAGAGACAGACACACACGTGTGTACACACATCTTTTGCGTACCTCTGTCATGACTGCACTGTCTAGCCAAAGATCTGTTGGCTTAAAATATACAAACTGCCCTGAACTCTTGCATACACATAGAAATACTAAGTAAAAATCCAGGTGTAGAGGAATAGGCCTATGTACAAGCTAGGAAGGGTATATATTCCAGGGGTCTATATGAAGGGATTGCGTTTAGAGGCCTGCGTGGTTCAGATGGAATGCAGAAAGAATGTCAAAATGTTAGCACACACGTTTAACCCAGTATTCAGAAAGTATTTAATCCCTAAGACAGAAACAGACTATGGAAGCAAACAGGAAGTCAGTGTCAGATAGGAAGTGACATCTGAGATGAGTCAGATAGAAGAACAGGCAAAGTAACTAATCAGAGGAAGAGTTAGCAGAGTGAGTCAGAGTGAGGACCCGCCCAGTCCTCATGATAGAAAAGAGGGCTCTCAGCTCAGAGCAGAGTCAGTTACAGAGGCAGGATAATGCTAGCAGTCTGTGGCAGACAAACAGAAGAGAAGACACAGAGACAAAGAAGCAGTCTGACTGAGGAGCAGAGAGGGTGACTGAGACAATATGGAACAGTAGGAGCTCAGGGAGAGACAGGGACACAGAGGCAGCTTAGCAGCAGAAGTCAGTATCAGACAAGAAGAGTGAGTCAGTTTGAAGCCAACCAGAGTAGTTCAGTCTGAGGCAGTCAGAGTCAGCCAGATTTTGCCAGAGTTAGAAGAGTTCGGTCAGAAACAGTAAGCTGGCTCAGAAGGTCAGACTGAACAGTCAGCACAGACCTGAGTTTAGAAGGAGCTCGTCAGAGTGGCTTAGTCAGTAGTGGAGGTTTAAATGTTCGAGATTGTACAGAGGCTGAGGTGGAAGCCTTCCAGTTCTATGCATAAGTCAGATTGTATGGACTGAAACGCTCCAGGACTCCAGGCTGAGAACCAGTGATTTAATTAGAAAAAAGAATAAACTGCTTTTTTTTCCGAATCAATACTTCCATCTGGTGAATCTATGTCTACATCCAGGAACTCAAAATTAAGCGGGAGGGATACAAGGAAATCCACGGTGCTTGGGTCAATATTGCCAAAATAGGGACTTCCAAAGTAGAGATACTTGTTTTGTTTTGTTGTTGAGACAGGGTTTCTCTGTGTAGCCCTGGCTGCCCTGGAACTCACTCTGTAGACCAGGCTGGCCTCCAACTCAGATTCAGAAACAGGGAACAGGGCGGGCTTCAGCAGGCTGCCCGCGGCCTTCGGCCCTCATCCCCCCTTTCTTCCCTCAGAGAGTCCCTCTACTGCTGCTGACAGAAATGAGCAACTCTGAAAACTTTCCTCCCACCTCCCATGTAGAACAGCCAGTAAGGAAAAGAGCGTGAAGGCGGTGGTGGCTCTCGGAGGGAAGTATGCCATCCTTCTGTCCTTCTTTTCTACTTTTCTGCTTGGGACATGATGGCTAGCGCCATTTTGAAAGAGATGGTGCAGACCAAGAAACTGTTGGTCTCTCAGCCTCCAGCTCAAGCTACTGGACAGTAGCAAACACCCCTGAGCTTTTGTTAGATGAGAAATACAAGCCCTTGCATATTTAGGCAACTTGCACTTTGAAGGATGAACACAGGAAAAGGGTAATGATGTCTCTCTCTCTCAAATAGCAAAATTAAATTTAAATCAGGTTCAAGTGAGTCCTTGTTCAACGGCACAGTCCTGTATATAGCCAAGTGCAAAAATATGTCTCAAATATGCTGAACTTCTCATCCGTCTAAATTTGGAGGCAGATGGAAGATTTAGGTAAACATCTGAAGGAGGGCGGCCCGCAAGATCTACCAAATTAACTCCAGCGCTGGCGAGAGCTGCAGTCGGCTGACGAGGCCTCTCTGAAGCATCCGTCGGCACATGGCAAGCCTGCTCTGTGGGGTTGCTAGTCTCAGGCAATCGTCCATACGGAGTCCCAACATCGCCCTTAGGTGGGCTCCCTTCCTGAGAGGTTCTGAGCACACAGGGGCTTCAGAAGCAGGTTTTCAACAAAAAGATGTCAGCACCACATGACTCAAGCATACGCTGAGCAGTTCAAAGCCACGAGTTCAAAGCCCCTCACAGTTCTCTCTGGTCCTATTTCCCTTCTCTGTCACATTCTCATCTCTGTCTGACCCTTGGCACATCTTCAAGGTTTGGAACTGGAAACCAATGGTTCCACTTTGAGTCCCAAGTCTGTCAACAATGAGAGGTCACGACTACACGGCCTCGACCTCCTGGTCTAGAGAAGAGCAATAAGAGCTCTGACTCCCACCGTGGTGAGATGGTTACGTGGGTTAATGTCCTGGGTGAGCTGCGGCAGGAAATCTGGATAGCTCATGGTCAGGGCCAGAGGCATTTGGAGCGGCTGGTCTAGTAACCAGACACTGCTCTGCAAACCAGGACAGGGGGCCCTGCTCACTCCGCCCACTCCGTACCCAGAAACTGTTTTTGAGAGGTGACCACAGGGGTTCCATAGGCAGCTGGGGCCGAAGCTACAGCCGGTTCCCATGATTCTTACGGTCCAGGACAGTCAGATGGGGGCCCACAGCTGTACTTACAGCTCTGCAGGTCTGAAATTTTGAAAATAAAATTTTCAAAGAGGAAATCAAAGGGATCTCGGGAAAAGCAAAGCAGACAGGATTAAGACCCTGTGAAAGTCCCTGCCTTGTGCTGCGAGGTCTTTGGTGGCTTGGTCACAAGCCAACGACCACCACCTTCTGTTTCAATAATCCATATGGCAATTTATTCTTTTACTCGAAAACTCCTATCACTCTGTATTTATAATCTAATTGAGGATCATGAAGATATTCTTTTTTCTGGAGCTGGCTAGATCATATGGTAAATGCTCTTGCCATCAAGCCCAATGATCTGAGTTTGATCCCCAGAATCTACTGGAAGGAGAGGAGTGACTACCGCAAGCTGTCCTCTGGCTTCCACGGGTGCCATGGCACATGTATGTGCATACATGCATGTGTGTGTGTGTGTGTGTGTGTGCATGTGTGTGCAACACACTCAATGTAATAATTTTTAAAAGATTCTTTTTTCTAATTATGGTGGTAAAATATAGGGAACACAAAATTTATCGCTTTTAACCATTTAAAAACACCAATTTACACGTATTAGCTGTTTACACTAATGGGGCTAAGCACGCTGCTTCCACACAGACAGGCGCTGAGCACGCGCGGGTCACTTGCGCCTCCCTTAAGAGGGCGCTGTGCAGCATTAAAGACGCTAATGTTGAGTGGCAAGCAGCACTGTCCTTTCTCAGACGTTTCCTTTCCCGGCTGGACTCTGCACACACTGAGTGCCTACTGAACACCAGATCCCAATTCTCCTGCATATCCAGCCCTCGGCAGCCACCGTCCTGCTGTCTCTGTGACTCTGACCGCACGAGAATCCATACAACAGGAGTCACACGGTATTTGCCCAGTGTTTGGCCTAATGTAACGTTTTCGAGATTCACCCATGTTGCAGCATGTGCCAAAACTGCTTTCCTTATGAAGGCTGAATAATATCTCCCTGCAGGATATGCTGAATTTTGCTCATTCTTTCCATTGCCAGTAAATATTTGGGCATGCTTCCACGCTGCTGTGAGCATGGGTGTATAAATAACACGAGTTACTGCCTTACTTCGGTAGAACATATGCCTTGCTTATTCTAAGGAAATTTTTTTTGTGTGTGTATGTTTGTTTTGTGTTTTTCGAGACAGGGTTTCTCTGTTGTAACTGTGGCTGTCCTGGAACTCACTCTGTAGACCAGGCTGGCCTCGAACTCACAGAGATCTGCCTGTCTCTGCCTCCCGAGTGCTGGGATTAAAGGTGTGTACCACCATAACCCGGCATTCTAAGGAAATTTTTAATCCATTCGTTCAGAATTTTATGCCGTGTGCTTTGATCACATTCACCTTGTCCCAACCCCTCCAAGATCCACGTCGCTTCCCTACTTGACCAGCTTTGTGTCTTTTTTTCTTAAAAAACAACAACAACAACATCAAGTCTCCCACGTGCTGCCCATGTAATCTTGGATCTGCAGTTTTCTGCTGCAGAGTGGTAGAATTACCACGGTCTACACTCTCAAAGAAAACTGACCACCCCTCTCCTGGTAGGAACCAATGGACAATTGCTACTCTAGCCCCCCTCCATTTCCTGGCTCATTCATCCAAGGAACACTATGTGTCTGCCCTGTGGTCAGAGGCACTGTGTAGATGCTGGGAGAAACACCTGCACACCGTGCTGCCCCGAGGAACATGGAAATGGAAGCGAGGTCCTTGGCAACTAATGGGTTCTCTAGTGGAACAGAACACACACACACACACACACACAGACACACACAGATGTAAGACGGGATATACAATGGGGACGGATGGCCATTTGCATGCTTACAGAGCCTGGGCACTGCAGCAGTCAGATCTGGCGCTGAAGCTGCACAGACATTCTCTGGAGAGTCGCTGGTATTGAGTTCACACTCGGAAGCCCAGGAAGCTGGAGTCTGTTATCAGCAGAGATCACAGCAGCAAGAGCCTCACCTGGAAAATGAAGAACGGAGAGAGCGCTGCTCTTGGCCTGGACCCTTTATCTGGGAGGCTTGAGAGATGTCCGTCCCAAATGTCCGTCCTCTCTGGAGATGGTCCCGCAGACACACCTGTGTCCATTTTCACGAGTTCAGACAACTTCCTCCATTCAGCAAGCGACCGACTACGACCAACCGTCACAGTGTGTACAGAGGCGATGTCTCACAGATGAGTTGGTTAGCATTCGGAAATGTCTCTTCCATTGGGTATTTTTCTTGCTGCGCTGCTGACTTTTTTAGGATCCTTTCTTAGCCTCCCCCCGCCCCAGGCCACGCTCCTCCCTTCAGCTCTGCAGACTCACTATGGCTCCAGCCAAGCCCCTCGCGCTCTATCCGGTCTTCGCAGGCTAACTCGTGTCCATCCCGAGCATCGTCCCACGCCTGCCTCCTGACCCGTCGGCTGCGGGTCTCTGAACCTGGCAGCGAGGGAGGGCGGGATGATGGCTTGGGAAGGCTACGACGGCAGAAAGAACCTGATGGAGGCTGGCGGCTGTGCAGAGCCGGGTCCTCACTCTGCCAAGGTGGGATGCAGGGGTGGACGCGGCTTCTCCGCTCTTCCAGATACGTCACCTTCATACAGGTGAGCGGAGAGAAGCTTGGCATGCTCTCTGTGCCGCCGCTCTGGGCCTGCCGGATCTGTGTCCCTACAGCCATCACACGCCGCTGGGTCCCGCACCCTTCCGTTGCACAGACCACAGGGAGAAATGGAAAGGCTTTGCTGACCCTTGGAGACAGATCGAAGCTGTGCATATATTTCTGGGATGGATGGCTATGCCAAACTCTTCTAACACAGAACAAGATTGTTTTTTGTCTCAAAACAGGCTGGAGCTCCAGGCAAGGCCCCTGCTGCCACTTCGCAGGACCAGAGAGAGTTAACCTTAACGAGGGCTTAGCAGCAACCTTTTAGAGCCTCAGGACACACTGCAGAGAATTCCTGGCTCTAAAGAGTGGCTCAGCCCATCGGGAGCTTGACCCTCCATGACCCGTGCTGCATCGCACAGATAGCCAGTCCCATGGAGAGATAACCCACACTGGAAAAACGTATTCCTCAGCAAAACAAGGACACGTCTGCCTAACCAGATACGAGTCCCACACAGATATCCACCTGATACGCCCTACATAACTAGGGTACAGGAACACAGACACACTGCCTGAGGAGAACCGCCCCCCATAACGGCAGCCCCCTACAATGTCTTGCATGCTGTTATAGCCATGCTGGAGTTCATCTGATCAACTCGATCTTTTCGTTTTGTTTTGTTGAGTTTGTCAACCACCCACACATCCCTGGCCTGCCAACACAGTGCCTGCACAGCAAAAACCCATCCAGGATCAGATAGGCTGGTGCAGGCTCAAGTACAATTACAAGATGTTGGTCAAAAAGGCAACCACAGTTTCCCTTTAATTGGATTAGAAGAAGAAAATAAAATCCCAGATGGCAGAGAGCATGGCAAGGGAAAGAAACAGGAGCAGATTACACTCACTCACGTTCGGGACACACTACGCCACCATCAAGCACGCCGCTCCTTTTTGACTCTATGCACTTGACAATCAGAGGGGCAAGAACACCCAGCCTTCATGCTCTTAAAAGCTGGAGACAAGGAACAGAAGAGATGGTCCAGCGATTAAGAGCACTGGCTGCTCTTTCAGTGGACTGAGGTTCAGTTCCCAGCACCCACAACAGTGGTGTACAACCACCTATTACCACAGTTCCGGAGATTTGAGACCCTCTCCTGGCCTCTGTGTGCATCAGGCCTGCATGTGGTACGCATACATACACGTAGGCACTCATTCAAAATAAAAATAAACACCTGTTTGTTTGTTTTGTTTTTTCAAGACAGGGTTTCTCTGTTGTAACTCTGGCTGTCCTGGAACTCACTCTGTAGACCAGGCTGGCCTCCAGCTCAGAGACACTCCTGTCTCTGCTTCCTGAGTGCTGGGATTAAAGGCGCATGCCAACATGCCCAGCAGCCGTATGAAATCTTTAAAATGCACTTATGTCACCCAATTGTGCTCCTTTAAGAATCACACAGGGGCAGCCTCACACTTAAAACCTAGATTGTCTGAGACACCTAGCTCAGCCTAGGCTCCAGCAGAAAGCTTAAATGAGGTGGAGGGGAAGTCTAAGGCACAAATATTACTTCCTGAATTCACATACATGCCATCTACACCCACCCTTCCCCCACACTGGCCCCAAGCCAATGGTAGAAACACTAGGGAGAGAAGCAAGCCGCTCTCGCAGGCCGTCACCGGCCAGTGAGGCCAGGGGCCGTGTACCAGGGTAGGGTTATATAAGCAGGCCTGCTACAAAAGGCATTTCAGAATAGCAGAGACTCAAAGGCAGCCAATGCCGGGACCGACCACAGTCCTTCTTCTCATGCTGGCCCCACAGGACTGCAAAAGAGGCCCCAGCTTTGTGCCTCATTAGCTGTGAGGAGGGCCACTGACAAAGAAACTCACGTCATTAAATCCATTGGCCTGGACCTCAGTGGCCCATCTGGCAGAGGACACAGAAGTTAGGCTTGGTTTACAGGTTAGCAGACAGCAACGAGCTCCGGACAGTTTCGTCACACTTGGATCCAGGATGATGAAATTTAAAAGCAAAGAGAAAGGCATGGGCCTCCGAACATCAAATGCGCTCCCACCTCGAACCGATGCTCGCTGCAGGGGGGCATTTGTGGAGAATGGTTCTTGGTTTTGGCTGACTGCATTTGTCATGAGCTCAGAATGAGGCTGCCAAAGGCGAAAAAGAAAAAGGTAGCAATAAAAAAACAAAACAAAATAAAGCCCAAAAAACAAAGAATCCACCACTGCCCTGGATGGCTGAGAGCCACAGGGTTGCATTAGACTGAAGCCACAAAGGATCTGAGAAAGCATCCATCGTGAGGTTAGACCTAGCCACTGGGAAGGGACAGCCCACCCTGCTCTGCTCCGTCCTGAGCAGGTAACCCAAGGAATGGCTTTGTACATCCTGGTCCAATCCTCCCCAAGGATGGTAAGGGACAAGAAGCAGCATACCATGAAGCTGGTGACCCTCAGAAGGAAAACTGGAAGGTGGGTGGAGGGGGGCAGTGAATCAGAAATCAAGAGAAACGAAAGCTGCTCTGGGGATCTAAGGATGTATGAAAGCTGGTAGCTATGTCTACCGCCTCCAGAGGGTCTCACGCAGCCCCCTGGGTGGTCTCAGAAGCAGCGATTCTAAGTTCCCAGGTGACACTGAAGCAACTGGCCCAGGGACACACGTGAACACTGCCCCAACTACCAAAACTGTCATTGATTTCTCTGGCTGTTTATTTGCTTTGTTATTTTAATTAAATATCCAGTTTGCTTTATTATTTTAATTATCTAGTTAACTAATTATACTCTTTTATACAGCGTCTCATATAGCCCAGGCTACCCTTGAACTGGCTATACAGCCAAAGAGTACCTTAAAGTGACCCTATTTCTTTTTATATCCTGTGTCCCTAAGATTTCCTTAAGGCATAATGGCCTGTCTACCGGTAAATCCAAATTTGGGGGAACTTATTAGTTTTAAAACCATATACACTTGTGGGGTTTGTTGTTTGTTTTTGAGGCAGGGTTTTCCTGTGTTGCCTTGGCTGTTGCTGGGATAAAAGGAATGCACTACCACGCCCAGCAAAATCCTCATACATTCGCATCTGAGATTATGTACTTTCTAGAAATGCAGACTGCTTGGAATCCAGCCTCTCCCTTCTGACCACGCGTAAGGAGTTCTGTCAGCCCAGCTTCTTAAGCTGACCTGTTTCTGCCTCTGCTGCATTTTCTATAATCCAGTTCCCCACAGGTCTCCTACTTCTCCTAGGTTTTCTCACTACACGTTCTGCAGAACAAGTTGCATAACATATTAAAGAGTGACCTGCTTTTATCAAATGATATCTGGCTTCCCCACCTTCTGAAATAGTAAATACAGACCTAACCCTTTCCCCCTGAAGCCCACACCGAGCCCGTCACTCCTGTCTATTAGGACAGAAGAGCTGCATTCAGTCCTTAATTGATTTTATTTTTCCTCTTATCCTTGAAGTTTCAGACTTTAGACCCTGCTAGGAAAATTCCCAGCATATGGGAATGCATACCAAGTGATGTGCAGAGCAATGCAAATGACGAGCAGACGTAACGTTTCTAAACGGCTTGAGCAACGTTTGTAAGTCCCACTGGGCTCCCTGATTTGCCTCACCACGCTCGGGCAAGGAGTGTATCTTGTACCCTTTTTCTTCTTTCTTTTTCCTTTTTTTTAAAGTATTCTAGACTATCCTGGAATTAGGCCGTGTAGCAGGTTGCTACTGTGCTTTTTTACCCTTTAGTTCAAGAAAGAAGTTTAAAAAAGAATAGGAAGAAAGAAAGGAATCTTCACTGCCCTTGTTAGAGGTCTGGAAAGAGAGAAAGAAAGGAAGAAAGAAATCTTCAGAGGCCTTATTGGCTGTCTGCAGCTTGGAGAGCAGGAGCGGACAGTGAGCTGGACTAACGTCTCAGTGCAATGTCCCTGAACCTAATTCCTCCAACCAGAGTCCCTCTAAGAAATAAGCAGCAACAACCAACCACCTAACCAACTGCACCCAACACAACCAACAACCCACACCAACAGCCCAGGCTCTATCTACTCTGAGCAAAGTTCCCAGAAGCAGGCAATCCTAAGGACAAGCTGCACATGGCAAAATAGTTGCATGTAACCAAATCATAGCCACCAGTAACGAATTATCTAAATCAAACCCATTCTCATCCACGTATGTTTTGGAAACAAAAACATATTCCCAGCACTGTTCTGTGTTTTTAGAGAAACCAAGATCTTCAAAGAGTCTCGCTCCAACGTAGTCCAAGCTGGCCGCAAATCCCCTGCCTCAGCCGCCTGAGCCTTGGAATTACAAATAAGTGTACTAAGTCTGGCTTGGATTCTCTCTCAGAGACAGTTGGTCTCCGGACACGCTCAGCACCCGACACTGATGAGCTAGGGACACAGCCCCTGCTCAGAAGTCATCGGAAGGGTGCAGGCCCTAACCTGCCGCTGTTGTTTCTGTGGCCTTCGCCGTCTCAGCGTCTCCAGGTCTCAGCTTATGCACTTGGAAATGACAGATATTATGACATGACAGGAAGGACCTTATCCTCATGTTCAGATCAGCCGCACAGGGCTTATGAGTGCTTGCTGTGTCCAGGCTCACAGTATGCACACACACACACTCACACATTCACACATACACACACACACAATCACACACATGCACACAATCACACATTCACACACATACACATAGATACACACATGCACACACATACTCACACATATACACACACTCACTCACACACATACGCTCACACATACCCACACACATATACACTCAGACACACACACATACACACACACGCTCTCATACACAGGCACACACACACACATGCAGACTCATACACACACACATACACACACACACAATCACACATTCACACACATACACATAGATACACACATCCACACGTACACACATACAGACACACATACACTTACACACATACACTCAGACACACACACACTACACACACTCATACACCTACATACTCTCATACACACAGGCACACACACAATCACACATTCACACATACACATAGATACATACATGTACACGTATACACACTCACACATATACACACACTTACACATATACTCACACACCTACACACTCTAATACACACATACACTCACACACATACACTCACACACACCCCCACACATATACACTCAGATATACACACATACACACACTTACACACTCATATACCTACACATACACACACTTACACACTCATATACCTACACACATATACACACTTACACACTCGTATACCTACACATACACACACACATACACACACTTACACACTCATATACCTACACACACACATACATACTCATATATATTCACACACACTCATGCACACACACTCACTCATACACACACACACACACACACACACACACACTATACACATGTGCTGGACACATGACATCCTCGCAAACAGTTCATGAGGAAGACTGGAGCACTTAGGGTGAGGGTCATTTCAGGGCCAAGGATGAAAGGGTGGGAGTGACTGAGCTAAGAAGAAAGCTGTCACAGCCTCACACACCCCCCCCCGGGGGGTTGCAATGTCACTAGCCCCACCCTCCACCATACCTCTGTAGCAACCCTTCTCCACTGACCCCCCAGGCTTTCCTAGCAGTGAACGCCCTCAATCTTCTCTGTACTTTGGGCACACTGATCCCTGATCCCTTTAAACAGTTTCTACTCATCCTTACTCCAGCTACTTTCTGGCTCAAAGCACAGCTGTGGTCTGAGACCACCCCGTGTTACATCGTTACAGTGCCATGATCTACAAATTAAAAATGGAATTGCAGTCACACTTGCTTCAAAATATTGTTTCTGTAAGATGTAGAAACCACCATCACCATCAGCTACAAACTTTTTTTTGTAAACTTGGTATTCCAAGGGAGGAATTCCCGCTCCTTTGGATGTGATCTCCTTCTTCTAGCTCCATGTCATTCACACTTAAGTAACTGTAAAAAGCCATCCCTGTCTTCTCCCTCACCCTGGAAGCAGCTATCAAACCTGGCCACCACCTCTCTTGCTGCCCAGCCCTAAGGTTTTCCCACCTCCCAATCTCCACTCCCTCCTCTTCACACCTCAACCCTTATGCAGAGGCAGCCAGCTGGGGGAAGGCACCCAGAGCCTTCTCTATTGGCCACAGGGCACGCACTTCTCCCTGGGGGCCTCAAAGCTGCTCAGACTCAACAAAACTGAACTTGTCCTTTTTTCCTGGAATCTGCTCCCTCTCTCCAGAGCTCCTTGTTTCTCGGAAGAGCAGCATCCAAACTTGGAGAAAGACATTCTGCACTCACATCCTCCACAAAATGATCTCCAAGCCTGCCTCCTCTGAGTCACCCTCCGGGCTACCCACCAAGTCATCCCAGTCTCTGGGACCCAACCCTGCATATTCTAGGGCTCCCCGGGTCCCTTCCCCACGGGGCAGCTAGGGTGAGAGCTTGTGGTTTGGGTTCAAACAGTTCTCTACCTCAGACTCCCAAGTGGCTGGGCCTAAAGGCCGTGCGTACCTGCACCTGGCTGGTTTTGTTTTTAGTCACAATCATGTGAGGATACACATACGCACAGGTGTGCAGCTGTTCCAAAGACCCTCCTACCAGGTCACAGGCCCCGCCTCCGCCATATCCCAGGAGCACCCTTCTCCACTGCCAGCCTCAGGCTCTCCTACCAGCGAAAAGCCTTCTCCTCTGCCCTTAGGGCATACTGACCCCTGATCCCTTTACTTCCCAAAGCTCTCTCTTTAAACAGCACCTACTCATCCTTAGCCCACTTTCCACTTTCTGGTAAGGGGTCTGCACCCCAAAAAGCTGAGCTACAGCGCATCTGTGCCCCACAGCAAGGTCCCAGCTCACAGTAAGCAGAACACACCACTGGTTTGCTCAACTGACTCTCTGACCTCACCTCGGTCAATTTTATTGTTTTCAGGAGCTGTTCCTCCCCCACGGTACTAAGAGAAATCACTAAAGCTTATTCCACTTAACTCACACTACGCAGTACTAATGATAAGCCCCGGGGGGCCAGGTTAGGGCCAACACCAGTATCTCCTCAGGGGAGGGCAGAAAGGGCAATATCCCATACCTCCTCCTCAGCCCCTTCTGCTCAGAGTTCATTCGGGAAGTAATTACAGCCTGCCTAGGCTGCAGGTACCTACTGCGGTGCTAACTTCACCTCTTAAGCCGCTCGGCCTCTGAGTCTAAACCTTGCCTCTCGAAGAAGAAGCGTGCACACCTTCCCAAGGGAACTCTCCAGTCTTCCCAGTGCCACACACAACTTTTGGGCCATTTCTAATACCAGCAAAAGATAAATCAGCAACATCGGAACGACCTGGATACTTACTAAGTACCACACAGACAGTTCTCCACAATAACTCACTTTTCAAG
Organism: Cricetomys ansorgei; assembly: GCA_026225945.1. NCBI lineage: Eukaryota > Metazoa > Chordata > Mammalia > Rodentia > Nesomyidae > Cricetomys > Cricetomys ansorgei. The sequence goes on from JAMJFZ010003988.1 coordinate 61,901, forward strand.
ACTTTACTTCCCTCCAGGCACTGTCAACGAGAGCTGCCCCAAAGTTTCCAGACTTAGGCTTATAAGTGGCTTAATGAACAATAAAGACAAGTTTCATGCATACAACATAAAGAAGGCGAGTTCTGTTTCTCCATCCATCCGAGAAACTCAAAATTAGTATTATCACCGCTCCCTTAAGCTTCGTGATTATTGCTCTTCAGTTTTAAAGGTTAAAAAAGGTGTGAGCCATGGTGCCCCCAAACTGGCATCAACCCCCGACTTGCCCAGCACCGAGACAGCACTTAGGACTGCCAGCCCCTACCTGGAAGCTTGGAGCTTTCATCCGCACACCGAGCCCACCCTGGAGGCACGCCCACGAGCTCTGGAGCCCCTTCCTCGGGCTGGGAGTCCCCGGAGGTCCCCGGGCTCGGGGGAGACCCCGCCACTTGGCAGGGCGTGGGGTGCGATCTCTGGCTCGTTATGCGGCACGAAAACTTGACCTTAGGACGCGCAGAAGCTCGTCCCTGCCGAGGCCACGGGCCGGGACGCGCGCCCCGCAGCTCGAGTCCCCGAGATCCCTGTCCCCGCCGCTCTACGGAGAAGCCGTGCGGGGAGCCCGGTCTCGGTGACCGAAGCCCGGGGAGGCTCCCACGCGGTCCCCGGGAACTCCGCGGCATCCGCCGGGCGCCCGCTGCGGTCTCGCCGCCGCCCTCGCCCGCTCCGGGAGGGACCCGGATCGCGCCGCCCCCGGCCCGTGGCCTCGGGGTCGCGACGCGCAAGTTCCCACCCCAGCCCCCTTCCCCGAGGGAAAGGGGAAGCGGCGGGCAGGGGAGGGTCCTTGGCTTGCCTGCGCGGCCGAGCCGACCTCCTGGGGAGCGGGGAGCCCGGGACTCGGGGTCCCCTCCGCTGCGCCACCCCGGCGCTCGGAGCCCGGCTCCTCCGCGGCGCGCTCTGCCCCGGAGCAGCAGTGTCTCGGCCCGGAGTGAGAGAGAGAGGGAGAGAGGGAGAGGAGGAGAGAGGGGAGGGAGGGAGAGAGGGAGCGCGCCCCCTCCCCCGGACCGCGCTGGGGACCAGAGTTCCGGGGCTCCCCGTCCGCACCCGCTCATCCGCAGCCGCCCCGCCCCGCGTCGGAGGCGCGGGATCGCTAAGTAATTTGCCCCAAGTGGCCGAGAGGGCGGTGACGAAGCGACTCACGTCTGCGACCCCGGGCTGTCCCCAGGGCTGTCCCCACGCAGGACCGGCCGGCGGCGGCCCGGTGCGAGCCGGCTCTCGGGGGCGAGCCCAGCAACGGCCCGCGCTGCCCGGCCGGCGTGGTTCTGGGCAGCGTGCGGAGGCGGAGTCTTGCAGGATGCTCCGAGTACAAAGTTGCGTTCTAATCAGCGCCTACGTGGGGGAACACGCTCGCTCTTCCCCCTCCCTCGGGGCTGAGGGTGGCAGGGGGGTGATGCGGTGTCCGGACCCGCTGGGGTTCCACGGGGTGACTGCATGAAAAAAGGCACACACGCCCATTAAATCAGCCTTGCAACCTCGGACCACCGGGGTCCTCACGGGGTTCCCGTGAGTACACTTATTTTGCAAAGCAGACACTGCCAAAGAGTCTTCCACCTGGGGTGGGTGGGGCACTGTTCCTGGAGCCTGCCCTACAGGGCAAGGGGCAGCACTAGGTGTCCGTCCTAACCGGCTTATTCTTTCCTCTGTTTCATCCTTTGAAAGGGGCTGAAAGCCTCCAGTGTGCCTGGCCTGCTGGTGTAGAACTTAGAATCCAGACCCAGTCAAATCCAGAGTCTGCCCGTATCAGCCGAGAACCTCAGTTCCCCCAGGCTGGCTTTAGTGTGCAAGTTGTCTTCATGAGAGGCTTTGCCCACATCTTCCCTGCGGGACCTCTACCTTTTGGAGAAGTCATTAAATTAGCTCCGTATTTCACCTTCCCAAGCTGGCACCACTGAGATGGAAGAGAAGAAAGCCAAGGCTTCTGGAAAATTATCATCCATTCTGCGCGCCGTTCTGAGCATTAATGCCGTTTAAAAAGATCCCCACAACCTTAGGAAGGGGGAAGGACTATTTTTATTCTGATTTTTCACATGAGAAGTGGGAGTCAAGTAACTGGGGTAGGGGTGGGGAGAGGAGAGCCAGCATGCAGACTCTGTGGTCTGTTGGATGTGTGCCCTTAACCATAGAGGAACCAACAGCTCCAGCTCCCGCCACAGGAACCTCCAGTTATCTCGAGCACACAAGTTCTCTCCCACATGTCTGTTTTATTCTTTTGAGCATATCAAAATGGATATCAACTTTTTCCCAATCTCCCCTAGCTCCATCTTTGATCATTTTGTTCTAAAGCCGGTGGTTCTATGATGGGACTTTTATCTTTTATTTTTGAGACAGGGTTTCTCTGTTGTAACTCTGGCTGTCCTGGAACTCACTCAGTAGACCAGGCTGGCCTTGAAATCATAGAGATCCACCTGCCTCTGCCCCCTGAGTGCTGGGATTAAAATGTGTATGCCGCCACCACCACCCATCTTTATCTTGAATTTTTACTTTTTACATTTATTTATTTGGGGCAGAGAAGTAAGAGGACAACTTTTGGGGGTCGGTTCTCTCCTCTCACCGTGCAGGTCCTGGAGATGGAAGGTTTAGCAGCAAATACCCTCACCCTGAACCACGTTAGCTGCCCAGTCATGGGACGCTTTGTTCCAACTTACTTCTGTTGCTGTGATGAACACCAGAACAGAAAGCAACTCGGGGAGGAAAGGGCTTATTTGGCTTATATGTCCCGACCATAGTCCATCGTTGAGGGGTGTAACTTCAGGGGGAACCATGGAGGAAAGCTGTTGATTGGTTTGCTTTCAGGCTAGCTTTCTTATAAAGCGGTCTTTGCCCACCTCCGGGAACTGCCTGGAGTGGGATACATCAACTAGGAATCAAGAAAGTGTCCACATATATGCCGACAGGCCGACCTAATGCAGGTATTTCCTAGATCCAGGGTCTTCTTTCCAGCTGTGTCAAGCTGACAATCAAAATTAGCCGTCACGCTTTTTTTTTTTTTTTTTTTTTTTTTTTTTAAAGCAACTGCAACTTCATGTTCCTAAACCGTTTGGGATTATTTTCTAGCAAGGTCATATCCAGCGATGTCTTTCTCTATCCACTGTGACTGTTCTTGTTCTCTTAAAATCTTATCGCAAGCAGTTCCCCCAGATCTGAAAGTAGGCTGCCCTGGGCTAGATTGTGACCCTCTGAGGAGCCTCCCGGTAAGTCTACTTCATGTATGCAGCATCCCTACAAATGAGGCGCCTCAAACTCCCCAGTGTTTCATAGGCAGCCAGCCCTGTGACGCCTCTGAAGGTTCTAGGTGCAGAATCCTCTGCCTCCTCCTGGTGGCCGGCAGCAAGGGCTGCCGCTTGGCTCTGCCTCCGCTGTACTCTGGCCTTGTGGCCTGTGTTTCTTCTGTTTCCAGATTCCTCTTTGCCTTATGAATACCAGGCACTGGATTCAGAGCCCATGTTAACCCCATGTTAACTGGATTGTGTCTGTGCAGGTTCTCTTTCCAAGTGAGGATCCATTCACAGGGTCCATGTAGACATGAAGTTTGCAGAAAACACTAACCTGGCATAATTCCCAAAAGTTAGTTAATGACCTAGTGCTTGAGCTGAGGATGCAAAGAAGTATAAATCGAGGTGCCTGCTGCCCTCCAAGAAATTCTGGCTACAGAGGTAGGCATCACATTAGGAATATAAATAACCAAGAAAGGGATACTAGGAGCCAAGGGACCGGAGCCAAATAGCAATCCATGAGCCAAATGACAGCTCCAGGACCGAGGCTAAGGATACCATTAGGGGACCGCGTCCTAAGGAGAGAGTGCTCCAAGTACATCCTCCAAGGCGAAACAAGCAAGGGAGGCTTACTAACACACCCCCAAAGGCAAGGATGTGCCTAGCAGCATCCCAGTCAGGTGTCCCCTGAAGTGAGAGGGTGAAGGGATGGAAGTGCCGGAGCCAGCCGGTCAAGACAACACAGTTCAATCAAGAGGGAGAAGTGAGGATTCTTAAAACACACTGGCCCCGATCTAGCGTTCAGAGCTCTCTTTTATTTAGGAAATACAAGTTTACAACATCTTACAACATCTGATTGGATGCTTATAATGTATTCGTCACAAACATCAAGTTTAAACAATGTGTTCTTTCATTCTGGAATGGTAACACAACTCGTACCTTGATCCAAGGTCATACACTCAGCAAAACAATTCTGCAGCCGTTAGCTAAAAACAGTAACATGCTCTTCTCAGAAGTAAGCAAATCTCAGCTGTAGTGTGGGAACTTAGCTAGTTCTCCACATGGAAGTACTTACCACACCCACGTAAGATCGCCAAGAGCATGCTTAGGACATCCTATAGGCTCAGAGCATTGAGTGGCAGGTCCAAAGCAACCTCCAGTTTCCCAAACTCAAAAAAAGCAGTCGAAACGTCCAGAAACCAGCTCACCCTGGATAAAAGCCAGTGCTCCTCTGGGACTTGTGAAGCCAGTTTCTTTCTATCAAAGGGAGTCATTGGCTTTACTTCTCACAAATGGGACATACGCTCTCCAATTAACCTACAGCTGAGGGGCTTGCCAGCATAGCAAGGCCCAGCCTCCAGGCTCCCGTCCCTACTCACAAGTACTTGTTATACATTTCAAAGCCTTCTTCTAGCTTCCCTCCCACCAGCTACTCACCCCCCTTATATCGCTTGCTGGTCTCACTAAACTCTCTGTTCTCAGCTCCTGCTATTCTCAGTATGCTCTTTTTAGTCTCTGTCTCTGGCTGTTCTCCCTTCTCTTACACATAGCCCTGGACATGTCCAGTATGCTGGCCATATTCAGTCTACCTCTTTCTCTCTCTGCTCTGGACTCCCCCAGATGCCTCTGGCTGTTCTCCCTCCCCCTTCTTATTTATAATACAACCCTTAACCATATCATGGAGTGGTCATGTTGGCATTTTTTTTTTACTGTGCCCCCTTGCATATATTAAGCATACACTTTACCCCCCTGGGCTGAGGGTGTAGCTCAGTGGTAGAGTGGTTTCTTAGACTCACAAAGCCCTCAGAGCTTTGATCTTTCAGAAAGTCCTGAGCATTGTCAGAAAGAGGATTACTACAGTGTAGAGGAATCATTTAACCTGGCAGCATGGCTGCTCTAGCAAAGGATTACAATTGAAGGCCTCTGTGATAGCTAGGAAGGGATCAAATCCAAGGGCCTGTATGAGGGATCATATTCAGAGGCCTATATGATCAGATGGAATGCAGAAATAATGTTAGACTAAGGCTAGGTGAAAGAGATTTCTGTGGTTAAGGCAACATAGCACACACATTTAATCCCAACACTAGGGTTCCAAAAGGAAGCAGTCAGTTCAGAAGTAGCTCTCAGTTCATGGTTACAGAAGGAGCACACGCCTTTAATCCTAACTCTGAGAGTGAATCACAGTGAGGACACGCCTAACTGTAGTGATATAAAAATCAGGATCTCAATTCACACAAAGTGTTCCAAGAGACACACAGGCAGTCTGAGACAAAGCCACAGAGGCAGTCTGAAGCAGGCAGAGAGTCAGCCAGAGTTAACTAGAGACAGAAGAGTTCAGTCAGATACAGTCAGCCAGCTCAGAAAGTCAGTTTGAACCAGTCAGCTTGGAGAAAAGTTTGAGTCAGAACAGCAAGTAAGTTGAATCAGTCAACCAGAAGAGTCGGTTAGGTTCAATAGTCAGTTAGGCTCTGAGTACAGAAGGAGCTAGTCAGAGTGAGCTCAGTCAGCTATAAGTCTTGGAGGCTGAAATATTTTAGGTTTAAAGATTAGATTGTACTGAGGCTGAAATCCTCTAAGGACTAGGATTGAAATAACCAAAGAATAAACTGCCTTTTACCTCAAATTAACGGCTACAGCCACGTCTTATAATCCAGGATCCCAAGGCTTAAAGGAATGGCATAATTTGCCCAGATTAAATCACAGATTGGTCATAGAGTTAGTATGAGACACCACTCTGGGGATTTCTTATTCAGGAACCCTACCACACCTCTTCACCCACACAGAATAATGTTGCTTCCTGGGTTGCTTCTACAGTACTGATGGTACAGCTCTTGCTCTAGGGAAAGCACCTGAAGAAAACACAGATAGGCTCCTTAAAGCAGCTTGAATTCCAATTGGGAAATAGCTGAGCCTTCCTTAATACCCGAACAGGTTTCACCTTAGTGTACTGAAGAATCTCCATTGGCTTTCCAAGACTTGATAAGATCCTTTTGCAGAACTTAGCTAGTTACCTTAAGAGGTAGGGGCTGAAGTCATGCAGAGACATTGGTAAGAAGTTGAGCATAAAGGATAAGGAAACAAAAAGCACCCTCTTGGAGTAGTTTCATTTGATCTTTCTGAATGTCTTGAGAACTGTCAGACAGAGGCTCCTCATGTCTTACAATCAAGGATTCTGAGGCTCAAAGGAGTCAGCTCGCTAGCCCAGGCTGAACACCAGATCTGTCAGATCACAGCAGAGCAGAGCTGATATGAAACACACTGGTCTGGAGAACCCTTGTTCAGGACCCTGCACCTGTCCAGAGCCAACGGAACTTGGGGTTCATGTCTCCGTGTCTAATTTCACCGAGGTGTGGCAGCAGTCTTGGCATACTTTGAAGATTTAAGAGGGGGTGAGAATCTGCAAGGATGACAAGCTGCTATAGAGAAGCAGAAAGCCTAGCGTTAGGCTGTGTATCTCATTTTCTGTGTTTTCCTGGATTTTCCTTTACTTAGCAGGCTGGTGACCTGCTGGGTCCCCTGCGGGCTTGTCTTTACAGATACATGCGTTTAAGGTTGACATGCTTGAGTCTGCTCTGAGCCATTGCATTCTTGCTGCACTGGCTGCTATGAGAGAATATAAAAATATAAAAGACAGTCCCTGACCTTAAGAAAAATCCCATTTAATTTAGGAGGCGCGAGACATTTAGACTGAACGTTCTATGTGTTTGTCGAAGGATCTGCAAGCAGTTTCTGCTTCTCAAAATCATGCTCTCCTTGGCTACCATTTTAAATTACTTTTCAAAACATGTTTGCCATCCCTCCACACCTCCCTTTTTTGAGGCAGGGTAGCCTAGGCTCGCCTTGAATTCCTGATCCTTCTTCCACCTTTTGGATCACAGGTGTTCTGGACCGTGCCCTGCTTTGGCTAGCTTCTTAAGGGATGCCCCCTCACCTCTGTATCACTTAAGGGATGCCCCCTCACCCCTGTATCTCCTCTGGCCTTTTTCTTGTCTTATCATCATTAGGGCACATCCGGTCAAACCTAATCTGACCTGCGTGTACTCTGCAGGGAACCGAGTCAGTGCTTACACAGTGCACTGAAGCTTAAAAAAATGCGAACACCTGGGCCTTTGCAAGAAATAGCTGGGCCTCAGCCAATCACAACAGCGAACTATTTAGGCTACATTTAAAAAGACAGATGCCAAGTTGTGGTCAATCCATGTATTTCTCACTTCTGTTTTCTGCTTGCTGCTTCTGTTTCTTTGGCTGTAATTGAATGCAAAAGACGATTCCTATCTGCAGAGCTGACCTAGGCATGGTTGCTCGTGTCTGCAATTCCAGCACCGGGGAAGCAGAGGCTGGCAGACTGACGTTAGTTTGAGGCCAGCCTTGGCCACATGGCAAATTCCAGGCCAGCTTAGGCTACAGAGTGAGCCACTGTCTTGGAGTTTCTATTGCTGTGATAAATGCCACAAGCATAATAAGCAACAGGGGGATGAAAGGGTTTATTTCCTCTTATAGCTTGTGGTCCATCACACAGGGGAGTCAGAGCAGGAACTCCAGGTAGGAACTGAAGCAGAGGCTGTGGAAGGATGCTGCTCACTATCTTGTTCCCCATGGCTTGCTCAGCTTGCTTTCTTATAGAACCCAGAACCACCAGCCCAGGGATGCACCACCCACAATGGGCTGGGCTCTCCCACATCAATCACAGATGGAGAAAATGTCCCAAGACTTGACCACAGGCCAATCTGGTGGGGACGTTTTCTCATTTGGGGTTCTCTCTTCCCAACTGACTATTGCTTGTGTCAAGTTGACAAAACAGTAGCCAGTACAGTCACCACATCTCTAACCAAATAACTCTGCTAAGCTAGTTTTGGTTTGGTTTTATAATTTAATCTTTTAACATTTTTAGTTTTCGAGATAGAGTCTGTATCTCAGGCTGGCCTTGAATGCACAATGTAGCTGTTACACCTGCATGCAAGTCTTATAGGCATGGGCTTGACCCTAAAGAGCTGTGATTTTGTCTCTTCACAGACACCAAAAATCAATTGTTTGCTTGCTTCAAGCTTCCAGACGATATCCATCAACATATGAACTTTGTCTTGTTCTTGGCTCTTTTTCTAGAGCTAAATACAATGTTCGGCCCACTGTAGATGCTTGCTACGTAAATGAACAAAATACAAGTTAATCCATGGAAAATGAATAAAGACTGGGCTCTTGTCTTCGTCAGAGAGTAGAATAGGGATCACTTGAGGCCAGGGAGGAGAGAGGAGGCGGGATAGAGAAGGTTGAGAAACAGGGACATTCTCTCTCCCAAGCCTGGAATGGTTAGAAGCCTAGAAAGGAGAGCAGAGTAGATCAGAAGAGTCTATAGCATAGATTTCAACCTGGCTGCACATTATAATCATCTGGGAAACTAGATACACAGGCTCATTCTCAAAAATTCTTCTGTGAAGGAGTGGTGTGTGGTGTGTGTGTGTGTGTGTGTGGTCTGTGTGTGTGTGTGTGTGTGTGTGTGTGTGTGTGTGTGTGTAACATACAGCAGAGTTGATCCCGCCCAGGGCTTTGGGAAGGGGGAGCCAGGGCAACATAATGTGACATCACCCTCCTAACAGCAACTAACTTGGAGTAACCACCATGTGTCAGCCACTGAGGCTGCTTTGTAAAGACTCCCTGAGGCACTTCTGTAGCTCCACTGACACAGAACTGAGCCCCCAGACGAGGGAGGGCTGCACCCTCTGTAGCCAGCAACTGCAGAAGCCAGGTGGTAACCTAAAGGCCGCATTCCCACCTGGGTGCGCCACCCTGCTTTATCAACCAAAGACAGGTCTGGAAAGGAGTGCTCTTAGGGTGATGGAACACCATGACCAAAGTCACCTGGGGAGGAAAGGGTTTATTTGGTGTACACTTCCACATTGTAGTCCATCATTGAAGGATGTCAGGGCAGGAAACTGGAGGTAGTAGCTAATGCAAAGGCCATGCGGTGGGGGGTGGGGGATGTGTGTGTGTGCGCGCGTGCTTACTGGCTTGCTCAACATGGCTTGCTCAGCCTGCTTTCTTATAGAACTCAGGGCCCTAACCTTCCCAGGGATGGCCCCACCCAATGGGCTGGGCCCTCCCCACCAATCACTAATTAAGAAAATATCCTACAACTTGTGAAGACCGATCTTACGGAAGCGTTTTCTTAATCGAGGCTCCCTCCTCTAGGTTTAGCTTGTGTCAAGTTGACATAAAACTAGCCAGGACAAGCATCAAGGAAGAGTTCCTGGAAGAGGTCATGTGGTAGAGGTCACACCTGCTTTCTGTTGTTTGCTGGGCTGTGCTATATAACTCCTTACCCTTTACCAGAAAACTGTCAACAAAACCTGTTTCAGACAATCGGGGGCAGGGTGGGAAAATGGCCAGGTGGAGTGGTGTGATCTGAGGCACAGCTGATAGCACTTGGAACCAGGAACCAAGCTGAGCAGCAGGAGGGCGGAACATTTTATCAAAGAAACAGACATAGCCAGGTGGTGGTGGTACACGTCTTTAATCCTGTTGCTGAGGTGGCAGAGGCAGATGGATCTCTGTGAGTTCGAGGCCAGCCTGGTCTACAGCATGAGTTCCAGGACAGCCAGAGCTACAACAGAGAAACCCTGTCTCGAAACACCAAACCAAACCAAACCCAATAAACAAACAAACAAACAAAACAAAACCAAAAAACAGACACAGCTCGGGGGAGGGAGGAACTCTAAGTCCCTTCTGGGGAAGGGTAGGAAGATAAAGGTAAGGGCAACCACAGTGGGGGGCTGGTAGGCTCTGCCCTGTATATGGACAGAGAGGCTCAGCTCAAACTGTCCTACTTGGCTTCTAAAGGAAAAGGACACCCACAATCCCAGTGGCTAGGGTCCTCTGGGTTTGCCCTGTCGCAGAGCATGTCTTTTGTGGCACAGAGCTGGCTTCTTCCAAATTTGGCTGGCTATTCTTTTTGTTTTTTATGTTTAGGCTAAGCACCAGTATTTCCTTCAACCATTTTTATTGTCACCAGTGCATTTCTTTTGGGGTCACACATGCATACCGTTAACTTCGGTCTGTTCTGTCGGCTCATTTCACAGCAGTCAGTGTGTAGGCAACAGCGCACCGGGAAACTCTGTGCAATGTTAGGTGACATCAGGGCTCAACTACTAGCTCTGAACTCGCCTTACCACCTCTTTGCTGCCAGCTCTGAAGGAGTTGACCCAACTTCGTATCTCAAACTGCCAGATGTCAGGGAACTTTACCGTGTCCTGTGCTGAAAACACGGGTGCCGACTGCTTTGACCATCTATCTACAAGGGCTGTTTTACAGCGCCTGAAGCGTGCAGCTGCCGATCTTCCCCTAAAACTCCAGGGAAAGGAGGCTGGCTACAGCTCAGATGAGAAGAACGTTTACTTGGCACGCATCCCAGTACCACATAAATGGGGTGATGTGGCATACCTGTAACGTCAGCAATTTGTGAGGTGGAGGAAGGAGGATCAGAAACCCAAGGTCATCCTTGGCTACACGGTGAGTTCAAGGTCAGCCTGACTCAAAAGCAAACCAAAAAATTCCTGGTGAAGTAGCACCAAATGAAAGAATACATATTTACAAGTATGTCTAAGGAATTTAGCGGTTAACCACAACCCCTGAACCTGGGGTTTAAATGAAATTAGGCAAGTTGACTTGGCATGTTCTGCAATTCTGATCCTCTTATTTAGATGGGAAAAGTATTAGAGACGAGAATATTATGGCTTCAGCTGGACGAAATCATAGTTCTTGGCTTTTACATGTTTTAAGGATAAGTTTCAGGCTTCAATGAACACTGTGAAAACAGGAAATCCAAAAATGCACATGGAGGCCAAGTACTGTTAACTCTCGATAGACAAGAAATCCAAAGTCTCTTGCAAGCTGGGGTCTATGGGCACATGCAATCATTCAAAGCAGCACGATAGTTCTCCTATGCAAGATTAATTTGGTCATATCTAGAACTTTCCAAGACAAGAAAACAAAGAGCCTCGAGAATAGACACCAGTGTGTTCATATTAGACCTGGCCAACTGGACTGCTGCATTCCATCGGCTTCCAGTGAGAACCTGTCTGCCCTACTGCAGAGAACACCCTGACTCCCTCAGACTGGGCAGGGAGCAGAAGTCGATCAGGCCACCGTCGCTGTCCCATAGCTTAATGAGTGCTTTGAGGGAGGCAACTTTGGTTGAGAGACAAGATATGAGGCACCTGACCAGCTGTGCTCCAAAGCCAGCCTCCAGGTTGATTTCCAGCTCTGTAACTCTAGGCCAAGTACTTCTTCCTTTCCTCAGTTCCCTCAATTTTTTTTTTCTTTTTTCGAGACAGGGTTTCTCTGCTGTAACTCTGGCTGGCCTCGAACTCACAGAGATCCGCCTGCCTCTGTCTCCCGAGTGCTGGGATTAAAGGTGTGTGCCACCACCGCCTGGAACAGTTCCTTCATCTTAAAACAAATGATACCATTTCCCATCCTGTAAAGTGTGGCGAGGATTATGTGCGCTAACATACCCAAGGTTCTTGTAATGACCACTGGGATGTATTATGTGAGATATCAGGTACTATTCCAACTCCTTCATTACCTATGCCAGCCCTTTCTTTGCCTCCTTCCCTCCCTCTTCCTTCCCTCCCTTTCTTTTCATTGCCTGCCTGGCACAGTGGGCAATCTGTGCAGCTGACTGCATGCATTTCTTTTAGCATATCAAGGTAATGCCACTTCTCCAGAGAGTGACCTACAGAGAAAGCGCAGGCGATTCATGTGGTCAAAGAAAAACAGGTTTCTTTAAACGTTTTTTAAAATTACTTATATATATATATATATATATATATATATATATATATATATATATATATCTGTATACCTACTGAGTGGGCTCACTGAGAGAGACACAGAGGCTTATTCATTGGTGAAAATTCTTCCAAACCTCAGCAGAGGGAACCACCATCCTGGCTAGCACTATCCTCCTTAGTGGAACCCCGAGCATCTGAGCTCAGGTGTTTTTACTGATTCAGATCTCCTCAGGTGCAGATCATAAGCAATCAAACATCTCCCCACAGAAATCCAACACCTGCAGACAATGCAAAATGCCAAGGCCTATGCATCCCTTTTCCAGCTGTGCACAAAACAATTATTTTAAACATAAAATAGATTTCCACAACATATGTGTGTGCGCATGTCATGACGCATATGTGGAGATCAGAGGCCAACTTGTGGTACTGTTCTCTCCTCTAACCACCAAGTCTCCAACTCAGGTTGCCAGGCTTATTGGCAAGCACCTTTGCCATCTTGCGAGACTGTACCACAACTTTTTTAAGAATGGAAGTGTTCAGGAAGGGCTACTTCCCAAAAGAAATGCACTGGAAGAAAGCTGTGTCCTTCCTAATGGTATTGTTCTGTCTGTAACGGCAGAACACGAAGGGAGCATGGAGAAAAACAGTAACGGCATTGCTCAACTGAGGCAGTCCTGAGTTCCTACATCTTGGCTTGTTAATGTGAAGCGTCTTACTACTTACGCCATTTTTAGTAGGATTTTCTGTCACTGGCCTGAGAGCACCACAGGAAGTTCTTAATTATCTACTTTGTGGGAAACACAAACGATACAGCTCTGAACTGGATTCTCAATAAGGTTTTCAAAATGCTTCAGGGAGACAAACTACGAAAACTGAAACGTAATAGCAGGCACCAAATGTTAAGAGCTTGGATTGAGATGACCTGACAACATAGGTCATGTAGAGGGGTGGCCTCAGAGAACTGGGGATGGCAGGGAGGGAGGTGTGGGGAGTGAAGGGAGCCCCGAGTGAAGCTCTGAGTGGATGTGTACTGTTGACATGGGCATGGCCATGTCAAGGATCCCAGAGCCTCAGAACCAGGAGTGATGAAGTCTTCCTGCCACCCAGGAGTGAGGCTCGGAGGGAAATGGCAGCACCTTCTTTTGGGGACCAAGTGTGAGTGTTGATAGTGTGTGCAGAAAGTGTGCACCATAGCTTTTCCAGGCTGGATATTTAAGACCTGACTGCTCTCCCAAATGTTCTGCAAACCCTTGATCCAGCTGCCTCCTCGTCTAACTGTATGCATGCAATAACCCCATCTCTGCTCGACTCCATAAAATAAACACGCTCGGATCCTAGGTGCTGAGGCTTCTCCAGCCAAGCCCCAAGACCATATGATCCCAGTTTTCTGTCTGTCATTCCTTCATTTGCTCACTGCCCCCAGTTAGGTCCAAGTCCCAGGAGCCTTGCGGATGCAGCAGAGATGGAATGTTCCAGGTGGGGTGGGGGGACAGTGTAAACGAGGGAGAAGGTTGCATTTGCATTTCACCATATGAAAACACCACATACACGGTGGCTTAAGAGACCACCATCTCTCATGGCTCAGATCTATAGCCAGTATCACCATGCTTTATTCCATCGTGGGGCTGCTCATTTGTAGATGGATGCTCATTACTGTATTCTTACATCCCTGGTGTCCCTATGTGTCCAAATCTCCTCTTTTTATAAGAAAGAGTGAATCACAGCCTGCCTTATGACTTTATCTTGACTTGACCCAATTTTTAAAGGCCTTATCTCCAAATGGGGATTCGAGATTTAACACATGAATTTTACTCAATTCAGTTCATAATAAGGACCCCCGCACCCCCGCAAAGTTTAAGCATTAGGGTTCATTGGGAGATGAAACCAGAAGATTACATTAGGACCAGATCGTAGGTAACTTGAATTGTTGGCCTAGATTTTGTTGTGACGTATCCATCAGACAAGATCAGTCGGACATGGGTTCAAGCTGACAGAAAGTCTTTGTCATGCAGCTGGCGCCTACACTGCATGTTCAGAAGCCTTTCTCAGGGTTAGCTTTAAGCACAAAAACCACACCCAGGGTTGACACACCTCAGCAAGCACAGTTAGCCAGAAGTGGAACTACAGAAGCCAAAAGGCAAGGCCAGTAAGTACATCTAGGGACTTTCCTAGGACTATGGACTTGGATGGATTAGGGCTTTGTTTTCATTTTGGCAAGTATTGTTGCTGTCTATGTGCTGGGTCCCAAGGCCTGAACGGTACTTCCATCATGGTGTCAGTTGTGCTGAGGTCTAGGAGCCTGTTAGTTTCACTTTGCAGCAGCAAACGGGGCAATGTAGACATTTAAGAATAACTTGGCAGCAGTATGCCATAGAGCTCAATCAACACGTAGCCACAGTAAGAGAAACTGGTTAGAACTGCTGCTGTATAGTCTACACCAGTGCTGATGTTGGCTGCACTGAGGAGAATGAAAGACTCAGGCCAATGTACCAGAAAAATACCTGCACATCGATGCTTCTGGCAGCACTGGTCACCATGGCCGGTGTCCAACAGCGGAGGAGTGGGTAAAGAAAACGTGGTATATTGACACGATGGGATTGTTTTTCAGCTGTAAAGTGGAAGGCTGTGTCGCCTGGAGGAAAACAGATGTAACTGAAAATAATGCTAAGGAAATTAAGCCTGTTTCAGAAAGACACGTACCGCGTTTCATCTCATGTACAGTTCCTGCACTTTAAACAGCTAAAATCACGTATGTAGATATGAAAGTAGAGGCTGTCTAGGAAAAAGTAGACCTATGGGAGGGGAAAGAGGCGAAAAGAGGGAAGAGGCATATAAGAGGGAATATACTTAATGTACAATACATACTTGTATGAGAATATCCTTGTGTAATACGTGCATGTGCAATGAATACATGCAGTAAATATTTAAAAATCAGTTTTGTAGAGAGGACACAAAGATCAAGTAGATTGGACCACTGGACACTAGTCAAGGTCCTATGTATGGCCGAGGGACAGAAGCTTAAAAGCTTTAACAGACAGAAAATCTTGTAAACACTCTTCCGACTGCCCAGGGTTCTCACAGGGAAGAGCCACCGCAGAGCAGCTCTCTCCAGCTCTGGCGGGCAGACCCTTCATCTTCTCGGTTACCTGGATCTGTGTCCTCACCCTCCAGCATCAGCTCTCAGCTCTGTATTCTAAAGATATTTTCTAAATATTCTATTTATTTAAAGTGAGACTCAAAAAAGCAATATCATATTCCCCCACAAAAATGTCCTACTTATTAAAAATGTCAAATTATTATTTTAGGTGTACTGGTGAGTTGTCTACATGTATGCCTGGTACCCACAGAGGCCAGAAGAGGGCACTGGGTCTCCTGGAACTGGAGCTATGTAATGGCTGTGAGCTGCCACGTGGGTACCAGGACTTTCTGAACCATCTCTCTAGTCTCCGAGTGATTTTTATTGCAATTTTCTCTTTTCTACACAGAGAAAAGCCACAGAATAAGAACAACAAGCCAAAACTTTACCTGGGAGTCAGAGATGATGAAGAATAAGAGTAACCTGGTTATATTCATGACAGTGTAGACATCAAAGGCGCATCCTTCAAAAACAATCAGTCTCAATAAACACTTGGTTAGGTCTCTGCTCTAAGATTTAGCACTACCTAAATATAGTAATCTTATCTGAAACTAAAATTTCCTTCATAATTTTAAACTGTGACTTTGAAATATATTTCAGAGTAAATGTGGGCACTTTCTAAGGTCTCCTCAGGAATGACTGTCTGTGATCACTTTTACTTTATCTTCACTTCCCACAGGAGACTGTTCCTCAGACAGAGGTCCAAGTGCTGAATATGAGATTATTTAAGTTTATGTCAATAAAAGCAAGAAACTCAATACAGCGTTATTCAGAAAATGCCTTTATTGCATTGACCAAAAAGCACTGAACTCACCATATCAGTTTTCTTATCACAGTAAATACACATCTCCAGTAATAACTCATAGTGCAGGTTAAGACAGCATACCACACAGGATGGAGATGGAGTGCTGTTGATTCTAAGAACAAATACTAAATAAGCTACCAAGAAAACAAGGCTTCAGAACATTAGCTTCTTACATTCCATATAGAACTTCCAATGCTGCTCCATTACATGGCACGGCAGGAGCTCTTGATTGCTGATTAAAAGTATTTCTTTTATTTGCAGATAATGAGGGATGCTTTGCATTGGCTTTCTGAAGATATCTGTTAAAATATACGTAACAATTAAAACTAGCCTTTTATAATGTAAGATTTAAACACAGTTATTACATATCCTAGAATCTAGTCAATCCATGTCAGAGTACACCTGACATGGTGTACATCGCTCCATTCTCTGTACCTGAGACAAACCTATAGACCACGTACTACCTGACCTTTGAGAGAGAGAGAGAGACAGAGAGAGAGGGAGGGAGGGGGAAGAAGGGAGGGAGGGAGAGAGAAAGAGCATGAGCACATGAGCAAGTGCTGGATGGGATGAGGGAGAAGGGAGGGAAGAGGGAAGGGAGAGCTGTTTGTAGTCTAAATTTCTAGCAGGAAAAGCATGAAGGCTCCCGTGGAAGGAGCTGGATGAGGCCTCCTGTCCCTAATTTCCAGTAAGTTGTGAATCAAACAGCTGTGCAGACTAAATGAGACTTTGCACGTGTACCACTTAACACACTGCAAACAATAAATAACAGTTGCTGCTATTACCGTCACTACTGATTGCTTTAGAACAGAGGACAGATGGCAGATTTTCTAGACCTTCCTCTACCATACACATGGTGTGTGGTCTCAAAGAAATCGGATCACTTCTAGTTCTTTCATAAGTGAGGGGGTTCTTTTGACTCTCCCAGTTGATGGTGATGTTAAAACTGGTTGTTTCAAGCCTCAGGGCTTGGCTATTCAAGTTATTCATCAGTTAGTGAATCAAATCTTACTCCACAGAGACTTCCAGTATAACTTCACCCAGGCCGTTTTAGTCAGGCATACCATACAGTCCATTAATTTTATCCATATCCTACAGGTACGTTTCATAAAATTAGGTATTTTAAGGGCAGTGGTGGTTTTGATGGCCAGTGCCCATTCATACTTTCCACGACAACTTGCTCTCTGTGACTGATCATGTCCTTTGGGCTGGATTTGGTCTCAACTTCTTGATTCATTTACATCTGTACAGTCAGCAGGCATTGGCTCAGTTACAAGAACATACTCCATTTAGAGGGGTGTGAGACACAATGAGGGGCAAGAGCCACATCTACACACTCCTTGCCTAGCCTTGAATCAGCAAGCGAACGGCCTTGGGATAATGAGAGGCTGTTAGGAAGGAGCCATAATGTGGAACTGGTCTTAGAAATGCAGTGGCTTTTATTTTTGTTTTTTAAAGGTGAGGTCTCATGCACCTCAGGCTAGCCTGGAATTCACTATAAAGCAGAGGACAGCCCTGAACTTCGGACCCTGCCTTGAGCTCCTGAGTGGCGGGATAGCTTGTGTCTCTCCACCAGGTTTCTAGGATTGGAGTCTAGGCTTAAAAGAGGAAAAGCTCCATGTTTAGTCATGCTGTTTGAATCCCAGATAGTCTGTAGATCTGTCCCTGGCTTTTACTGACATGTACACAGCGCCAATAAAATTCCATTTTCAGTGGTTTTAGTCACTCTGAGTGGGGATTTACACTGTTGCTTACAGACTGAGGTAAGAGTTCAGTCAGTAAAGTACACACTTGTCTTGCAACATGAAGATCTGAGTTCGATTCCCCATAACTCAGGAAGGGAGGGAGGGAAGGAGGGAGGGACAGAGGGAGGAAGGGAGGAGGAGATACAGGAAGCAAGCAGGGATAGAGGGTGGTGGTACATCTCTGTAATCCCAGCACAGAGGAGGCAGAGATGATAGGTGGCTCCCTGGGGTTCAATGGGCACCCAGCCTAGCTTTCTTCGCAAGTTCTAGCCAATGAGACCTTGTTGCAAAAATAAACACACAATAACAAAATAAAGAAGAACAAAGGAAAATAAAAACAGAACAAATAAAAGCAAGGAGGACAGCAGTTGAAGAGTAATAGCCAAGGCTGCCACATGTGCACGCACACCTACACACTCCTAACACAAGCCTGCTAATATAACTGAATACTTCTCATATTTTAAATATGTTCCATATATAAAACATATAATCCTCGTATTAACCGTAGAGGACAAGAAGTCCCTGTGCACACAGATAAGCACTGGAGAAGCCAGGAAAGTTAAACTTGCGGGCACCCTTTAAAGGAAGACGTTTACCCTGTCCTCCTCCTGGAATGCTGGGAATGGATGTGCAGCCTGGGTGTAGATCCTTTGCTGCCTGGTAGCAAGGCTCTGCCCGTGTCTCCCAGAATTTGTTTTACTTATCCCAGACCCTTTCCCCCTAAATATTGAGCATTACTTCTAGGCCACAAAACTTTACATACTTGTGAGAGATGCCATTTGTACAACAGCCTAAGTGACTTCTATGTTATCTTAGGGTCAGGCCAAATCCTGATTCTCACAGGAATTATGCTTATCTCAGTCATTTTCCCTAGACCAGTGGCTTTCAACCTGTGGGTCGTGACCCCTTTGGGGGTCAAATGACCTTTTACAGGGGTCGTCTAAGGCCATCTGCATATCAGAAATTCACATTATGATTTATAACTAGCAAAATTACAGTTATTAAGTAGCAACGGAAATAATTTTATGGTTGGGGGTCACATAACATGAGGAACTGTATTAAAGGGCCACAGTGTTAGGATGGTTGAGAGCACTGCCCAAGATCCTTACCTTGAGTTGTTTCTAAGTCAACAAGAACTCCTCTTACAGATGAAGCCATATGTACTTTGTAAAGAGTTTCAATGTAAACATGTCGTAAGCTTTGTTGTATTCATGGGGCTGAGTTAATTATTATGTGAAAACTTTCTCCCCCATAAACTGTGCTATGCTTAAATATGGGAAAAATATATATGCTGATGTCAGACTCTCAAAGTCTTGGCCCAGCACTGGTTACCTAAATTGGGCTGAACCGAGTTTCATTCTTCTGTACCTGGATTGTTTCCCTGTTGGATGTAAAGCGTGCAGGGACCTTCCACAACTAACAGCTGAACTGATGGGCTTTGGCAATCCTCCTGCTTCAATTTCCCAAAGTCATTGGGACTGTGGGCATGTATCACTATATCCTGTTTTCAGAAACAAGGTATCCCACCAAAGCTGGGTAAGGGAGAGATTGCGCAGGCAAACCCCACAACAAGAAGGCTCTCACGACTTGTCTTTACCTCCAGAAGGTACTGCACCTACTTTAGCTATGTTCTGAGTACTTAATCCATCAGTGACAGTTTATTTCTAATTTACATTTTATTTCAGCTATGTGCAAATACTTCTGTAGGATTGCTAAGCAAAGTGACCAGGCTGATGATGTGGACATATTTCACAGTCCAGACACTTCTGCCCGTGTCCACCTAAAGTCCTCTTCTACACTACCAGTATATGAATGTCTATCCTGACGCCTATTCTCTGTTCCACATCTTTACTAACACTGCATAGTATAAACTTTTAAAAGCTTTCCCACTCTGGTTATACAAAGTAAAACTACTGTTTTTATTTATACCTTCCTGAGGTCTGTTTGAGCTAAATGCTCAATCTCTAGATCTAGGAAAGTGCCTATTAAAGATTTTGTTGGCAATGACTGATCAGATAGCAGCCCAGAGTAGGGTGTTGACTAGTAGGGTCAGGAATTTAATCTGTATTTGGATCAAAATTCTGCTTTTCAATTGTATTCCTCAGCTCACTGAGCACGAGAGTACGATGCTTAGCTAAACCTGGAGCTCCAAGTGGGAGAACTCAGGGCAGTGCTAGTGCTGTGCACAAGAACAGTCTCAGAGAATCTCTGCCTATAGTTCCTATTATATGGACATTGAAATAAAAAAGGGGATTTTAATTGTTTGTTTTGAGACGAGATCCC
>JAMJFZ010003989.1:0-69976 GCA_026225945.1 Cricetomys ansorgei
CATATATCCAACATAGAGACAAAATATGAGATAAATATAAGAAGGACCTTATATGTTCAAATAGAGTGGGATATGAGATTTTTAATATACAAAATTGTTCAACCTGATTTCCAGCATTTGGAGTCATTTTTATTTGTTTATTTATTTATTTACTTAAGTTTATAACAAGTTCTCAAGTATTCCAGTTTGGCCTGAGAATATTATGTAGCTATTTGGCCTTGAACTCCTATCCTCTTACCTCTCTTTCCAGTGCTAGGGTTAAAGGAATTTCTCTACCAAACCTAGTCTGTGCAGTGCTGGGGATCAAGCACAAAGCTTGTGTAAATGCTTGGCCTGAACTGAGCGACATGGGCAGGTCAAAATTTTAGTGAATCTTTTAAGATTTTACTTTGTGTTTATGTGTTTTATTTCTGAATGAGCATATGCCAATGTATGTGGCCAAAAAGACAAGAAGAGAGCTGCAGAATCCCTGAATCTAGAGTTACAAGATGTGGAGATCCAAGCATATTTGGTCCTGGGAAATGAGTTCATCTGCAAGAGCAAAACATTTTCTTAACCACTGAGTCATCATTCCTGGCTGAGCTTCTGAAACTTTATGTCCATAGTTAACTAGATGTTGAAACTGAGTATCATGACTTTAAATCTGTAGCCAGATGAATGTCAGGCCAAATGTCATTTATATTCTGTGGTTGATTGTGACTTTTGTTGGTATCTAATTTATTCTGAGCTGGAAATAAAATTTTAAAACCAGCCAACTGTTGAAAGTCAGAGACTTTGGGTATAATCGGGAAGAGGAAGGGTCTCTAAAACACACTAGACCCTTCCATGGAACTACACATGCACTAGCTGTAGAGAACGTAGATCTATTATGTAACTCAGATTTCCAGTAGAAAAATTCTAGGCAGTTATAGGAGGAACTTTTGTTAGATACAGTGAAAAAATACTTTCCTCAATTGGTTCCTATATTAGACATACCTTATAATTTTAATTAAACTTCATTAATTACTACACATGAGTAAGATAAAGATTTGCCATTGTGCTAATGTGTACCTTTGCATTCTATATATGAAAAATATCTGTGTGACAAATTACTAGTGCAGACAAGATTACTGAATGGAGCAATTGTTTCCTATCCTTTAAGAGACAATCATTGATATATCAGAATTAAATTAAAGTCTTGATATGAAAAATATAGACTCTTAATATACTATGTATATTCTTATCTGTTTGCTAAAATGGGATCCATGGATTGTATTTTCAGCTCAGTTTCAGATGTTAATTATTCTTATATATATTCATATATTCTTATATTATTCAAAAAATTTTGAATATTGTCAATAGAAAAAATATACTCAGGCTAGATAGATGGCTAAGTAGTTGAGAGCACTGATTAATCTTCCAGAGAACCTCACCCATCATGTGTACATATATGCACAAGCAAACATGTACAACCCTACTCACCACCACATACACAAACAAAGTTGAATTCAAGTTTAGATTGAGGTAACTAGAGTTTTGTAGGAAAAAAATTGCTATTTTCTCTGCATATCTCAAACTTTTTCATCTTCAAGCTGTTAACTGAAATTGCTTTTGGAAGATGTGCTTTTACTCTTTTGTAATACATCCTGTCAACTCAGAAGTTTCTCCACTTCCTTTTCTTCATTGTGTGAATAATTCCACCTTCACTTATTTCAATATGTGCACCTTGCTTCCTCAGAAATAAACTGTGTTTGGGGAGAAAGGACAGTTAGAGACTTAGAAATGGGACTCCTGGCATTATACCACCTGTCCCGTCTTCTTTTACACTGAGGCTGTTTTAAAATTGAAATATTTATGTATAATGACATTTAACATTAATAATTTTTCCACCATTTCCAATGACAAAGCAGTGATTTCACATGTATATAAAATACACATGACCACATCTTACTAAAATGAACAATTATCCTTACCATCATCTCCTACCCATGTTCATATTCTGTTATAGTCTTAAAAATGCCTGTGAAAAATGAGTAGATTCTTTTAAAAGGATCTAATAAGCTGTATACATTATACTTTTAATTGAGATAAGATCTCAGTATAGTAGCTCTAGTTTGTCTGCAATTCCCTATATAGACCAGGCTACCCTAAAAACTCATGTATGTGAATTCCACTCTGTCCTCCTGATGACTGTGACATGGGAACACCACACATGTAACACTGTTATCATTAGGTCGCTTAAATCTTAACTTCTTACTTGCATTCATACCCTTTACTCCCCTGAATCTGTTGAAACCCACGCTGGTCTCAATTCACTCTGTTGCTGAAGATAAACTTGAATTCCTGATTCTTCTGCATTTACCACCAGATTACTGTAATTTAGGCAAGTTCCATCTTGCCTGGGTCCCTTAAAAAGCTCTCTTCACATCAGTTTTCTCTCCTTCCTTCCATGCCATGAAAAGAAATCAGGGAACTTGTCCTGTGACATACTTTACCTTCTGAATTAGTCTGATTGTTTCTGCACAATGATAATTAACTTGTTCCTTATTCACTATGTTTCTTATAAAGTATCCACTTGATACTTCCTTGCTTGACTCAATGGTTTGAGGAAACAAGATTTCATAGGCAACTCTACTCTGAATGAATCACATCACTAGGCATAGGGTAATTTTGATCTCTGTCTCTCGAATGGCCAGATGGGTCCCCATGTGGAGAGTCCAATCCAATATTCTTAAAGACATTCATTCAATCTTTAAAAAAAATAGCCACGATGGTCAAGATTCTCAGGACAGCTGCAGTCAATGTTGAGTATGCCTTCCAGCCATTATTTTCCCTATTAATGTAAACCTCCTCCTCAAGGTGATTTTTGATGAGAGGTGAAAGAAGTATACTAAGGCATCCTTGTAATACGTGATAGGGGCTATAATTTAGAGACTCTATGAAATGGGTATAGGGCATGTGTAATGTGATTTTTCTCTATAGAGGAATCCAAGTTTCAAAAGGTGAAAAATACATGATAGATTGTGTCATGTAGGTAGTAGATGTACAACAGAGCTTTTTCCATTCCATTTTAATAAAAGGAACAATGACTGCTCTGTGGTAGATTGTCCCATGCAGTTATAACCATCAACAGCTGCTCAAGTTAGTGTAAGTATCAAAAAGAATAGGAATCTGTCCAAGTATGCTTGGTTGGCTCCTCACATGTCTGAGCAGAGAACATCTTTGATTGCTAAACATGTGGATCGCAGCTGATCACTAAATTTAGTTCCATCGTCTGCTCCTAGTGAAAACTCTGAGCAAGTCAACATGCAGGTACTTCATTTGTCAGGAACACAGAGGCTCCCTGTGTTCTGGTTCGTACAGAGTTGGGACAGATATCTCCAAGGAACCAAGACTCTGGTCTTTTTCTCTGGACATCACAAAATACTTAATTGTAAATGTATGCAGTGAATTGCCTTTGCAATTTCAATTCTAAGGGCTATGGAGTTAGGATGCCTCTAGGGTTAAGAATGAATTCCCCAAATGAAAATGCAAATTTCTTAAGAAATCAGTGATAGAAGTATGTTGAGTTTAAACAATCTTTGTGAGCATGGGAGTTTCTGAGGATGGATGTTATTTTATGTAGTGAGTATGTGTGTTTTTCGTCTGTGTTTATATATCTGTGTGTTCCTGAGTTTGTGTTATGGAAGAAATAGTCAAACAAGTATGTGGTTTTACTTGTCTAACTTCTAATTCTTGGAGTACAGCTCTTTTCTGAGTATGCACCGGGGAAACAAGGGATAGATCTGGTAGAGAGGGGAGATGGAAGGAGCTGGGAGCGTGGAAGGGGGTCTGGATGTATTACATGAGATAAGAAAAACAAATGAAATACTTAACAACAAGGAGAATGAATGTGGTGCAAAAAGGGGGGACAATGAATAGAAAAAATTTCCTTCTGTGAACGTTTATAGTAAAACTAGATTCTGGTGGTGAATACAACTTGCTTGATCTGCAACAATGTTAAATGTTACATAATACATTTCAGCTAAAACAAAAAGAAGAAGAAACATACAAACATCAATTGCACTGAGCTTTACCTTGATACTTGGGCCCAGTTCCACTAATCCAAGGGGATGGAATATATGGGTTATGAATTACTTGTTATTATTTGAGTAGGGAGTATCTGAGTAAAGTAGTAGCACAAGAATTTTTTTATTCCCCAATCTGGTGGTGTTAGAGTAAGAAAAATATCCAAGAGTCCATCAATATATTGAATGGCATAGTAATGCATTCACTTGCTTGTTTGCTTTACTACAGTGTTTGATAGGTAAATGTGTGATAGGAAAAATAAATAGATATCAACTCATAAAGAGACTATAATCTGTGGATAAAGTAAAGAAGTATATACTGATATGTTATGAGTAGGTGGGATTTTAGTAGCACTAAAACAGTTGTAGACTGACAGCCTGTGAGGTCATGATGGTTGTATGGAAAACCCAATGTGATTCTTATGTTGCTTTATCATCTGGCCAACAAGCATGAGGCAGCTGGAATGCAGTGATTTCCTTGGCTGTGTTACTTTCTCAAGATTAATATCCTCTACAGCCTTTCATTTCAGCGCATGCTGGCAGTGATTCTACAAATCATGCCATAATCAATAGCCTTAGAAGCTATTATGGAGCTGCCACTAGAACCCAAGGGAGGGATACTTGAGGACATATTCTATAGTCTGTGAAAACCCTGATCAGTGTGGAATGGGAAGCTAAAGATGTCCATAGCAGGGTGAGTTTTTCCACTGTGTATATTTCTTCAAGATTTGAAACTATTTCTTAAATTAGTTCCTGCTTAAGGAGATAAGTATTGTATTGAGTATGGCAGCTGCCCAATATCTTCTATCTGATGGCATCTAGAAGCCTGAATTCACAGTGTCATCACCATTTGGGAAGACTAATTGCATTGTGGCTCAAAGTTGAGACTGGGGTCACAATGGTCTCTGAGGGTCCTGCACCCATATCAATGTCAGGATGTTGTTCTTGCATACTTCCTGATCTTGATTCTGCCTCTGGTCCCATAGGTTTTGTTTCTGAGGGTCCTGAACATTATTCCCGCTAAGAATGGTATTTATGCATTCAGGTGGAGCAATTCCATGTAGCTAGTAATTAGTTACTTTGACATCAGAATCCTGTGCAATCTTTAATCCCACCTACATCCCAGTTTATTCTATCTGGGAGACAAATCTCATGACAGAATTGCCTAAGGTAGTGAGTTGGTACTTTCATGGGTGTCATGTAGTAGGCAGATCAATTGTGGTTGCGGTTCAGCAGAGAGCCCATGATATGGCAATAGGTTCAGTGCAGCATTGCATTCTAGATGAATTACTATGATGAGCCAAATTATTTTGCTCATGCAGTTTGTTAATTTTTCTTTTTGCTTTTCACATCAAAGCTTGAGATGAAGGTAGATGGCTCACTCTATGATATCAAGGTAATTTAATATATAATGATCCATTTGTTCCATTCATTTTCCTGAGGCATGCTAGAGTCTAAAATACCAAGTAGACGCAAAAACACAATCTCCCGGGTTCATTTGTCACAGTGTTTAGAATTGATGAAAAGGAGTTGCAGCCCAGTGTTAGTGGTCATATTAATTTCAGGCAGAGATGGAAAAGTGGCCTAGCACTCAGGAGCAGAGAATCTGCACAGCTCTGAGGTGAGAATAGTGTCTCCAGTGGAATTGTGTACAGCTCTGAAAGGAAGGTGTCCTGGCAGTTGGAGGACCAAGGACCAAACTGTTCTGAGGTGGAGAAGGTGTCCTCAATGGAAAGGAATCCTGACATTTGGGAAGCCAGGAATCACATAGTTTTCACAGTTCTGAGGTGTGGAAGGTGTTCCTAACGGGAATGGGCATCCTGACATTTAGGAAGTCAAGAACAAAAGTGCGACAAAGACCCCTGTAGCCATACCACTAAGGGAAGTGAGCAAATGGGAGTCTATACCCAAAAGTCTACATTAGGGCTTGGGAAAAGGGAAAAAATTTGTCATGGTTTTGTAAATCCCAAATCCAGTTGAAAATAAGACTATCACAGTTGAGCCAAATTTGAAGCAAGCAAGCTTTAATTATATTAACTAAATACTGGCCAGGAAGATGGACTCTGACCAGCAAAACTCTGAGATACTCATAATATGAACCTGTCACCTCTCACAGAAATGCCCCAATCAAATACCACAAATCATATAGTTTAAAACTTTAGAAACATTAAGGCTATGCACTTCCCACCAGGTCCAATTAGTGACAAGCCTCTACCCAGATGTACTCCCTGTGTAGACACAGTTTCACCGATAACACATGCATTGGATAAGCTGATCAAATGTGGTGGTAAATATCTTCTCTTGTAAGGATTTTAACAATGATTTGAAAGCTGATGGACTCAGAGTTATCCACAGCAGGGTGAGTTTTACACTGTGTACCAGCTCTCACAAGCTAAAGTTATTTCACAGACTAGTTCTTGGGTGATGAAATAGGTGTTTTTCACTGCTATATCATCTCTGCAAATTATACTATTTGATGTTCTTTAGGAGCCTGGATTCACTGTGTAAGTACCACCCATGAAGTCTGATTGGTTTGTATTTCACACTTGAACTAGTGGTAAGACCACAGCTGAGGGTACTGCTCCATATTTCAGGATTTTGTTATTTCATGCTTAGAGGTTTTAGCTCTACCTTTGGGACAGTGTAAATGATTTTGTTCCTCAGGATTCTGCTCCCTCGTTTACCTATATCTGGATTTCTGTTCATCTTTCCTAATGTGTGATATATTAGGATTGACATTGGGCAATTTTACTAGACAGTATCTCTAATCCTTAGAAATGAGACCCTATTCAATCTTCCACCTAAGATCATCTTACTTACACAAGATGGGAAATGCATCACTTGCCAGATGGTGACCAGTACAGTACAGTTTCCTGAGGCATGTGGAATTCTAGAATTCTTGACCACATAGAGAGAAAAAAAAAGTTTCCCAGGAGTACAAAACAGTAGTCACATAGCAGTCCAATTTTGGGGCTTGGGAAAGTGAGTAACTTGCCTGGTCTCCCTTACAGTCTTCCTAGCAGAAATCAGAGTTATCCCAAATTTGAACAGCCCCTCTCACTGTCCCAACTTGCATTCTCTGCTCTCCATAGGCACACATTACTCTTTACATGGGACACTACTTGTCCTTATTGGGGACTTTGTCTTTGAAATTAGGGACATACACTCCTCTCACTCAAATTTGTTTCCACTTTTATTTTTGTGACTATATTATAATATTATTCCCCTTCTCTTTGTTTCCTCCAAAACTTCCCAAATACCCTGCTTCTTCTATCTACTCAGTTAAAGTTTTCCATGAATGACAGCCTAAACCTGAGAAGGAAAATCCTAACAATATATATACAAAATGAAACAGAAGGAAGCTACAATCCTAAATCTAGATCTACAGAAAGTAAGAAATATTAAGGGTTGAAGAAATAGTCGTCCCCAGGCAAGAGAAATAATAGAAATGTCATTTTTGACAATATAGTCCACTTGCAGTACACCCCCTTTTCTGATCATACAAAAATACCAGTGTTCATTTCTTGCTCATTCATTTCCTCTTTATATTTAATGATAGACCAAATATGACCAAATATGTGTCAGACAAAGTTCATGCAAGAAACCACAACTAACACAAGGGTGTGGGTGCACTGTAGCTTGATATGTAGAATATGCATCTGTCAAAGCAAGAAAATGTTTAGTGTCAATAAGGAAAGTTATGTGCCTTTCCTCATTGTGAAAGTGAGGAGAAGCAGATACCTCAATGCAGGTATACAATGAGCTTAAAACCAGTGAATGAGGAAGTGTTTTTTGTGAATATTACACTGCCTCTGTGACTTACCTAGGAATTATGCCTCTAATTATAGCTGATTCATTTTTAATATGGATTCACTTCATTCCACCTTGGTCAGGATCCCCAGAGGAAATGAAGTGATCAGAGTTGTGAAAGCCTTCCAGTCATCTTTTTCCATGTCATGCTTCCCTGCATACCAAGTTACTTCCTGATTGCAGGTGGAAGAATGGGTAGCATGGTGCTGACTATTAATATGTATAAAGTCTAGGTTCAGAAATCACTTGAAAAGTCAAGGGCATGCATTCTGGATTTTCCACATGAGAAGGATGCAAGCCTCAAAAGTTTCAGTAGCCATGATAAAATGTCTTATGTTTTGGTAGATAAACAAGAACATATCTTTACTTCTCCTCACCAATATTTAAAAAGTCACAACTCTGTATAGGTGTCCAAGATGACACAGGGGATATTGCAAGGATCACAGAAAAGAGGCATGTTCCCTTGTAAATAGTCGGTGTCTACTTTTATGACTAAACATATTAGAACGTTAGTAGTTAACCATATGGATAGCAGTAAATCAGTCAATTAAATTACTTAGCCTGCTCCAGGTGAGAATGCAGAGCAAGTTAACATTCAGCAATATCTTTTGTCAACCACAAGTGGTTCCTCGGATTATGGTTGGAACAATAGGATGTCTCCTACATGGAAGAGAAAGTGGTCTTTTGCTCTGAATATCACCAACTGTCACAATAGTGAGGAGTAGACTCTAAAGTCTCAGTAGTTAGGTGTTTTAGATATGAAATGTACTTCCCACATGGTAAGTACAATATCCAAGGAATCCAATTATAAATATCTGTCCTTCTTAAATATGGCAAGAGACAGGGGTTGCATTTTTTCTTGTGAGCTTGGATGTCATTTTTATATATTATGTGAGTGTGGGTGTGTATACATGTGACTGTGTAAATGTATCTATGTCTTTGCTGGAAATAGAATTCAAACACTTAGTTTTTCTACAGATTTGCACCATGTTCATGTGGTTCACATCCTTCAAATAAGACAGAATGAGTTGATATTGTTTTCATTTGAGTTGAAAGAGGGTGAGTAAGGCAGAAGCACAAGAGTGGTGTTGGTCTCCAGTATTGCGGAGTGAGAACAGGAGAATCTGAATTATAGATAAGTGCCTTAATATCTATTCATATGGCAACTCAATTCTTTCACTTAAATGTGTGCATTATTATATGCATAGTAGGTAAATGTGTGGTAGTAAATGTCAAAGAAGCTACCACTCCTAGACAGTCTTGTGTACTTTGGAAAATGTTAGTAAGTATAAATTGATGGGTCATAAGTGGGTGGGGTCCCTGTGGCATGCGGACCTGTATTTGATGGTGATAGAGTATGAGATCATAATTGCCTAGCAACACAATGACATGCTCTGGGTCAAATCTCATGGTCACAACAGGCATGGAGCTTTTGAGATGTAGTATTTCTTTTGCTCCTTTTACATTCCTAGGATAAATATTACAGGTGAAAAGCAACAGGATATTCCTGGTGAAATATTGCCATAAATCAGAATTGTGTTGGTGAAGCACACACTGCTTTCTTTTCGATTTCTTTTCATTCCTTGAGATGAGGGCGGTCTGCTTCCTCCAGAACATGGCAATGGTCCCTTATATCCTCGGGAATTTAAGGTCTTTTGACTCCGTTAACCAGTGGGGGCTCCTGAGGCATGCAAAACTCTAGAATTCTTGTCCTAGCTGGGATAAAATCACAGTTCTTAGTGTCCTTTGTGGTTTTGTTTAGCAGGGAAGCAAAACAGGAATCACCCAGTAGTGCATATAGGGCATTGAAAAGGGTGGGCATGCCTGGGGTCCTTTCTTGTCTTCCTATCAGAAAACTGAGGGATCCAAATTTGACACAGACCCAATCACTGTTCCAAACTGCTTTCTCTGATCTCTACACTCACTGAAAGCACATTTCTTGGAATATACACCACAAAATACATAATCCAACATTTCCAATCATCAGTCCTTCTTTACACTCATACATTCTTATTTCATTCTTCTTTCCTATATCCATGCCTCCTTAACGATTTCCCATTATCATTAATTTTTCACTCACTCTTATGTTTATTTCTTCCTCATCTTTCATTTTCTTGTATTCCTTTATTTCCTTTTTTCTTTCTTTTTTCCTTTTAATGCATTTTCAAATGTTTTCCATTTTTAAATGTTTTCCATTAGGAGAGTTGTAATTTTACACTTCATTCACCTACCTGTCAGACCTTGTTTTTGAAAGAGAAACTCTTGTATATTACTACCACAAGGAGTTAGGAGCACCGTACCTTGATTTGCAGACTTGACATCATGTACAGCTAAAAGATGCGTATTATCCAAAAGTAGAATGATGTGTTATTATTCATGGTGAAAATTACAGAACAGAGACCTCCATGCAGGGATAGAAAGGAGCTTCAAAACCAATGGAATAGGAACAGTTTCTTTTTTGTGGCTTACCTAGGAAATATGATGCCTGAAATAGTTGATTCAATTTTAATCTGATGTTACTTAATTCCATCTTAGTCATTTTCCTCAGGAAGAATGCCAGGATCCAGATCAAGAAATCCCTTGAAACATCACTTTTTAGGTCATGTGTTCCTCCTTGGCAAGTTGCTCCCTAATTACAGGAGGAAGAATGTGTACCAGAGGACCTAATTGTAATGTATAATAGAGACTGGGGTTCAGGAAGCTCACAAATTAGCCAGGGAGCATTCATAACATGTTCTTCATGTAGATTTGAACGCAAGCCTCAGAAGGTGAGGGAGAGAGAATATGCTATGTATGTTGTAGATGTAGATCAGAACCTCTCCTACTTATCCCCTTAAAGTTTAAACAAGAAACAAAGATTGTTATATAGTAGAAGCCTCATACAATCACAACTCTGAAGTGGAGCCTATTATGACACAGGTTATACAGTGCTATGATCACAGGCATGTGCTCTTATTAGTGTAATTTTCTAATCTTATTACTGATCATATAAAATCATTCGTTAATTGTAATCAATGGTAGTGGATGGAGGTAAAAATGTCCATGAAATGGCAAGTGACCATGCATACTATGTATTTCCCCTAGAGACAAAGCCATGCCACAAAATATACAGAAGACATGCCAAATGGAATCGTGTATGTACTTGATGTAGCACAGTACATCTATTACGTGTCCTCTTATTTTAGTACAAGGAGTGATGATTGGACTCTGGTGCATTCTCATGCAGTCACAACCATCCTCAGGAACCCAGAATAATACTGGTTATCATGCAGGGATCACAGAAGTAAGGTATATTCTTTAATCAGTAAAATTGTCTATTCTTGTGTCTGAGAATATTGCCTGATATTAGCAACTATGTGAACAGCATCTGTTCAGTGAAATGAATTACATAGCCTTCTCCTTATGAGAACTCGGATCACGTCAAAATACATACAGCAACACAGTGGCATGGGCACCCGCAGGCCCAGGGGTCCATGGTTGGGAGGGGTTGTCCCAGGATCCTGCTTCATGGGCAGGAGCAAGCCTGGGAGATAAAATTCCCAGTTCCTTTGAGCAGACCTTAAAATGTCTGTTCCTTTCCTCTGGATGGAAACTCCTGGATTATTCAAATTGTTCCCCTCGCCCTACTGTCTCTCTTTCTAGCAAAGCTGCACACAAGGACCATTTAGTGAATGGCTTGCTGGAATAAAGGATTGGATGAATGTATTGAGGGACAAATGTAGTCTAAAGGAGTGTTGATGAAATCCATGCCAGTTTTCACAGCCCATAAAATACATAGGTAGCTCAGATGGCAGGTAGTTTGTCAGTACAAGACTAATTTATTTTTAAAATATGAGGATCTGTTGAACAAGATTCATGTGGTTTTCTGTCAGTGTGAATATTGTGTTCTCATCTATGTCGTGAATGTGGATTTTATTACCACTGTTTTTTTTTTTTTAAGTAGTGGCAAAAAATTGGTTGCAAAAAATAGTTCTATTGAGTAAAATATATTTCATCCTCTAATTCCTGACTCCTGGTGCAAGAATGTCTCACTTTCACCAGTTAGGCTGGCTTCTCTGGATTCCTAGCAGATTTTTTTTCTTGTTACTTTTTTTAGAGAAATTACTAATTTGAAGATATAAAAAAAGTTTCTTAAAATCAATAGTGATTCCAAAGCTAATTTATATATTTTTGGTGTGTTCTTTCAGTTTAACAAGGGTATTGAAGGTTATTTAAACAAGACTGTAAAATGTAAACCCAGTTAACCATTTTAACAAATTTATTGTTTATTTGTTACAAAACATATGATTTTTATTACTACGGCAGATATAAACAAATGATATTTCCCAATTGCATGGTAAATACCATTTGCATCTTGGATCATTGATTTCTGCCTGATGTGGGCTTTTTTATTTATTTTTTTTAGGAAGAAGTAATTGAGGTACTTGTTGAGGGGGGAAAAACAGAGACAGTCTTTATGAATTTATCCAATGACGTTAACTTTACATTTGCAAATAGTATTTAGTATGAGCTATAAACATGTGTACTGCTGAAATTCTGATTTAAATTTACCTACAGAAGGTAAATTTTCATTTTGCTTGATTAAAAAGAAACACTAAGATCCAGCCTGGGCCTAAATCCATTGGCAAGAAGATTTGAGGTTTAGGCAGCCTTTCTTAATTCCCTCAGGGCTCAGACCTAGGAACCTGGAGCCCTCACAGGCACACCAGCTACTTTGAGTTTTGGCCTGTGTTAATTAGGAAGGTTGTAGGGTGCATCTTGGTTTAGTTGGGTCTGGGTAATCGTCTGGGGAGAGGAAAGAGGATGTGAGAGACATGGTGATAGCTCATAATGGTTGCCTGGCAATGCCTAGGAGATGGATAGGGTGGGAATGCAAGCCCACTGCTTGGTAGGCAAAGTGTCAGGAGACATGTAATGCTTCTCCTTTAGACCTGTCCTCCCCACAACAGGATCCGTGGCAGGCAGTCTCTTCAGGTGAAATTGGGTCCTTAGACCTTTATACCTCTGTTATGGATGTGGCGTGGCAGAATTCACCTGAACCCAGACTGAATGGTACGTAAAGGAACCAGTCTGGATCCATGGGCAAGTAGATTTGAGGTTTTTGGCACTTGCTCAACTTCTATCAGACTTAGGGCTCAGACCAAAGAAACTGAGGCCTCACAGGTACAGCCAGTAGCCTTGACCTTTGTCCTTTCTCCATTGAAAGGCTGTTGCCCAGTGGGAAAGCAGTTCTGGGTCTAGAGCCCCATTGAGATGGGAGGTTGTCTTTGGTGTGGTATCTGCTCAACTTCCCATGTGACCAGATTTCTGTGACACCACCACCCAGCTTCCCTACAGACCAGGTTTAGCCTGAGGCTGTCTTGGCAGGCTCTTTGATCTCAAAGCTTGGATATCAGCAGGTTCACTGAGTGTCAGCACACCAATTCTTGCCTGACAGCCTTCGTGGTTTTCCAGGTGGGGAAAGTCAAGTAGAATTCACCAGCATCTATTGGGAGGTTCAAGTCAAAATGTGCTGATGTACCACAAAAGGGCAATGTCCAGTCCTTGATCCCCAGATCCTTTTTTTGTTTGTTTCTTTGAATGCTACTCTGTGGTACAGATTTCCATGGGTTTTCTGCAGCATTCCTTGGGACCTATACAATACCTTCTGTGTTCAGATTCCCTGAATTGAATGGACTATCTCAGGGTAGAGAAATTGAGAAGCCCCTTGTTCTGTGACCCAGAGATCCTGAGCTTATCATCCAGTACCACCTGAACCTTCACCTCTGCCCTGAATCCTCTTACCTACTGGCATGCCAATATGACCCTTCTGGAATCCCCTGTAGTGCAGTGCAATTAGAAAGTCATCCCTCTCCATGCCTGGCCTGTAAGGTAAGCTGCCAACTTGGATTCTGTAGTCATTTTTGAATTTTCTGGTTTTTTTTTGTTTTGTTTTGTTATGTTTTCTCAGGAAATGCCATACAGAGTGGTCCCAGGGCCCAAGATACTTGACATTCTTTGTGCACTACTGTCATCAAGTGAAATTGTTTTGCAGGTCTGCCAGCTGGTTCCTGTGTTTCAGTGGGCATGGCCTGCACCCTAAGCAGCATCTCTGGTGCTTGCTAGACAGGACTATCTCAGATCTCCTGCAAACCTGTTGGCACAGGAGAGTTGGGAAGAAAAGCAGGCTCCAGGTGTTACTGCCATACTGCAAGCCCAGCACCACATGGTTTGCCTTGTTTCAAGCAGGAAGCATATCCTCCCATGTCTTAAGACTGCCATGTCTGTCACTATTGTGAGGATCTCTTTGCAAGGGACTCTGTATCTGTGGTTCAATCTGGGTTGAAGAAGGAGAATTTATAGCACTACCCAGTGTTCACACCAATCACAATCGCCTTAGATTTTGGATGATGCTTACCAGTAGCCCACACAACTCACTTCCAGGAACCACACAAGGTGCACAACATCACTTCAAGTCCATGCTCAGGTTGTAAGGGCAACACAGCCTTTATGGTCATGTGTGTTTTATCCATTTTACTCCCTCCGTACCATCCTCATTCCCTTGCTCCTCATTGTCTGCCTCTCGTTCTCTCTGACATTCAATTCTTTTTCTTCATGTCTTTACATTTTTTGTCACAAATTGTGTTATCTTTGAGCTTGGCTGCAGGTGGAGTTCAGGAATCCTGACTTGAGAGACAACATTTCTGTTCCAGAGGTATATCCCTATCATCCTTAAAGGGGCTGTACTGCCATGGTCATACGCATCCTTCTTTGGGGTAAACAGAGAGAAATTAGCCCATGACATTCTTGTGGCTCAGGATGAATCTTAGTAGAAGCAGTCATGTAGGGTGTACTGAAGAGTGCCCCAAAATAATGAGGCAGGCACTGCACTGGAGGCTGGTTAAGGCTCTCTGTTCCTCCCTTAACAATGCCCTCTGTTGTGATTCCCAACACCCATGCAGGAAGCATACTTGTGGATTCTCCTGATTTGGTCACCTTGCTTATTACCAAAGGAGAACACCCAGGGTTACGTGTTAAAAAGCACCTTTTTTCTGCTCTGCCCTGTCCAGTGATAATTAGTTAGATGAGGCTCTAAAGTTAATAGTTGGTAGAATCAGGAGAATCCACCAGTATGCTTCCTGCATGGGTGTTGAGAATCACAACAGGGGCATTCTTAAGGGAGGACCAGGGAGCCTAAACCTTCCTGTGGGTCACTCAATAAGAGGGGTCCTAAATTGCACTGCCCTGAGACAATACATTCAATTCAGGGCACTTGGGAGTCCCAGAAGTTGTTGTACATGCCCTAAGGAATACTCCAGAAAACCCATGCCAATCTATACCACAGAGTAGCATCATGAGAAATAAACAAAAAAGGTTTTGGGGATCAGGGACTGGATGTTGCCCTTTTGGGCACATCAGCACATTTTGACTTCGACCTCCACAGAGATCCTGTTGAATTCTATATGACTGAGTTCATCTACCATCCCTGCCCCTGCCCCAACCTC
Organism: Cricetomys ansorgei; assembly: GCA_026225945.1. Classification (NCBI taxonomy): domain Eukaryota; kingdom Metazoa; phylum Chordata; class Mammalia; order Rodentia; family Nesomyidae; genus Cricetomys; species Cricetomys ansorgei. The sequence goes on from JAMJFZ010003989.1 coordinate 15,341, forward strand.
CACCTAGAACCCCCTCCCCCATGTGCAAGGACACACAAACTTTCTGTTGTCCCCAGTAGCTAACTGTACCTAGAGAGCCATCCCAGATGGATAAAGATGTAGAACATTAAGTGTTTCTCAGCTGTTTGAGATTCCTCTTTTTTGAATTATTTGTTTATTAGCAATGGCTTTTTCCTTCAGATGCCTTTCAGATTCATGAAGTCCCAGTTGTCAATCTTTGATCATAGTACTTGAGCTGAGTTCTGTTCAAAAAGTTGTGTCCTATGCCATTGTGCATAATGCTAGTTCCCATTTTCTCTTCTATCACACATTTGGTTTTATATTTAGATGTATAATCCATTTGGATTTGAGTTATTTGCACGATAGATATGGATCTATTTACATTCTTCTACCTCCATGCATCCAATTAAAACAGCAACATTTGTTCAAGAGGCTTTCTGTTTTACATTTTATGTTTCTGACTTTTTAGAAAAGATCAGGTTTACATAGTTACATGAATATATATCTGGATCCTTGATTCAGTTCCATTGATCCTCATGTTTGTTTTTAAGGAAATACCATGCTCCTTTTATTACTATGGTTCTGTAATACATCTTAACATCAGGGAAGTTGGTACCTCAAGAAGTTCTTTTTTTTTTCAGGATTACTTTTGTTATCCCATTTTTTTTTGATGTTGTTTCGTTTTCCATATGAAAGTGAGTATTGCCCGTATGAGGTCTGTAAAGAATTGTGTTGGGATTTTGATAGGGATTGCACTGAATCTGTAGATTGCTTTTGGTAAAATGTATATTTTACTGTGTAAAGCCTACCAACCCTGGAGCATGGGATATCTTTCTATCTTCTAAAATCTTCAATTTCCCTCTTCAAGGACTTAAACTTTTCTGACATTCAAGTCTTTAACCTGGTTGGTTAGAGTCTCCCAAGATACCATATGTTATTTGTAGGTATTGTGAGAAGTGTTGTTTCCCTGATTTCTTTCTTGGTCCATTTTTCATTTGTATGTTGGAGGGCAACAGATTTTTTTTTATGTTGATCTTATAGGTAGCCGCTTCACTGAAGGAGTTTACAAGTTATAGGAGTTATCTGGTTGAGTTTGGGAGTAACTTATATATATTATAAAACCTTTTATATTTACGTATATACATATGTGTGTGTGTGTGTGTGTGTATATATATATATATATATATATATATATATATATATATATATATACAGGAGGTAGTAAAAGTTTTTGGATGCAGATATTATCACAACAGTGGTCTGTATAGAGGCACTTGCCTGAAATCCTACCACTTAGGAGGCAGAAACTGGAGGGCCATGAGTTCAAGTACTGGGTTATATGAGAGCTTTTCACGAAAACAAACAAAACTTTATAAAAATGCAATAAACAAGCAGAGAAACAGATATAGGAGTAATTAACAGCTTTGAATAATATAAGGTATTTCTAGACACAACTGAGGTGGCAGTAAATTAAGTAATGTGTGGGAACATGTGTATGCTTATGATCTAGTGGTCAAATATTTCTGAGCTTGATGCTTTGATGCAGGTAAAACTACTTAAAGGGCTGAGGCAGAAAGCTCATTTCAAGCTAGAAGTTCATGATAAGCCTGGATTCCATAGAGACCTTATCATTGAAAACATAAATTAATACTGTCGCTAAATTTATACCTTTAAGTAGGGAAAGCACTTTCAGCTTCAGTTTTCTATTTGTTCTTTTAAAAACTTTTAAATATTGTATTATTTAATTTATTATTTATTTATTCTTCTCTATATTCCTCCATTTATATGTTCTTTTATTTATTTATTAATTTATTTATTTGTTTACTTATTTATTTATTTCAGACACTGTGTTTGTTTGTAACCTTGGTAGTCTTGGGAGTCAATATGTAGCAAGGTTGGCCTCGAACTGTGAAGAGATCCAACTTTTCTGCCTCCTGAGTGCTGAGATTAAAGTAGCATCCCAACAAACCCAGCAAGTTTCAGTTTTCAAACAACAAGATGGTATTAACCACCAGCTTTACAGAACTGTGGAGAGTACTCCATTAATCATAGCCATTATTTCATGGAGGAATGAAGCATACAGCTATTTGAAAAAAGCATACAGAAAGTTTCTTACACAATGCCTTTGAGGAATCTGTTGGCATATTTTAAAAGTTTGAATTGAGTTGTCTTTACTTTTTCTTTTAAAAAAATGTGGAGCACTTAACGATTTTGCATGCCAGTTTTGCACAGGGGACATGCTCATCATCTCTATATCATTCCAGTTTTAATATATGTGCTGCTAAATCATGCACTCTATATACTTTTAAAATTCCCTTCGTGAAGGGTCAAATTGAACAGCTGGCTATTGACTATGTTATGGAAAGACATGTGTTTATTTTTTGTAAATGATAGAGGGTCCACCAACAGCCGAACATTAAATTTGTCCCTGCCCCCACAGAGTAACATAGCGGCTGGAAATGTAACTGTGCAAATACAGAAATCTATTTAGTTCAATCCCGCTCCCCCCCCCATACTTAGCACCAGTGTTACTGGTGGCTTCACATGTACAGCAACGATCTGGATGCTGTCAGGGCATTTGATGCAAGGCACTGTTACCTCACAATGTCTTCTGAGTTAGGGAAGAATGCATCCTTTTGCCTCATTAGCACTTGTTCATACCACACAGTATGACCTCCTTAGAGTCCAGTCCTGGCGACAGCAACAATTATCTGGTCCTTGTGCCACTAGTCACTGGTTCTTATGGCTGAGCTGTTTTGTTATCGGACTATCTGGAATTCGTACTATGAGGTAACTAGAAATACCTCTCTGAGGGGGCTCCTGATGTTTGGGAAGCTTTGGTGTCTTAAGTCCACGAGGTGCGCCTGAGGAAATCCTAACTGTCTTCAGGAGTTGGAGAAAATTATAGTCTCTGGCATTGGGTGGCTTGGGTTGCAGTCACCTAAGGTGAAACCATGTCTGGGGTTTGGGTATTTCTGGGTCTTATGGTGCCCAGAAACTGGGACTCAGTGTGTGGCATCCCTTCAGCCTTAGGCATCAGCCTTGATTGTGCAGTTCAGGGCTTCCACATAATGTATAATACATATTCTATATTGTGGTCAAATGAGTATTATCCATTTAATTCCTTCCCTACGATCCACATTTTCTCCTGACTCTCTTACTCTTACTCCTGTTGTCTCTGACTCATTTCTTGTACTTCCTTTCATGTTTTATTTTCCTTTTTCTTTCAGACGATGGGTCATCTTTGAGCTTGAAAACAGGTGGAGTACAGAGACACAGGCCTGTTGGAAGAGATTTCTACTCCAGAGCCATATCCCTAGAACCCAAAAGGGTTCTGGAGTGCTGCCATGGACATATTCATTCAGATTTTGTGTACAGGAAGAGTAAGTAGCCAAACTCAATCTTCTGAAATCTTAGTATGTTAACAGATATTAAAATCTTAATAGAACTGCCCCAAAGTGACCAGGCATGTACTGAACCATGGAGGCAGGGTTTGACTCCCCTGCGCCTCCACTAACAAGCCCCACCAACATTGTAATTCGCAACACATGTGCAGCAGGCCTAATAATGGATTCTCCTGACTTGGTTACCTTGCTTCTTACCCAGGAAGTACACTCATTGTCAAGGGTCGAAAAACACTTTTTCCTGGTCTGCACTGTCCAGTGCTATCAGTTTGAAGAATAATTAGTTAGAGAAGGCTCTAAAATTTACAGATGGCAGAGTCTGGGGTCAAAGATGTTTGTGTGTTTTTGTGTATGTGTGTTTATGTCTACATGTGTGAGTTTGTGCAGTCATTCCTTTTGAGTCTACGAGACAAGAATCTACTCCTCAGAGACATCATAACTGTGGCAGCATCCACCTGAACACAGATCAGAGGGTACTTTTGGCCCTGGCCTGGATCCATTGGAAAGACTTGAGGTTTAGGTGTCCTTTTTCAATTCCCATGAGACTCATGGCTCAGCATGAGAATCTGGAGCCCTAACAGGTACACACAGCTGCCTTGCGCATTGCCCTGTGTCCAATAGGAAGACTGAAAGATGCTTGGTTTCGTTGGGTCTGGCTGGTGTATTGGCCTGGGGAGTAGAAAGAGTTTGTGACAGACCTGATGATAGCTCATAATGGTTGCCTGGCAATGCCTAGGAGACTGATAGGTTAGAGATCCAAGCATACTGCCTGGTAAGAATGGTGGCAGGAGGCATGTAATGTTTCTCGTTTGGATCTGTCCTTCTCCCCACCAGGAGACCCGGGCCGCCTGACTCTGCAGGTGAAATTGGGTCCCTGGATCCTTATAGGCCGTGTTTTGGAAGAATTGTTGGCAGAATTCATCTGAACCAAGATGGAATGATTTCTGAAGGAACCAACTTGGATACATAAGCAAATATGAAGATTTTACTGAATTTCTCAACTTCCATCAGCCTCAGGGCTCAGACCTGAAAAAATGGAGCCTTCAGAGGTACACAAAGTAGCCTTGTGCTTTGCCTTTTTCCATTGCAAGGTTTCTTCTGCCAAAATTGGTAGCAGTTCTGTGTGTAGAGCCCCATTGAAAAGAATGGTGATCTTTGGTGAGGTATCTGCGCTACTTCCCATGTGTCCATAGTTCTGTGACACTACCACACAGCTTCCCTACAGCCCAGGTTTTGCCTGAGGCATTCTTGGCAGTTCTCCTTGTCCTGGAAGTTTGGATTTCAGCTGGTTTACCAAATATCAGCACACTCAATTCTTGCCTGACAACTCAAGTGTTCTCCAAGATGGGCAGAGTCAAGGAGAATTCAGCAGGATCTCTGGGGAGGCCCAAGTCAAAATGTCGTAGCTGAGCCACAGGAGAGCAGGGTAGAGTCCCCAATCCCCAAGTCTGTGTTTTGTTTGTTTCTGTGGAAATTATTGGCATGAGTTTTCTGGAACATTCCTTAGGACCTATACATGAACTTCTCGGCCTCCCAGGTGCCCTGAATTGAATGGAAATCCTCTTTGAATTAAAATTGAGGTGCCGCCTTGTTCTGTGACCCAGAGGTTCTAAATCTCCCACCCGTTTCCACTCATACTTTCACCCCTGCCGAGAATCCACTTACCTACCTGCATGCCCACAACTTTCCTAGCCTGTAAGTAATGTTGCCAACTTGGAGTCTATAAGTTTTTTTTTTCTTTTCTCAGTAAATGTCATACAGAATTGTCCCAGGCCTCAAAATACTTTACATTCTTGGTGCACTACTGTCACCAAGTAGAAATTTTTTTTTCAGATTCTACCAGCAGGTCCCTGTCTTTCAGTGGGCATAGTGAGCACCGTAAGCAGCACCTCTGGTCCTTGCTAGACAGGACTGACTCAGGTCTAGTGCAATCTTGTTGACCCAGGAGTGGTGTGGGGAAAAACAACAGGGTCCAGTTGATCTCATCCCACAAGGCTAAGTCCTGCCACAGTGCAGGGCCAGTACCACAGAATTTGGCTTGCTCCAATCTGGAAGCACAGCCTTCCAGGTCTTAAGGCTGCCACGTTTGTCAGTTTTGTGAAGATCACATTGCAAGTGACTGTATATCTGTGGTTGAATCAGCATTGAGGAAGGGAATCTTATTCCACATGACAGTGTGTACAAGGCCAGCCACAGTCTCCCTAGTTTTTGGATGATTCTCACCAGTAGCTCACACAGCTCACTTCTAGGAACCACACATGGTACAAAGAATCTTTTCATGTCTGTGTGCAAATTGTCAGGGCAACCAACACAACCATGATTGTCATATGTGTTTTATCCATTTTATTCCCTCCCGACAGTCCTCATTCCCTCCTTGCTTATCTTTGTCTACCTCCTATTCTCTCTGACTATCTTTTTCTTCTGTTCTTTAAATTTTTTCATCAGAAAATTGGGTTTTCTTTGAGTTTGGATATGGGTGGAGTTCAGGATCGCTGATGTGGGAGAAAGTATTCCAGCGCCACATCTCTAGAACCCTAAAACTTGTCTGAGTTGCACCACCATGGACATATGCATCCTCTTTGTGTACACAGAGGGCAAGTAGCCCATGACATTCTTTTGGCTCAGTATACCCTATATGACTGCTACTTCTACTTATAAGCAGTCATATAGGGTGAACTGTGCAGTGCCCAAATGTGGCACTCTCCATGCCTCTCTTAACATGCTTCCTGCTGTGATTCCCAACACCCATGCAGGAAGCATATTTGTGGATTCTCCTGATTTGTTCTCCTTACCTCTTCCCAAGGAAGAACACCCAAGTTGAAGGCTCAAAAAGCAATTTTATCCTGGTCTTCCCTGTCCAATTATATCTTGTAGAAGAGTAATTAATTAGAAGAGGCTCAAAAATAAACAGGTAGAAGAATCTGGGGTCCAAGGAAAACAGAGTGTGTGCACATGCTTGGGTTTTTTCATTCTTCTTGAGTTCACTGTTGAGAAATCTATGCCCCAGAGATCTCTGATAGTGCTAGAAAGGATGCTGTGGGTAACAGTCATAGTGGTCATGTCAGAGTTGTCTGGGAATGCCAGGTTTTTTTGTATAGGAGAGGACCTTTAGTGCTCCACCCCTCAGCACAAGCTCAAGGGGTCAAAATATCTGGATGTGCTCATGTACTGCTGTGACCAGTTATGGCTCAGTTAATGAGACCAGTTACATGGCAACAGTATGAAAGGTGGCAGGAACAGTTCTGTGCAGTGGTTGCCGTGACACTTCTGAGAACTCAGGTCAGTCACAGCCTGAGGGAGCCCCGTTTACTGCATCAGAAAAGCTGACTCCAGAAGGCTTGACAGAGAGGAGGAAATGGAAAGGAATGTTGGGAATGTCTCCGTGAGGAAAAAAAAATAGTCTTTTTCTAGGGCCCAACATGGACAGTCTCACCCCATGGAGTTGGGTTTCTATAGACTCTCAGCTCTTTGAAGGAAGGGTACTTCTGCGGTAGAGAAAATTATTTCCAAATGAACCTGGTATATCATGTGTTTTCCAGATAAGCCTACCTTCTCAGGATGAACTGAGTATGACTGTACATAAGAGAGAGGAAAATAGATGGAGAGAGGAAGGGAAAGAAAGAGAGCAGACAGAGAGAGAGAGATGGAGAGAGAGAGACAGAGACAGAGAGAGAGAAGGAGAATCTCTGTGGTGCTGGTGGGTGATTTTTGAGATTGTTGCTATTTTTGCCTTTAGCCTGGAGGTCAAAACCATTCTCACATGATAGCTCTATGTCCAGTTATTCCTGTTCCTTGATTGTAGGCCACAGGAGAGAAAGGAAGAAGGGAACCACCTGAGAGTTTCCAATGAGGATGCAAGGTTGCAGATTGCTTCAGACTTTCTGATGGCACCAGTCCAGAATGTATCTTCTCCCTTGTTTCTATTGTCCCATTGGTTCCACTTGAATCTTATCAGAGAGCTCTGAGTTTGATGTGTTCTTTGCCTTGGCCATAGGTAGGTGGGTGTCTACAGAAGACACAGAATAATACAAGTCTGAGAGTGACTTGGGGATTTAGAGAAAGAAAAGAAAACCAATTATCCTGAGTGGTTCCAGTTGGGGTGTTTTTAGTCTGGGGCGATGAGATAGGTGGGACTGACTTGGAGATTGTTCATAATGATTGCCTGCCAATGCCTTGGTTGTGGAACCAAGCCCATGGCCTGATAGGCAAGGTAACAGGTGATATATAATATTTCTCCTTTTGACACATCCTTGTCCCCATAACAGGGTCCTGGACAACCTGTGTCTATAAGCAAAATGTGAGGACACCCACCTTATCCCATATGGCAGGGTAGGTACCAGCATGGATTCATTGTCAAGAAGATTTGAGGTTTTTAGTAGCCTTACTCATCACCCATCAGACTCAGTGCTTAGTCATGAGCAACTGGATTCTCAAAGGTACACACAAAAGCCTCTGGTTTTGTCCTTTGTCCATTACTGAGACTTCTTCTGTTAGGTAGAAAGGCAATTCAATGCCTAAGTAATGATTGAGGCAAGTAGAGGTCTTTTCTGAGACTTCTGCCTATGTTCCCATGCATGTGGAGTTTTGTGATACTACCACCTTACTGACTTACCACCCCATGGCCTTCTAGGGAGGGCCTCCTTGGCAGGCTGCCTTAACCTGGAAGCTTGGTTGTGGCCAGGGTCACAAAGTGTCAACACACCCAAATCTGGAGTGGCAGCTTTAGTGATCAGTCAAGTAGGTGGAGTCAAGGAGAATTCAGTAGGATCTCTTGGCACACCCAAGTTGGGATGTCCTGGTTAGGCTACAAGAGGGCAGTGTCCAGCCCTTGTTTCCTAAGTCCCTGTTTTTGTGTCTGAGGTTACTCTACTGTGTTGCAGATTGGCAGGGATATTCTGGAGCATTCCTGTGGGGGTCTAGGCTGCACCTTCTGGACCTCCCTAGCACCCAGAATTGACTGGATTAACTCAGGACACTGCAGGTGAGGAGCTCCTGTGTTCTGGGTTCTGTGACTAACAGGTCCTGAATCTACCACACATCCTCATCCCCACCCACCCCTGTCTGAAATGCCCTCAAATACCTGCATGCCCTCAGAACTTGGAAGCATCCTCTGTGGTAGACTGCATCCAGAGATCCATCTCAGGGCCAATCTTGGTTTATGAGTTTCGATGCCTCTTGGAGTCTGGAGGTATCTGGTTTGTGTTGTATTTTTGCACAGAAAAGGAGATAGGGAGTGGTCCCATGACATGAATTATTTGGCATTTGTCCACAACTGTTGTTAAGTGGAATTGTTTTGCTGATCCTGTCAGCAGGTATCTGAGCATCTCTAAGTTGCTGCCAGCACCCTAAGCAGCACCTCTGGTCTTGGCTGGACAGGACTGGCTTGGGTCTCCTGCAGCCTTGTTGGTCCAAGTGAGGTGTGTGAGAAAGCAGGGTCCATGTGATCCTTGACCTTTGAGACTGAGTCCTGCCCCAGTGCAGGCTAGGTGCCATAGGGTTTGTCATGCAGCAAGCAGGAAGCACAGCCTCCCAGGTCTTGAGGTAGATGTGTCTGTAGGGATCGTGAGGATCTCTTTGCACGGGACTCTGCAACTGAGGCTTCATCTGGCTTTAGGCAGGGAAACTTATTCCACATGCCAGGCAGGGTTCATAATGTCACCCACTGGCTCCTCAATTTCAGGTGAGCATCAACAGTAGCACGCAGACCTCACTTCTCAGACCCCCACACACTGCCAGCATCTCTTCTAAGCTGTGATCAGAATGTCAGGGCCACATACCCATTGTGGTCCTGTGAGTTTTATCCATTTCTCTCATTCCCTACCATCATCATTTTCTCCTCTCTCCTCTCTTTCTGCCACCTCTTCTCTCTTTTTTCTTTTCTTTCATTTGAGTTCTCTTTTGAACTTGTCTGTAGGTACAGATCCTGGACCCCGACCTATCAGTGGTCAATTCAAAGTTGTCTTGGAAGGACAGGTTTTTTTTTAGGGGTAACCCTTTGGGGACACAACACTTAGCACAAGATCATGTAGTCATAATGTCTGGATTCATCCTTGGATTCTTGTGAGTTCTTGTGTCTCAGTCATTTAGACTCAGGACATGAAAACAGTATTGAAGGTAACAGGACCACTCCCTGGGAGTGATTGGTCTGGCAAAACTGTGAACACAAATCATGTGCAGCCTGAGGAACCTCCATTTCAGCATCAGAGAGGCTGCCTCAAGGATGTGTTACAGAAAGGGAGAGATGGAAATCAATGTTGGTCTGTCTCCTGGATGCAGGGAAAGTGGTCTTCTTAGGTGCTATCATCCCCATGGAGCTGGGCCTCTGTAGACTCTCAGCTCATGGAAGAAATGGTTCCAGTGGGATAGTGCAAAGCATTTCCTAGAGAACATAGTATTTCATCTGGTATCCAGACAGGCATATCTGCCCTGGATGCTCTGGCTATGAGTGTATACATGAGAGAGGGAAATAGAGAGGCCAAAGGAAGAAAGAGATGTGACAGAAAGTGATAGGCAGATAGATAGATAGATAGATAGATAGATAGATAGATAGATAGATAGATAGATAGATGATAGATAAAGATACAAACAGAGAGATATAATGAGAGGAAATTTCCTGTGAAATTGTTGGTATATTTGCCTGCAGCTTGGTGATCAAATCCATTCTCTCACATGACATCTCTTTGGCCTCTCACTTCTCTTCCTTGGTTCTAGGCCAATGGAGAGAAAGGGTAAGGGAGCCATGATAGTTTTTTGTGAGTATGCCTTACTTTGGTATGAAGTTACTGTTTTGGGCAGGGGATCTGGTTGTGCTGCAGGCATCCTGGTGGGACCAGTTAGACATGTGTAATTTGTTTTGTGTCTAGATGCCAGTAGATCCATTTGAATCACTTCAGAGAGCTCTGAGTTACCTATTTGCATGCTTCTACCTCAAACATCCAATTAGACCAGCACCATTTGTTAAAGCTGCTTTCTTTTTGTCATTGTATGTTTTTGGCTTCTTTATAAAAGATCAGATGTCCCTAGGCATCTGGATATATATCTGGAACCCTTATTCAGTTCCATTTTTTGTCATGTGTGTTTTTGTGTCAGTACCATTCAGATTTTATTACTTTGTCTCTGTAGTACAGATTGGATGGGATCATGGATGTTGATTCCTCTAGAAGTTCTTTTACATTTCAAGATTATTTTAGCTATCATAAGTTTTTTTTGGCTTTTCCATATGAAGTTGTGTAATGTTCTTTTCATGTCTAGAAAGAATTGTATTGAGATTTTGATAGGGACTGCATTGAATCTTTAGATTACTTTAGTTAAATGGCTATTTTTACTATGTTAATACTACCAACCCAAGAGAACGGGATATCATTCCATCTTTTGAGATCTTCAATCATCCTCTTCAAGGATGTAAAGTTTTTGTCATTCAAGTCTTTAACTTGTTTGGTCGCCCAAGATACCTTATGTTATTTGAAGCTATTTTGAAGAATATTGTTTCTGTTATTTCTTTCTATGTTCATTTGTCATTTATATAGAGGAAGGCTACAGAACTTTTTGAGATTATCTTGTATCCAGCCACTTCACTGACGTTATTTACTACCTATAGGAGTTCCCTAATCCAGTTTTTGAGGTCATTTATATATAATATGATATGATCGGCAAATAAGATATTTTGACTTTTTTATTTTGATTTCATATCCCCTTGATCTTCTGTTGTCTTATTGATCTAGCTAGAACTTTAAGTACTATATTGAATATGTAAAAATGGAGGGAATAGCCTGGTCTTGCTTCTGATTTTAATGGAATTGCATTGAGTTTCCCTCCATTTAATTTTCTATTAGCAGTAGGCTTGCTGTTAATTGTGTTTATTATTATTCGTTATGGCCTTTGTATTCCCAGTCTTTCCAATGGGTTTATTATGAAGATGTTTGTTTGACTTCGTCAAAAACTTTCTCACAATCTAGAGAGATGATCATGTAGGTTTTTTTCTATCAGATTGTTTATGAAGTGTATTCCTCTGACTGATTTTCATATGTTGAACCATTGCTTCATCTCTGGGATCAAGCCTCTGCAATCATGGTGGATAATCTTTTTACTGTTTTCTTGGTTGTGGTTTGCGAGTATTTAATTGAGTACATTTGCATCTATGTTCATAAGAACTATTGTCATATAATTCTCTTTCTTGGTTGAGTCTTTGTGAGGTTTTGGTATTAGCAAGACTGTGGCCTCATAGAATGAGTTTGTCAGAGTTCATTCTGCATTTATTTTGAAGAATAACTTGAGGAATTTTGGTGTTAAGTGATTTTAAAATGTCTGATAATTCTGAGCTTAAATCATCTGGCTCTGGCCTTTTATTTATTATAAATCCTTACTAGCCTGTTTTATTTCCTTGAGAGTTACACGTCAGTTTATGTAGTTTATCTTATCTTGATTCAATTTTTGTAGGTGGTATCAATTGAGAAAATTGCCGTTATTCTAGACTTTCCAATTTTGTGTAGTACAGGTTTTTAAGGTATGAAATATTGATTCTTTGGATTTCCACAGTGTCTATAGTTATATCCGCCTTTTTGTTTTTGACTTTATTGATTGGATAATCTCTCTATGTCTTTTAGTTAGATTGTCTAGGGGTTTGTCTATCTTATTGATCTTGTGAAAGAATAAGCTCTTTGTTTCATTGATTCTTTGAATTGTTCTCTTTGTTTCTGTTTTATTGCTTTCAGCGCTCAAATTGATTAATTCTTTACATCTACTTCTTTTCAGTGTACTTGATTGTTTTTGTTTTGGTAGCCTTTCCCATCACCCATCAGATTCAGTGCTTAGACATGAAATACTGGATTCTCACAGGTACACATAAATGCCTCTGGTTTTGTCCTTTGTCCATTACTGAAACTTATTCTGCCGGGTGGAAAGGCAATTCTGAGCCTAAATCCTGATTGAGGCTTGTGGTTGTCTTTTCTGAGACTTCTGCCTATCTTTCCATGCATGTAGAGTTTTGTGATACTACTACCTTACTCTCTTACCACCCCAGGGCCTCCTAGTTAGGGCCTTCATTTCAGGTGGCCTTGACCTGGAAGCTTTGTTGTGGCCAGGGTCACAAAGTGTCAACACAATCAAATCTGGAGTGGCAGCTTTAGTGATCAGTCAGGTAGATGTAGTCAAGAAGAATTCCCTAGGATCTCTGGGAACACCCAAGTTGGGATGTCCTGGTTAGGCTAGAAGAGGACAGTGTACAACCCTTGTTTCCTAAGTCCATGTTTTTGTGTTTGAGGCCATTCTCCTGTGTTTCAGATTGGCATGGTTATTCTGGAGCATTCCCTTGGGTATCTACGCCACATCTTCTGTACCTTTCCACACCCTTAATTGAGTGAAGTGACTCAGGACACTGCAGGTGAGGAACTCCTGTGTTCTGGGTTCTGTGACTCACAGGTGTTGAACTACCACCCATCCTCATCCCCACCCATCCCTGTCTGAGAGCTCCTCACCTACCTGCATGCTTACATAACCTGGTAGCATCCTCTGTGGTGGACTGCATCTAGAGAGCCATCTCTGGGCCAATCTTGGTGTATGAGTTTAGCTGCCTCTTGGAGTCTAGTGGTAGCTGGTTTGTGTTGTATTTTTGCACAGAAAAGGAGAGAGCGAGTGGTCCCGTGGCATGAATTATTTGGCATTTTGATCCACAACTGTTGTTAAATGGAAGGGTTTTCTGGATCCTGCCAGCGGGTATCTAAGCATCTGTGTACAGTGCCAGCTCCCTAAGCAGCACCTCTGGTCCTGGCTGGACAGGACTGGCTTGGGTCTCCTGCAGCCTTGTTGGCCAAAGTGAAGTGTGTGAGAAAGCAGGGTCCAGGGGATCCTTGACTCTTTGAGGCTGAGTTCTGCCCCAGTGCCGGCCAGGTGCCATGATGTTTGTGATGCAGCAAGCAGGAAGCACAGCCTCCAGGTTTTCAGGTAGATGTGTTTGTAGGGATTGAGGATCTCATTGCAAGGCACTCTGCAACTGAGGCTTCATCTAGCTTTAGGCAGGGAAACTTATTCCACATGCCAGCAAGGGTTCATAATGTCATCCACTGGCTCCTAAATTTCAGGTGAGCATGAACAGTAGCACCCAGACCTCACTTCTCAGACCCCCACACACTGCCAGAATCTCTTCTAAGCTGTGATCAGAATGTGGTCCTGTGAGTTTTATCCATTTCACTCAGTGCATACCTTCTCATTTTTTCCTCTCTTTCTGCCAGCTCTTACTTTTTTTTTCTTTTCTTTCTTTTGTGTTCTCATTTGAACTTGTCTGCAGGTATAGTTCATGGATCCAGACCTATCAGACATCAATTCAAAGTTGTCTGGGAAGGACATTTTTTTTAAGGGGAGACCTTCTGTGTTCTCAACCCTAAGTACAAGCTCATGTAGGCATAGTGTCTGGATTCATCCTTGGATCAATGTGGAATCTTGTGTCTCACTCAATTAGACCCATGACAAGAAAACAGCATTGAAGGTGACAGGACCACTCCCTGGGAGTGACTGGTCTGGCACAACTGAGAACTCAAATCAGGTCCAGCCTGAGGGACCACACTTTCAGCATCAGAGATGCCGCCTCAAGGATGTGTGACAGAGGGAGTGATGAAAATCAATGTTGGGATGTCTCCATTAGTCAGGGAAAGTGATCTTTTTTGGGGCTATCATCCCCATGGAGCTGGGCCTCTGTAGACTCTGAGCTCATGGAAGAAATAGTTCCTGTGGGATAGTGTAAAGCATTTCCCTATTGGTATAAATCTGGTATGACAGGCATATCTGCCCTGGATGCTCTGACTATGAATGTATACATGAAAGAGGGAGATAGAGAGTCCCTATGCGACAGAAAGTGATAGGTAGGTAGGTAGGTAGGTAGGTAGATAGATAGATAGATAGATAGATAGATAGATAGATAGATAGAAAGATATCCCCATGAGAGGATTTCCTGTGAAATTGTTGGTATTTTTGCCTGCAACTTGGTGATCAAATACATTCTCTCACATGACAGCTCTATGTCCTCTCACTCCTTGGTTCTAGGCCAACGGAGAAAAAGGGTAAAGGAACCAATGATAGTTTTCTGTGAGGATGCCTTACTTTGGTATGAAGTTACTGTTTAGGTCACGGGTGTGGTTGTGCAGCAGGCATCCTGGTGGGACCAGTTAGGCATGTGTATTGTGTTTTGTGTCTACATGCCAGTAGAGCCACTTGAATCACTTCAGAGAGCTCTGAGATACCTGTTTGCCTAGGCCTGGCCACATGAAGAAGTATGTTTATGGAGGACACTAAATGATCCATATTTAAAAGCACCATGAAGACTTTAGAGAAATTAAAGACAGGCAAGTATCCTGAATTATGCCCTCTGGTTAGGTGTGTTTGAGGTGGGCTGTTGCGCTGGGGAGCGGAGAAAGGTTATGTCACACCTGCACATAGTTCATAACATTTACCTGGCAATGCCCAGGAGACAGTTATGATTGGGTCCAATCCCACTACCTGATAGGCCAAGGAGTGAATGGAATGAAAAGTGTCTTCTTTAGATATATCCTTTCCTGACAACAGGGTTGTGCACTGCCTGCCTCTTCAGGTGAAGTTGTAGGTGGATTCTTCTGACTTCTGGTGGCTCATGCTATGCATGAAGTTTGGCAGCATCCACATGAATTCACATGGCATCTTTCCTGATGGCACCAGCCTTGATCCATTGGCAAGAAGATGAAAGTTTTGCGGTGGCCTTTCTCATCACCCATCTGATTCAGGAGTCAGACTGAGCAACTGGATTATCACAGGTACACACAGATGCCATTTTACATTTCCATATTTTCACCAAGTGAGTCTTCTTTTGCAATATTGGAAGGCCAGTCTCTGTGTAGAACACCAATGAGGTGTGAGCCTCTTTCTGAGTCTTTTGCCTACCTTCAGTGTATATGCAGCTATGAAACAACACTCTCTTGATTCTGTACGTGTCAAACATAGGCCTAGGAGGGCCTTCTTTTCAGGAAACCTAGACGCTTGGTTGTGGCCATGCTCACACAGTGTCATCACACCTAAGTTTGTCGTGGCAGCTGTAGTGATCACCTTGGTGTGGGGAGTAGAGTAGACTGCAGCAGGATTTCTGGGCAGGTCCAAGTCAAAATGTCCTTGCTTGGCCACAAAGGGACAGATTCTGGTCCCTGGCCCAAAAGTCTATTTATTTGTTTCTGAGTCCTCTCTTCTGTGCTACAGTTTGTCGTGGGTTTTCTGCAGCATTCCCTTAGAACAAGGAAGCATTTTTGAAGCCTCCTAGCACCCAGAATGGAGGAAAGTGTCTCATTGCAGTGTCATTAGGACCCCATGGTCTGTGCTCTACAAGTCCTGAGCCTAACAAGCATCCTTAACCCTGTCCCTGCACCAACCTCCACCATGAACCCCCTCAACCACCTGCAAGACCCACCCACACAAACTTTCTGATATACCCAGTAGCTGAATGCCCCAGAGAGCCATCTCAGATGGCTAAAGATGTTTAACATTTATTTAACTGTTTCTCAGCCATTTGAGATTCCTCTTTTGTAAATTCTTAGTTTAGATATGCACCCCTTTTTTATTTTGGTTATTTGTTTCGTTGACATGTAGTATCTTACATGTTTTATATATTTTGGATATTAGGTCTCTAGTGTAAGTGGAGTTGGTGAATATCTTTTCCCATCCTGTAGGCTGCAGTTTTGTCCTGTTAACAATGTCCTTTTCCTTACAGAAGCTTTTCAGTTTCATGAGGTCCTCTTATTAATCTTTGGTCTCATTTCCTGACCTTCTGGTGTTCTTTTGAAAAAGATGCCTCCTGTGCCACTGCTCTCAAGACTATTCCCCACTTTCTCTTCAATCAGATTCAGTATATCTGCTTTTTTATTTTTATATCTGGATCTTTGTTCCATTTGGACTTGAGGTTTGTACTCGGTGATAGATATGGATCTATTTGCATCTTATACTTCAGACATCCAATTAGACCAATACCATTTGCTAAAGCTGGGTTCTTTTTGTCATTGTATTTTTTTGTTTCTTTATAAAACATTATGGTATCCATAGGTGTGTGGATATATATCTGGAACATTTATTCAATTGCTTTGTTTATCGTTTCTGTTTTTGTGACAATACCATTCAGTTTTTATTACTGTGGCTCTGTAGTACAGATTAGGATCATATGGATGTTGATACCTCTAGAATTTCCTTTATTTTTCAGGATTATTTTAGCTATCCTGAGTTTTTTGTTTTTCCATATGAAGTTGTGTATTGTTCTTTTAATGTCTGTAAAGAAGTGTATTGAGATTTTGATAGGGTTGCATCGACACTCTAGATTACTTTTAGTGAAATGGCCATTTTTAATATGTTAATACCACCAACCCAAGAGCATTGGCTATCTTTCCATCTTTTGAGATCTTCAATATCCTCTTCGAGGATGTAAAGTTTTTGTCATTCAAGTCTTTCACTTGCTTGGTCACCCAAGATACCTTATGTTATTTGTAGCTATTGTGAAGAATATTGTTTCTGTTATTTCTTTCTCTGTCCATTTGTCATTTATATAGAGGAGGGCTACAGAATTTTTTTGAGTTTATCTTGTATCCAGCCAGTACACTGAAGTTGTTTACTACCTCTAAGAATTCCCTGATCCAGTTTTGAGGTCATTTATATATAATATGTTATCATCTGCAAATAAGATATTTTGACTTTTTAATTTTGAAGTCATATCCCCTTGGTCTTCTTTTGTTGTCTTATTGGTCTTGCTAGAACTTTAAGCACTATATTGAATATGTAAAATTGGAGGGAACAGCCTGGTCTTGCTTCTGATTTTAGTGGAATTGCATTGAGTTTCCCTCCATTTAATTTTCTATTAGCAGTAGGCTTGCTGATGATTGCCTTTGTTATGTTTCATTATGGCCTTTCTATCCCCAGTCTCTCTAATGGGTTTTTATGAAGGTTTGTTTGACTTTGTCAAAAGCTTTCTCACAATCTAGTGAGATGATCATGTAGGTTTTTTTCTATCAGTTTGTTTATTCAGTGTATTGCACTGACTGATTTTCATATGGTGAACCATCCCTTCATCTCTGGGATCAAGCCTCCTCAATCATGGTGGATAATCTTTTTATTGTTTTCTTGGTTGTGGTTTCTGAGTATTTAATTGAGTACATTTGCATCTATGTTCATAAGAACTATTGTCATATAATTCTCTTTCTTGGTTGAGTCTTTGTGAGGTTTTGGTATTACCATGACTGTGGCCTCATAGAATGAGTTTTTCAGAGTTCATTCTGCGTCTATTTTGGAGAATAACTTGAGAATTTTGGTGTTAACTCTTCTTTAAATGTCTGATAATTCTGAGCTTAAATCATCTGGCTCTGGCCTTTTATTGATTATAAATCATTTACTAGCCTCTTTTATTTCCTTGAGAGTTACAGGCCTGTTTAAGTTGTTTTTCTGATCTTGATTCAATATTTGTAGGTGGTTTCTATTGAAAAAAATCCGTTTTTTTAGATTTTCCAATTTTGTGGAGGACAGGTTTTTAAGGTATGACCTATTGATTCTTTGGATTTCCACAGTGTCTATAGTTATATCTGCCTTTTTGTTTCTGATTTTATTGATTGAATATTCTCTTTCTGTCTTTTAGTTAGATTGGCTAGGGGTTTGTTTATCTTGTTGATCTTGTGAAAGAACCAGCACTTTGTTTCATTGATTCTTTGAATTGTTTTCTTAGTTTCTATTTTATTGATTTCAGCCCTCAATTTGATTAATTATTTACATCTACTTCTTTTCGGTGTACTTGCTTCTTTTTGTTCTAGGGCTTTCCGATATGCTCTTAATTTCTAGTACATGAAGTCTCCATTCTTTTCTGCTAAGCACTTTGTACTACGAGTTATCCCCTTATCATAGCTTAAATCTGTATCATAAGTTTTGGTATGTTTTAGAGTCCTATTCATTCAATTCAAGAAATTCTGTAATTTCTTTCTTTATTTCTGTCTTGAACAACTTATCATTAAGTAGGGAGTTTCCATGAATTTGTAGGCCTTCTGCTGTCGCTGTTGTTGAAGTTGAGCATTAATCCATCGTGATCTGATAGCTTGGTGGGGGTTATTTCAATTTTGGTGTATTTATTGATGCTTGCTTTCTGTCCAAGAATGTGGTGAATTGTTGAGAAGGTTCTGTGAGATGGTGAGAAAAAGATGTATTCTTTTTTTGTGTGGATGAAACATTCTCTAAATATCTGTTGGGTCCATTTAGTATATAAAATCTGTTAGTGCCAATATTTCTCAGTTATTTTTTGTATGGATGGCCTGTCAGGTGGTGAGAGTTGGGTATTGTAATCTCCCACTATCAGAGTGTGAGAGTCAATGTGTTTATTTAAATTTTGCATTGTTTCTTTTACAATTGTTGGAACCCTTGTGTTAGGGACAAAGGTATGAAGAATTGCAATGTTATCTTTGTGAACTTTTTGTTTAATGGGTATGAAGTGTCCTTCCCCATGTCTTCTGATTAATTGTGATTTGAAGTCTACTTTGGTGATATTAGAATGACTGCACCAGCCTCTTATTCATATCAATTATTTTGGTAAATCTTTTCCCAGTGCTTTCCTCTGAGGTAATATTTATCTTTGTTTTTGAGGTTTGTTTCCTGTATGCAATTTAAGACTAGATTCTGATTTCAAATCCATTATATTAGTCTGTTAATTTTGATGGGTAATTGAGACCATGTTTTGAGGGATATCATTGACCAATGATACTTAGTTCCTCCTTTTCTATAGGTATTGCTGGTGTGTCTGTATGTGTGTGTGTATGTGTGTCCCTTCTATTGAGTTTGATGATGTGAGAGTATTTATTTCCTATAATTTCCTGATTGTAGTTAATCTCCTTGGGTTGGACTTTTTATTCTAGTACCATCTGTAGGAAAGGATTTGTGGCTAGGCAATGTTAGAATTTGGATATAACATGAAATATATTGGTTTCACTGTCTATGATAATTTACAGTTTTCCTGGAAATAGTAGTCTGGGCTGACATCTGTGTACTCCTAGAAACTGTAGATTTTCTGTTTAGGGTTAGGCATTAACATATCCATTAAGAAGTTAGGAGTAATTCTAATAGATTTGCTTTTGTATGTTATTTGTTGTTTTCTCTTGGAGCTTTTAGTATTCTTTGTATGTTTTGTATGTTTAGTGGTCTCATTTGTATGTGGCAAGAGGACTTGCTTTTCTGGTCCAGTCTAATTGATGTTCTATAAGCTTCTTGTACTTTGATAGGCATCTCGTTCTATTTGTTAAATTTTGTTCAATAATTTTGTTGATTTATTTATCTCTACAAACTTTGTGAGGTATCTAAGTCCTGATAAGTACTACCTGAACACTCTACACCTGTACTAAGTTAGTACAAAATTGAGTTTGTGTCTTGAAATTTCTCTTGTCTGGGAAATTGTTTTTAAATATTCTGTCATTAAGGTTTGCAGCAAGTGCCCTTATTGCTGAAAGAATACACTGGCTCTTGTCTGGGAGACACATCCCTTCTGATGTTGCTCACATTGGTGAGTGTTTACACCTGAAGTTACTCACCTCTTACGAAGCCAACCTATCTGAATCTGAGGGCAACATCTGTTGGGAATACAGGCCCTCATGATGTTGAACAGATATCAGATAACAGTCCAGATGCTACAGCTACAGTGAAAGTATCTCCTTCAGCTCCACTACACTTAATTCTCATGGTTAGATGCTGAAAATAGAAGTGGAATTTACCTTTCTGTCACTTCTTCCCACTATTTACTTCATAATGAAACAAGTATAAAAATTCTGGAGCTTAAAAAAATCTGATTTCACAACAATTAAACACCATTTGTTGTCATGACTATATATACTGAGACATAGAAGGTGGCTACTTGTGGTTAAAACCTAGTAAAATCGAGACAGATAAAAATAAAGGAGAACATAGGTATAAATCCAACATAGAGACACCACATTAGATAGATAGCTGAAGGACCTTTTATGTTAAAATACACTGGAATGAGAGATTTTTAAAATACAAAAATATGCAACTTGGTTTTCGTTGTTTGGATTTATTTATTTATTTATTTACTTTTGTTACAAGATATCACATATTCAATGCTGGCCTTCACTTTATTATGTAGTTGAGACTCTCCTTGAAATCCTGATCCTCTTTCCTCTACATTTCCAGTGCTAGGGTTAGGTGTATGTGCCATGAAACATAGTCAGCTCAGTGCTGGGGATCAACCCCAGAGATTTGTGAATGCAAGGCCTCACTGAGCTACATGCTCAGCCCATATTTGTGAATCATTTTATTTTTTATGAATTTATGTTTCATTTATGTGTGTTTTTCTGAGTGATAATATGCCATTAGTATGTGACAGAAGAGACCAGAAGTGAGCTGCATCTGGAGTTACAAGAAGTTGAGAGCCATGTATTGTTGGTGCTGGGAACTAAATTTGGGTGTTCTGGAAAAGCAGAAATTATTCTTACCATTGGGCCACCTTTCCTGGCCATTCTTCTGACTCTCGATGCCCATAGTTTACTGGATAGTGAAACTGTAGGCTGGCTTAAATCTACAACCAGATGAACATCAGGCCAAATGACATTTTTTCTGGCTGATTTTATTTATTTTTGTTGGTATCTAGTTTGCTCTAAGATGGAAATGAATTTTCCATCTTAGTTCAGAAACTTGGTGTGTTGCAGGGGGAGGAGTGAAGTCTTTAAAGCTAATAACTATATCCTTCACAAGTACCAGGTATGCCCTTGCTGTGAGAGGCAGGTCTATTATATAACTCATTTTGCAGTAGAAAATTCAAAACAGTAGATGAAGAAACTGTGCGATACAGTGAAAAATACTTTCCTTAATTGATTACTGTAGGACACACCTAGTAATTACAATTATACTTCGTTAATGACTACATGAGTAAGGCAGAGTTGGTCATACTGTTAATGTGCACCTTTGCATTCTGTATAATACAAATGTCTCTGTGACAAATAACTATTGTTCACAACATTATTGAGTGGGGAGGTTGTTTCCCATCTTTTCAGAGCAATCATAGAGATATCAGAGGTAAAGACTTGATATAAAAAAAAATATAGACATTTTCTAAAAGGGGT
This sequence comes from Cricetomys ansorgei, assembly GCA_026225945.1. NCBI lineage: Eukaryota > Metazoa > Chordata > Mammalia > Rodentia > Nesomyidae > Cricetomys > Cricetomys ansorgei. Next base: position 36,843 of record JAMJFZ010003989.1, read on the forward strand.
TCCATAGATTGTATTTTTCAGCTCAGTTCCAGATGCTGTTTATTCTGAAAATCTTGATTATTGGCATTAGATAAAAAATATACTCAGGTTAGATAGATGGCTCAGCAGTTGAGAGCACTGATTAGTCTTCCAGGGAACCTCAACCACCTGTGTACATCTATGTACAAGCAAACGTGTATACCTATACTCACTTCCCCCCATGTGTGTACACACACACACACACAAGTTTGGATTGAAATTAATAGTGTTTGTAGGAAAAAACTTGCTATTTTCTCTGCGTATCTCAAACTTTTTCATCTTCAAGCTGTGGACTGAAAATACTTTTTTGAAGATGAACTTTCTCCTTTTTTTGATGCATCCTGTCACTCAGAATTTCTATACTTCCTTTCTTAATTTTGGGAATACTTCACCTCCACTTATTTCAGTATTTGCACTTGCTTCCCAGCTCTAAATTGGGTTTGGGAAGAAGGACAGTTAGACATAGTAATGGGATTTCTGACATATACCACGTCTCACTCTTTAAACTGAGACTATTTTAAAATTAAAGGATTATGCATTATTACATTTAACATCTAAAATTTTTGCACCATTTCCAATGAAAAACAGTGATTTCACATGTACATACAATGCCATTAGATATCTTATAAAATGAGGAATTATCCTTTACCATCATCTACTAACCAACTTATGTTCAAATTCTATGGAAATGTTAAAAATGCCTTAGAAAAATGATTGGTTTATTTTAAGAGAACCTAACAATCTGTATACATTACACTTTTATTTGATACAGGATATTAGTATGTAGGCCTAGCTTGTCTGAAATTCCCTATGTAGACCAGGCTGCCCTGAAACTCACACACCTCCATTTCACTCTGCCTAATGACTGCTGTGACATGGGCCACCACAACTTAAAACACTGTTGTCATTAGGTCTCTTAAACGTTAATCGCTCACTTGCATTCATATCCTCCACTCCCCTGAAAGTCATGAAGCCCAGCTAGTCTCAACTCACTTTGTTGCTGACAATAAATTTGAATTCCTGATTCTTCTGCATTCACCTCCTGATTACTGCTGTTCAAGCAAGTTCCATCTTGCCTAGGTCCCTTTAATCTCTCTTCACATGAGTTTTCTCACTTCCTTTCATGCCATGAAAAGAAATCAGGTAAGTTGTCCTTTGGGACACTTTACCTTCTGAATTACTCTGATTCCTTCAGCACAATGGTGATTAACTTAGTCCCTATCCACTAGGTTTCTTATAATGTATCAGTTGGACACTGTCTTGCTTGATTTAATAGTTTAGGGAAACACAATTTCGTAGGTAACTCTATTCTGAATTATTCACATCAGTAGGCATACAGTATCTTTTATTTCTTCCTTCATTAGCCAGATGGGTCCCCATGTGGAGAGTCCAATCCAATATTCTTAAAGATGTTGATTCTTCCTTTACAAACGATTACCACAGTGGTCAAGATTTCCAGGAGGACAGCTGCAATCAATGCTAAGATTGCCTTCCAGGCATTGTTTTCCCTGTTAATGCAAGCCTTCTTCTCAAGGTAATTACTAATGAGAGATGGAAGACCTAGACTAAAGCGTACTTGTAATCCATGGTAGAGGCTATAGTTCAGAGAGCCCCTGAAGTGACTAGGAGCATGTGTACTCTGTTATTTCCTTAGAGAGGAACCCAAGATTTAAAAGATGAAGAATAAATGGTAGAATGTGGCATGTATGTACTTGATGTACCACAGAACATCTACTTCTTCCCCTTCCATATATTTGTCTATGGTAGATTGTCCCATACACTTCCAACTATCGACAAGTACCCAGGTTGGTGCTTGTATAACAGAGAATAGGAATCTGTTCAAGTATGCTTTGTTGGATTCTCATGTGCCTGAGCAGAGAAGATCTTTGATTGCTAAACATGTGGACAGCAGCTGATCTATACATTTAGTTCCATAGCCTGCTCCTGGTGAAACCTCTGAGCAGTTTGACATGCAAATTCTTCAGTTGTCAGCAACACAGAGGCTACCTGAATTCTGATTGGTACAGAGATAGAACAGGATATCTCCAAGGAAGCAAGACTTTGGCCTTTTTCCCTGGGCATCACAAAAGATCTCAATACTGAGGAGATACCCTCTGCAGTTTCAGTTGTAAAGGAGGTGGAGCTAGGAGGCCTGTTGGATTATGAAAGCATTCTCCAAATGAAATGCCAATTTCCTAAGATATCAGAGATGAAAGTCTGTCCTGCTTTCCTGTGGCACAAAATCTATGGGAGCATGGGAGTTTCTGAGGATGGATGTCATTTTATTTATTGTGTATGTATGTGTGTGTGTGTTTGTGTGTACACGCACGTGTGCTCATGCTCACACACTGTATGTTTCTGTGTTTGTGTGCTTATTCAAGCCAGTATGTGCTATGCCTTGTCTGAGTTTTAATCCATGAAGAACTTCAATTTTCTGATTAGTAGCAGAGAGCACAAGGGGTACATCTGGTCACGAGGGGAGATGGAAGTAGGTGGGAGATATGGAGGGATGGGGAAAGAAGTCCTGGATGTATTATATGAGGTAATAAAAACAAATTAAACACTTAAAAACATGCAGAATGAATGTGATGCAAAAAAGGCGTCAATAATGATGAGAAAATTTTTCTTTTCTGCAAACTTTTGTAATAAAACAGCATTCTGGTGGTAAACACAGTTTACTTGATCTGCATCAATTTTAAGTTTTATTCAATAAATCTATGCTAAAACAAAAAGAAGAAACATACAAATATCAACTTCACTGAATTGCACCTTGCTGCTTGGGTCCAGTTCCACTAATAAAGGAGGATATCTTGGGATCTGAGGAACTTGTTTTTATTTGAGATGGGAACAGCTGAGTAAGGTAAAATCACAAGAATGTTGTTTAGTCTCCAGTCTGGTGGTATTGGAGTAGGAAATATATCTAAGAGCTCATCAATATAATGAATGGCATAGTAATGTATCAATACAATGTATTGTATAGCATCAATGTATGCTAGTGTTTGTAAGTAAAAGTGTGATAGAAAAATAAATAGGTCCCAACTCATAAAGAAACATGTTCTGTGGATAATCTAAAGACATATATACTGATGTGTCATGAGTAGGTGGTGTCTCACTAGCACTAAGAATAGTAGTAGATTGTGACAACCTGTGAGATCATAATGGTTGCCTGGCAAACCCAATGAGATTCTTGTGGTCCTTCTCATCTGGACAACAAGCATGGGACAGGTAAGATGTAATGTTTTCTTTGGATATGTTACTTTTCAAGATCAGTATCCTCTACAACTTTTCATTTCAGTATATGCTGGTGGTGGTTCTTCCAATCAAGCCACAGCCCAAGCCCTGGAATCTGTCTTGGAGCTGGCAGTAGAACCCAAGACAGGGATACCTGATGACATAGGTACAGTCTGTGGAAAAACTAATCAATATGGAGTAGGAAGCTAAGATGTCCATAACAGGGTGAGTTTTCTATTGGGTACATTTCTTCAACAAGATTTGAAGCTATTTCTTAAATTATTCCTGGTTAAGGAGGTAGGCATTCCATCTTGTATGGAAGCTACTCAACTTGTATCTGAATATCTCTAAAAGCCTGAATTCACAGTGTCATTACCACATGAGAAGACTGCATTGTGGCTCACACTTGAGCCTGGTGTCCCAATGACCTCAGAGGGTCCTGCACCAATGTTAAAGTCAGGGTGTTGCAGTTGCATGTTGAAAAATCTTGATTATGCCTCTGTGCCCTGAGTCATTGGTTTTTTTCTGAGGTTTCTGGACTCTATTTCTGCTAAGAATTGGGTTCCATTCTCTCTATTGATGTTGTCTAGGTTATTAAAATGGAGCCATTCCAAGTAGCTAGTGTCTCAGTTACTTTGATATAAGAATGCTGTACAACCTTTAATACTACCTCCCTCCCATTTATTCTCTCTGGGAGATTCATCTCTTGCCAGAATAGCCTAAAGTAATGACTGTGTACTCAGTTGGGATTCATTTGTGGGCAGCAAATTGAGGTTTTGTTCACAGGAGGGCCCAGTATGTGGCTGTAATTTCAATGCAGCATGGGATTCTACATAAATTAGTGTAGTGAGCCAGAATGTTTTAGTGATGCACACTTTTTCTGGTTTTCACATCAGAGCATGAGATGAAGGGAGACTGCTTCCTCTATGATAGGACATGAGGACATTTTATCTTAAGATTTCTAAGGAATTTAATACATAGCGACCCTCTTGTTTAGTTCAGTCTCCTGAGGCTGGCAAGTGTCTAAAATACCTTACCAAGTACTGAGAAAACACAATCTCTCAATTCCATTGTTATCCCTGTTAGAACTGATGTAAAAGAGTAGCAGCCCAGTGATAGTGTTTTTATTCAGGTCGACAGAAATAGAAATGTGGCCTGGCATTTGGAAGCCCAGGGACCAAACAGTTCTGAGGTGGGGAAAATGACTCCACAGGCATGGGTATCCTTATATTCTGGAAGGCAGGAGCCACACAGCTCTCACAGCTCTTTGGAAGGAGTGCCCTATAGGAAGTTATCCTGTCATTCAGGAAGTCAGGCATCACACAGCTCTGGCAGCTTTGAGGCAGGGAAGGCTTCCCCAACTGAGCTGGAATGTTCCAATGTAACAACTCTCTGTTCTGCTCACTCTCTTCTGCTCTGAGGGGAGAACTTCCCTAGTGTTGCAGCTCCAAAGAGATATCCTAAGCTAACTGAAATGTTCTATCTGAGTTGAGATGTTCTCTGCTTCTTCTCTTCTCTTAACTGCTTCCTTTCTTTTCTCCTCTTCATGGCTGCCTCCACTTGGGAGAAAGGCCACAGCCAAAGTTGTGCTCCCTAAGGAGTAGAGTACAGAATGTTGTGCATTATATAATGTCCCTGGGGTGAGGAGCATCCCAGAGTAGCCTGTGATTGTTGAAATTTTTTTAACCTTACTTGGCCAGCCAGGAGAGGGTGAAGGATCCTAGCTTAGAGCAATGTGTATTAGTTGGGCCAATTCTTTGCTGATCTGCCAGGTTTGTCCCCTCAGCCAACTTGGAGTGGGGATCCTGATAGTCCTAGGGTGAGCTGTCCTGTGGTGGTTTGAAGTCCCAGAGCTCCCCAGCCTAGCATAGCCAGACTTCCACAATGGGGAAATATAGTAGCTCCCCAGTGGTCTCTGGAAAATTTGGGTCTCATGGTGATCACAGGGAGGGGTGGCTAGGGACCCAGAATCCCCAGCAGTGTAGGAAGTGAGCTAAGCAGCAGCTCCAAAAGGCAAATATGCCTGATGCCAGAGGTGGAATGGCCAGGAGGTGGCACCTCATGCGAGGGAAACCCAGGGACACCAGGGACAGGAGCGGTTGGTGAGACATGGGCACCCCATCATGCTCCAGGCTGAACAGCCATGCATGCTGGTGAGTAGAGCCACTGGTCAAGACCCGCCTTTCAGACCGGGTAATAGGCAAGGGGGTTGGGGGGCTTCTGCAGCCACTTCCTCTCGGGATTGCCTTGCTGCCTCCTTTCTTGCTGCACTCGGACAGGGATGCCGCCCACACAGATGCCTGGCAGGCAGAAGGGTGGCATGTCCACGGAGTCCGCTAGGCGGAACAGCGAAGGGTGGAGATGGTGACCCTTGGACTGACCACCCTGGCTCAGCCCTGGCCTAGTCCATGTATCAAGAGGTGGTGCTCAGAGGGTCCTGGCTGGGGCGCCCAGGTCATTTCCCCATGTCCACTGGCCGCTGATGCCCCCTGGCTCGGCTGGACCGCAAGCGCACATGGTGCTTGCCCCAGCCCTGACCTGTGACAGGCTCCATCCTCTCTACCTGGATGCCTGGGAACAAATGCAGCCACTAGCCATCAGGATTTAGGCCAGCAGGGCCTGGTTGCTCAAGAGGACCTCTTTCCTGGGTGGAGCCCCTCTCTTATCTTCTACTTGAAACACTCTGGGCTCATCCAGGAACATGGCTACCCCTGGTGTCCAATGTGAGCTGGGGCCCCTGGGCACCCAGGGGTGACTGGCCTTGGCTGAGCCCCTTGTGCCTTGCTCTGCTGGGTCTCCACAGGGTAGCATGGGTAGGGAAGTCTTCTGAACTTAGGAACAGACTTCCTTGCTGACTTCTAGATGGCCTCTGACCAGGCTCTTTCCCAGTGGTTGAAGTCCCGAGTTGGGAGACACCCTAATAGAATCCATGATGTTGGACCCCAGGAGGAGAACTGAACATTGGTTTGTTAAAAGTCAGAGGAGGTCAAAGCTCTACAGTAGCAGGGAGCAAAACTTCTTGAACATCATCATCCTCTCCATCCTAGACACACCTCAGGTTCTAGGATGGCAGAGAAAGCCTGGTCTAATAGGAATCAGTCACACTTCACATGTTGCTAGATTCCTCCAGCTGTGTTTAGCCCATAGGACTTGACCTGGCTCCTTCAAAAAATTTCCCAAATGATGTGGTGGTCCTGATTTATCATAGAGATACATCAAAGGAGTGTATGATGCCAAAATGTTTCCACTGCGATATCTAAAGGTCTCACAGACTTTTAGAATCTGAGCATTCATTCCCATAGTTGGCAATGAACTTTAGTTCCTAGTGGTGACCAGACATAAGCTAAGAGCAAGGGAGTTGGCATTAGGCACCTGTCCTAATGGAACTCACCATAGATTGCAGAAGTAAATAATCATGGCATTGTAGGAAAAACACTTTCATCCAAGTAGAGGGCTTGGGGAGATGGAGGGAAAGAACAAAATAGACTATATTTATGAGACAGTTTGGAGAGTAAGAAATCATAGAAGAATAATATTTCCACAGTCAATTGTTAGTTTCCCGTCATGGAGAATTAACCAGTGTCCTTATGAATGCAAGCCTGTCCCTGATCCAAACCCCCAATTCCTGAGTTTTACGGTTGAATAGTCAGAGTTGTTGATCATTGTGAGAAGGAAAACATGCAGAAAAAGAAAAAAGAAAGATATATTTTTTTCTGTGGGTAAATTGCACATGAGGTTTTCAGAGATCAAATCAAAAATCAGGTGTGATAGAAGTTGAAAAATGCTTAAAAAATTTTAAAAGCATGCAGTTGTCATGTATATTCAGTGGGTTGACATTTTTTTGAATTGCTATTGCATCAATTTAATTTTATGGATGTTGCATGCTGTAACAGAATAGAATGTAAGAGGCAGGCTTTTTTTATTTTGAACTCTGGATTTCATGTAGACCAGATTGGCCTTGAGATTTTATTAACTGTTTTCAGGACTCTGTGCTGTATTGTTGATTGGCATAGATCAGATATTCTAGAGCATTCCCTTTGGTGTTGGAAGCACCCTTTGCACCTTCCATGTGCCCAGAATTGAGAGTTGTGTCTCAGGGAAGTACAATACTAGATCCCCTGTATTCTGTTTCCCATAGGTCTTGAGCCTACCAATCATAGTTTCCTCTTCTGCCAACCCGAGAGGGAACAACTTCACCCACTGGTATGCCCATACAACCTTCTTGGGATCCCCTGTAATGGACTGCACCTAGAGAGCTCTCACAGATCATTAAGGATGATGAACATTTCTTTAAGTTTCTTTTCTTTAAGTATTTTGTTTAAGTTTACATAGAATGTGTAGATTTCTTCTGATAAAATGCCCATTTTTACTATGTCAATCCTACCAAACCAGGAACATGCAATATCTTTCCATCTTGTGAGCTCTTCTTCAATTTCCATCTTTAAGGAAATAAAGTATTTGTCATTCAAATCTTCCAATTGCTTAATTAGAGAAACCCCAATATACCGGGTGTTGTTTGTAGGTTTGTAAAGGTGTTTTTCCCTGAATTCTCCCTCTGTCCTTCTGTCATTTGTATATATGGGAGCTAAAGACTTTTTAAGTTAATCCTGTAGTCAGCCACCTCATTGAAGATGTTTATCAGCTATAGGAATTCCTTTTTATAGTACTATTGAATATGTATGGAGAGAGGGGACAACTGTTTCTTGTTCCAGATTTTAATAGAATTATTTTTACTCTCTCAGCGTTTAATTTTATGTTGGCAGAGTTCTTACTGGAAATTGCCTGTATTATGTTTAGATATAGAATGCATTTCCAATCTCTTCAATAGTTTAATCATGAAGGGGTGTTGGATTTAGTCAAAAACTGTCTTACGATCTAGTGACGTGACCATGTGAGCTTTTTTCTTCTTTCAGCTTGTTTATATGGAGGATTACATTGATTAATTTTATATGTTGCATCATCCCTGTGTGTCTGGGATAAAGCCTATTTGATCATGGTGGATAATTTTTTAATGTGTCCTTGGATGTGGTTTATGAGTATTTATTAAGTATATTTACATCTCTGTTAATGATATATTTGGGTGTATAATGCTCTTTCTTTGTCGAATCTTCATGTGGTTTGTATATTAGTGTAACTGTGGCTTCAAGCATTAGTTTGGCAGTGTGCCTTCTGCTTCTATTTTAAGGAGTAATTTGAGGAGCATTTAGCATTCAGAGCTAAAACATTGTGGTCATAGATTTTATTTGGGAGGCTTTTATTGTCCTCTTGTATTTATTTGTGAGTTACATGTTTGTTTAAATTGTTTATTAGATTTTTTTCAATTTTTATGTGCAGTATCTATCGAGAAAAGCATCCATTTCTTTAAGATTTTCCAATTTTGTGGAGTCTAGTGATGTTTGTTTTATAAATGTGGGATCTCTTATGTTAGGGATATAGATGTTAGGAATTGGAATATTATCTTGGTGGGTTTTTCATTTAATGAGTATGATGTGTCCTTCCCCATCTCTTCCAATTAATTTTGGTTCGAATTCTATAGTATGGGATATTAAAATCTTTACACTAGCTTATTTTTCAGCATGTATTTGGTAAATTTTTCCCAAACCTTTTCTCTGAGGCAATATTTATTTTTGAGATGGAGATATGTTTCTTGTATGCAGCAGAAGTCTGGATTCTGTTTTCAAATCCATTCTGGTAGTCTCCTTTTTTTTAAATTGGGTAATTGAGACCATCAATGTTGAGGGTTGCCAATGTCCATTGATTGTCAAGACTTGTTATTTTGTAATTATTTGTGATTGTGTGTGTGTGTGTGTGTGTGTTATGTGTGTATGTGTGTGTGTTTCTTCTATTGAATATGATATTGTGAGATAATTTAATTTCTGTGTTTCCTTGATTGTAGTTAACTTCCTTTGTTGAAGTTTTTATTCTGTTGACTTCTGTAGGGCAGGATTTGTAGATAGGTATTGTTTGAAGTTGGATTTCTCATGAAATATTTGATTTTCTCTATGTATGATAATTGACAGTTTTGTTGGGTATAGTAGTTTTTGATGTTCCTTAGAGTCTGTAATATTTCAGTCTAGGCCCTTTTGGCTGTCAGTGTCTCCACTGTGATGTCAGATGTAATTCTAATAGCTTTGCGTCTTTATGTTATTTGATCTTTTTCTCTTTCAGCTTTTAGTATTCTTTCTTTGTTGTATATGTTTAGTGTTTTGATTATTTTGTGGTAAGTGTTCTTTTCTAGTCTGGTTTATTTGGTGTCCTATAAGCTTCTTGTACTTTTATAGGCCTAGTTTTTTTTAGTTTTGGGAAGGTTTCTTCCATGATTTTGTTGAAGTTTTTATCTTTACTAATATTATGAGGTATCTATGGCCTCATATGTGATAAGAAACTATCTGATTTCCACACCATGTCATTCAGAACGTACCTTTAACTTTCCTGTAGAAAATTGAGATTGTATCTTGAAATTTATATCCTCTGGGAAATTATTTGTAAAAAAACCTATCAGCAGGCTTGGCAGCAAGTGCCATTATTGCTGAGTCATTTCACTGGCTCTTGTCTGGTGGACACATCCCCACAGATGCTGCCAACATTGATGGTCATCGGCATCTTCAATGACCCATCTTTTTCTAAGCCACACTTTCTGAGATTGAGGGCAAAATGTGTTAGAAATATAGGTATTCATGTATTTGTAAGGATATCATATAGTATCCCAGATGATACAACTGCAGGGGTAGCAGCTCCTGTGGCTCCACAACACTTGATTCTCATCATTAGATGCTTAAAATAGAAGTGGAATTTATCTTTTATATCATCGTTTCCCACTAATGACTTTATAATGGAATGAATATCCAAATTTCTGGAGCTCAAAAACACTGACTGCAATAGTAATAGAACACCATTAATTGTCATGACCATATGACACAGTGACATCGAAGGTTACAAAAGGCATAAGCCTAGCAGAAGCTAGGCAGTTGAAAATAGAGAGGAACATGGACATATATCCAACATAGAGACAAAATATGAGATAAATATAAGAAGGACCTTATATGTTCAAATAGAGTGGGATATGAGATTTTTAGTATACAAAATTGTTCAACCTGATTTCCAGTATTTGGAGTCATTTTTATTTGTTTATTTATTTATTTACTTAAGTTTATAACAAGTTCTCAAGTATTCCAGTTTGGCCTTGAGAATATTATGTAGCTGAGGTTAGCCTTGAACTCCTGATCCTCTTACCTCTCTTTCCAGTGCTAGGGTTAAAGGAATTTCTACCAAACCTAGTCTGTGCAGTGCTGGGGATCAAGCACAGAGCTTTGTAAATGCTTGGCCTGAACTGAGCTACATGGTCAGTCAAAATTTGTGAATCTTTTAAGATTTTACTTTGTGTTTATGTGTTTATTTCTGAATGAGCATATGCCAATGTATGTGGCCAAAAAGACAAGAAGAGAGCTGCAGAATCCCTGAATCTAGAGTTACAAGATGGGAGATCCAAGCATATTTGGTCCTGGGAAATGAGGTCATCTGCAAGAGCAAAAGGTTGTCTTAACCACTGAGTCATCATTCCTGGCTGAGCTTCTGAAACTTTATGTCCATAGTTAACTAGATGTTGAAACTGTATCACGACTTTAAATCTGTAGCCAGATGAACGTCAGACCAAATGTCATTTATATTCTGTGGTTGATTGTGACTTTTGTTGGTATCTAATTTATTCTGAGCTGGAAATAAAATTTTAAAACCAGCCAACTGTTGAAAGTCAGAGACTTTGGGTATAACGGGGGAGGAACTCTCTAAAACTCACTAGACCCTTCCATGGAACTACAGGCATGCACTAGCTGTGAGATGTAGATCTATTATGTAACTCAGATTTCAGTAGAAAATTCTAGGCAGTTATAGGAGGAACTTTGTTAGATACAGTGAAAAAATACTTTCCTCAATTGGTTCCTATAGGACATACCTTATAATTATAATTAAACTTCATTAATTACTACATGAGTAAGATAAAGTTTGCCATCGTGCTAATGTGTACCTTTGCATTCTATATACGAAAAATATCTGTGTGACAAATTACTAGTGCAGACAATATTACTGAATGGAGCAATTGTTTCCTATCCTTTAAGAGACAATCATTGATATATCAGAATTAAATTAAAGTCTTGATATGAAAAATATAGACTCTTAATATACTGGTATATTCTTATCTGTTTGCTAAAATGGGATCCATGGATTGTATTTTCAGCTCAGTTTCAGATGTTATTTATTCTTATATATATTCATTTATTCTTATATTATTCATAAAATTTTGAATATTGTCAATAGAAAAAATATACTCAGGCTAGATAGATGGCTAAGTAGTTGAGAGCACTGATTAATCTTCCAGAGAACCTCACCCATCATTGTACATATATGCACAAGCAAACATGTACAACCCTACTCACGCCACATACACAAACAAACTTGAATTCAAGTTTAGATTGAGATAACTAGAGTTTGTAGGAAAAAAATGCTATTTTCTCTGCATATCTCAATCTTCTTCATCTTCAATCTGTTGACTGAAAATGCTTTTGCAAGATGTACTTTTACTTTTTGTAATATATCCTGTCAACTCAGAAGTTCTCCACTTCCTATCTTCATTGTGTGAATAATTCACCTTCACTGATTTCAACATGTGCACTTGCTTCCCAGAAATAAACTGGGTTTGGGGAGAAAGGACAGTTAGACTTAGAAATGGGGCTCCTGACATATACCACCTGTCCCTTCTTTTACACTGAGACTGTTTTAAAATTGAAATATTATGCATAATGACATTTAACATTTAATATTTTTGCACCATTTCCAATGATAAACAGTGATTTCACATGTATATAAAATACCATGACCACATCTTATTAAATGAACAATTATCCTTACCATCATCTACTACCCATGTTCAAATTCTGTTATAGTCTTAAAAATGCCTTTGAAAAATGAGTGGATTCTTTTAAAAGGATCTAATAAGCTGTATACATTATACTTTTAATTGAGATAAGATCTCAGTATGTAGCTCTAGTTTGTCTGCCATTCCCTGTATAGACCAGGCTACCCTAAAACTCATGTATGTGAATTCCACTCTGTTTCCTGATGACTGTGCCATGGGACACCACACATGTAAACACTGTTATCATTAGGTCGCTTAAATCTTAACTTCTTACTTGCATTCATACCCTTTACTCCCCTGAATCTGCTGAAACCCACACTGGTCTCAATTCACTCTGTTGCTGAAGATAAACTTGAATTCCTGATTCTTCTGCATTTACCACCAGATTACTGTAATTTAGGCAAGTTCCATCTTGCCTGGGTCCCTTAAAGCTCTCTTCACATCAGTTTTCTCTCCTTCCTTCCATGCCATGAAAAGAAATCAGGGAACTTGTCCTGTGACATACTTTACCTTCTGAATTAGTCTGATTGTTTCTGCACAATGATAATTAAATTGTTCCTTATTCACTATGTTTCTTATAAAGTATCCACTTGATACTTCCTTGCTTGACTCAATGGTTTGAGGAAACAAGATTTCATAGGCAACTCTACTCTGAATGAATCACATCACTAGGCATAGGGTATTTTTGATCTCTGTCTCGAATGGCCACATGGGTCCCCATGTGGAGAGTCCAATCCAATATTCTTAAAGACATTCATTCAATCTTTACAAAAAATAGCCACAATGGTCAAGATTCTCAGGACAGCTGCAGTCAATGTTGAGTATGCCTTCCAACCATTATTTTCCCTATTAATATAAACCTCCTCCTCAAGGTGATTTCTGATGAGAGGTGAAAAAAGTATACTAAGGCATCCTTGTAATACGTGATAGGGGCTATAATTTAGAGAGTCTATGAAATGGGTAGGGGCATGTGTAATGTGATTTTTCTCTATAGAGGAATCCAAGTTTCAAAAGGTGAAAAATACATGGTAGATTGTGTCATGTAGATAGTAGATGTACAACAGAGCTTTTTCCATTCCATTTTAATAAAAGGAACAATGACTGCTCTGTGGTAGATTGTCCCATGCAGTTATAACCATCAACAGCTGCTCAAGTTAGTGTAGGTATCAAAAAGAATAGGAATCTGTCCAAGTATGCTTGGTTGGCTCCTCACATGTCTGAGCAGAGAACATCTTTGATTGCTAAACATGTGGATCGCAGCTGATCACTAAATTTAGTTCCATCGTCTGCTCCTAGTGAAAACTCTGAGCAAGTCAACATGCAGGTACTTCATTTGTCAGGAACACAGAGGCTCCCTGTGTTCTGGTTCGTACAGAGTTGGGACAGGATATCTCCAAGGAACCAAGACTCTGGTCTTTTTCTCTGGACATCACAAAATATTTAAACAGTGAATTGCCTTTGCAATTTCAATTCTAAGGGCTATGGAGTTAGGATGCCTCTTGGTTAAGAATGAATTCCCCAAATGAAAATGCAAATTTCCTAAGAAATCAGCGATAGAAGTCTGTTGAGTTTAAACAATCTTTGTGAGCATGGGAGTTTCTGAGGATGGATGTTATTTTATGTAGTGAGTATGTGTGTTTTTGTCTGTGTTTATATATCTGTGTGTTCCTGTGTTTGTGTTATGGAAGAAATAGTCAAACAAGTATGTGGTATGACTTGTCTAACTGGTAATTCTTGGAGGACAGCTCTTTTCTGAGTATACACATGGGGAACAAGGGATAGATCTGGTAGAGAGGGGAGAGGGAAGGAGCTGGGAGGCATGGAAGGAGGGTGGAAGGGGATCTGGATGTATTATATGAGATAAGAAAAACAAATGAATTACATAACAACAAGCAGAATGAATGTGGTGCAAAAAGGGGGGATAATAATTAGAAAAAAATTTCCTTCTGTGAATTTTTATAGTAAAACTAGATTCTGGTGGTGAATACAATTTGCTTGATTTGCAACAATGTTAAATTTTACATAATACATTTCAGCTAAAACAAAAAGAGGAAGAAACATACAAGCATAAACTGCACTGAGTTTCACCATGATACTTTGGTCCAGTTCCACAAATACAAGGAGGCGGGAGATATGGGTTATGAATAACTTGTTATTATTTGAGTGGGGAGGAGCTGAGTAAGGCAGAAGCACAAGAATTTTGTTATTCCCCAATCTGGTGGTGTTAGAGTAAGAAATATATCCAAGAGTCCATCAATATATTGAATGGCATAGTAATGCATTCACTTGCTTGTTTGCTTTACTACAGTGTTGGTAGGTAATTGTGTGATAGGAAAAATAAATAGATATCAACTCATAAAGAGACTTATAACCTGTGGATAAAGTAAGGAAGTATATACTGATATGTTATGAGTAGGTGGGATTTTAGTAGCACTAAGAACAGTTGTAGACTGTGACAACCTGTGAGATCATGATGGTTGTATGGAAAACCCAATGTGATTCTTATGTTGCTTTATCATCTGGCCAACAAGCATGAGGCAGCTGGAATGCAGTGATTTCTTTGGCTGTGTTACTTTCTCAAGATTATTATCCTCTACAGTCTTTCATTTCAGCGCATGCTGGCAGTGATTCTTCAAATCATGCCATAGCCAATAGCCTTAAAAGCTATTATGGAGCTGGCACTAGAACCCAAGGCAGGGATACTTGATAACATATTCTATGGTCTGTGAAAACACTGATCAGTATGGAATAGGAAGCTAAAGATGTCCATAGCAGGGTGAGTTTTCCACTGTGTATATTTCTTCAAGATTTGAAACTATTTCTTAAATTAGTTCCTGCTTAAGGAGATAAGTATTGTATTGAGTATGGCAGCTGCCCAATATCTTCTATCTGATGGCATCTAGAAGCCTGAATTCACAGTGTCATTACCATGTGGGAAGACTAATTGCATTGTGGCTCAAAGTTGAGACTGGGGTCACAATGGTCTCTGAGGGTCCTGCACCAATATCAATGTCAGGATGTTGTTCTTGCATGCTTGCAGATCTTGATTCTGCCTCTGGTTCCATTGGTTTTGTTTCTGAGGGTCCTGGACTTTATTCCAGCTAAAAATGGTATTTATGCATTAAGGTGGAGCCATTCCATGTAGCTAGTTAATTAGTTACTTTGACATCAGAATACTGTGCAATCCTTAATCCCACCTACATCCCAATTTTCGATCTGGGAGACACATCTCTTGCCAGAATTGCCTAAGATAGTGAGTGAGTACTTTCATAAGTGTCATGTAGTAGGCAGATCAATTGTGGTTTTGGTTCAGCAGAGAGCCTATGATGTGGCAATAGGTTCAGTATAGCATTGCATTCTAGATGAATTACTATGATGAGCCAAAATATTTTGCTCATGCAGTTTGTTGTTTTTCTCTTTGGTTTTCACATCAAAGCTTGAGATGAAGGAAGATGGCTCACTCTATGATTTCAAGGTAATTTAATATATAATGAGCCCTTTGTTCCATTCATTTTCCTGAACCATGCAATACCCTAAAATACCAAGTAGATGCAAAAACACAGTCTCCCGGGTTCATTTGTCACAGTGTTTAGAATAGATGAAAAGGAGTAGCAGCCCAGTGTTAGTGTTCATATTAATGTCAGACAGAGATGGAAAAGTGGCCTAGCACTCAGGAGCAGAGAATCTACACAGCTCTGAGGTGAGAATAGTGTCCCCAATGGAAGTGTTTACAGCTCTGAAAGGAAGTGCCCTGGCTGTTGAAAGACCAGGGACCACACAGTTCTGAGGTGAAGAAGATGTCGCCAATGGCAAGGAATCCTGACATTTGGGAAGCCAGGAACTACATAGCTTTCACAGTTGTGAGGTGGAGAAGGTGTCCTTAATGGAAATAGGCATCCTGACATTCAGGAAGCCAAGAACAAAAGTGAGACAAAGACCCCTGTAGCCATACCACTGAGGGAAGAGAGCAGATGGGAGTCTATATTCAAGAGTGTACATTAGGGGCTTGGGAAAAGTGAAAAAAATTTCCCGTGGTTTTGTAAATCCCAAATCCAGTTGAAAATAAGACTGTCACAATTGAGCCAAATTTGAAGCAAGCAAGCTTTAATTATATTAAATAAATACTGGCCAGGAAGATGGACTCTGACCAGCACAATTCTGAAATACTCATAGTATGAACGTGTCAACTCTCACAGAAATGTCCCGAATCATTTACCCAAATCATATAGTTTAAAACTTTAGAAACATTAAGGCTATGCACTTCCCACCAGGTCCAATCAGTGACAAGAATCTACCCTGATGTACTCCCTGTGTAGGATATATCAACCTACAAGTGCACAGGCACATGTGATGCATGGAGCACATCCTGTGCAGTAGGGTCAACATGGGATCTACTCACTCCCTACCCAATAATCGAAGAGGTTATATCCTTGGATGAAGGAGATACAAGTCTATATCAGCTGTACAGCCCCACCTAGCATTCCAGGAGGTTATCTGTTTTTGTTTTGAGGATACTTTTGGCATTGTATCTAAAATTTAAAACATCACTTTTGCTCTTACAGTTTCAGTATTCCAAGAAGAAAACAGATACCTCATTGACAAAGCCCCATTCAAGTTCCAAAGCTCTTCAAGCCATCACATAACTTACTAGTGGGAGACAAAAAATGCCCTAATTATTGTGGCATGTGGTTACAGAGTTGAGAGTACACATTCATTCCACTCAAACGTCTTTTTCTTATATTGTATTAGTGGTTATTAAATGATTATATTGAGTCCTCAGGGAGCTTTTCAGATGAAATGTTTTATTTGTATATTTTACAATCCCACAAAAATAACCTGAAGCAGCCTCTATTTTTACATACATTGGTTATGGTGTTTCCAGGAAAACCATGACCCCATTCCTGGAAGCTGGACTGCAGTTGTCACTAGAACCCAAGGCACAGTTCACTGATACCACATGCAGTGGATAAGCAGATCAAGAGTTGTGGTGGTAAATGTCTTCTCTTCTAAGGATTGCAACAATGAATAGAAATCTCATGGCCTCAGAGGTATCCACAGCAGTGGTGAGTTTTACACTGTGTACCAACTCTCACAAGCTAAAGTTAGTGTGTTAGAGTGTGGGTGTGTATACATGTGACTGTGTAAATGTATCTATGTCTTTGCTGTAAATAGAATTCAAACACTTAGTTTTTCTACAGATTTGCACCATTTTCGTGTGGTTCACGTCCTAAAAATAAGACAGAATGAGTTGATACTGTTTTAATTTGAGTTGAAAGAGGATGAGTAAGGCAGAAGCACAAGAGTGGTGTTGATCTCCAGTATTGCGGAGTGAGAACAGGAGAATCCGAATTATAGATAAGTGCCTAAATATCTATTCATATGGCAACTCAATTCTTTCACTTAAATGTGTGCCTTATTATATGCATAGTAGGTAAATGTGTGGTAGGAAATGTCAAAGAAGCTAACACTCCTAGACAGTCTTGTGCACTTTGGAAAATGTGAGTAAGTATAAATTGATGGGTCATAAGTGGGTGGGCATGCGGACCTGTATTTGATGGTGATAGAGTATGAGATCAGAATTGCCTAGCAACACAATGACATGCTCTGGGTCAAATCTCATGGTCACAACAGGCGTGGAGCTTTTGAGATGTAGTATTTCTTTTGCTCCTTTTACATTCGTAGGATAAATATTATAGGTGAAAAGCAACAGGATATTCCTGGTGAAATATTACCATGAATCAGAATTGAGTTGGTGAAGTACACACTACTTTCTTTTCCATTTCTTTTCATTCCTTGAGATGAGGACGGTCTGCTTCCTCCAGAACATGGCAGTGGTCCCTTATATCCTCGGGAATTTAAGGTCTTTTGACTCCGTTAACCAGTGGGGGCTCCTGAGGCATGCAAAACTCTAGAATTCTTGTCCTAGCTGGGATAAAATCACAGTTCTTAGTGTCCTTTGTGGTTTTGTTTAGCAGGGAAGCAAAACAGGAATCACCCAGTAGTGCATATAGGGCATTGAAAAGGGTGGACATGCCTGGGGTCCTTTCTTGTCTTCCTATCAGAAAACTGAGGGATCCAAATTTGACACAGACCCAATCACTGTTCCAAACTGCTTTCTCTGATCTCTACACTCACTGAAAGCACATTTCTTGGAATATACACCACAAAAATACATAATCCAACATTTCCAATCATCAGTCCTTCTTTACACTCATACATTCTTATTTCATTCTTCTTTCCTATATCCATGCCTCTTTAATGATTTCCCATTATCATTAGTTTTTCACTCACTCTTATGTTTATTTCTTCCTCATCATTCATTTTCTTGTATTCCTTTATTTTCTTTTTTCTTTCTTTTTTCCTTTTATGCATTTTCAAATGTTTTCCATTAGGAAAATGTTTGAAATGTTTTCCATTAAGAGAGTTGTAATTTTACACTTCATTCACCTACCTGTCAGACCTTGTTTTTGAAAGAGAAACTCTTGTATATTACTACCAGAAGGAGTTAGAAGCACCGTACCTTGATTTGCAGACTTGACATCATGTACAGTTAAAAGATGCGTATTATCCAAAAGTAGAATGATGTGTTATTATTCATGGTGAAAATTACAGAACAGAGACCTCCATGCAGGGATAGAAAGGAGCTTCAAAACCAATGGAATAGGAACAGTGTCTTTTTTGTGGCTTACCTAGGAAATATGATGCCTGAAATAGTTGATTCAATTTTAATCTGATGTTACTTTATTCCATCTTAGTCATTTTCCTCAGGAAGAATGCCAGGTTCCAGATCAAGAAATCCCTTGAAACATCACTTTTCAGGTCATGTGTTCCTCCTTGGCAAGTTGCTCCCTAATTACAGGAGGAAGAATGTGTACCAGAGGACCTAATTGTAATGTATACTAGAGACTGGGGTTCAGGAAGGTCACAAATTAGCCAGGGAGCATTCATAACATGTTCTTCATGTAGATTTGAACGCAAGGCTCAGAAGGTGAGGGAGAGAGAATATGCTATGTATGTTGTAGATGTAGATCAGAACCTCTCCTACTTATCCCCTTAAAGTTTAAACAAGAAACAAAGATTGTTATATAGTAGAAGCCTCATACAATCACAACTCTGAAGTGGAGCCTATTATGACACAGGTTATACAGTGCTATGATCACAGGCATGTGCTCTTATTAGTGTAATTTTCTAATCTTATTACTGATCATATAAAATCATTCGTTAATTGTAATCAATGGTAGTGGATGGAGGTAAAAATGTCCATGAAATGGCAAGTGACCATGCATACTGTGTATTTCCCCTAGAGTCAAAGCCTTGCCAAAAAATATACAGAAGACATGCCAAATGGAATCGTGTATGTACTTGATGTAGCACAGTACATCTATTACGTGTCCTCTTATTTTAGTACAAGGAGTGATGATTGGACTCTGGTGCATTCTCATGCAGTCACAACCATCCTCAGGAACCCAGAATAATACTGGTTATCATGCAGGGATCACAGAAGTAAGGTATATTCTTTAATCAGTAAAATTGTCTATTCTTGTGTCTGAGAATATTGCCTGATATTAGCAACTATGTGAATAGCATCTGTTCAGTGAAATGAATACATAGCCTTCTCCTTATGAGAACTCGGATCACGTCAAAATACATACAGCAACACAGTGGCATGGGCACCCGCAGGCAAGGGGTCCATGGTTGGGAGGGGTGTCCCAGGATCCTGCTTCATGGGCAGGAGCAAGCCTGGGAGATAAAATTCCCAGTTCCTTTGAGCAGACCTTAAAATGTCTGTTCCTTTCCTCTGGATGGAAACTCCTGGATTATTCAAATTGTTCCCCTCGCCCTACTGTCTCTCTTTCTAGCAAAGCTGCACACAAGGACCATTTAGTGAATGGCTTGCTGGAATAAAGGATTGGATGAATGTATTGAGGGACAAATGTAGTCTAAAGGAGTGTTGATGAAATCCATGCCAGTTTTCACAGCCCATAAAATACATAGGTAGCTCAGATGGCAGGTAGTTTGTCAGTACAAGACTAATTTATTTTTAAAATATGAGGATCTGTTGAACAAGATTCATGTGGTTTTCTGTCAGTGTGAATATTGTGTTCTCATCTATGTCGTGAATGTGGATTTTATTACCACTGTTTTTTTTTTTTTAAGTAGTGGCAAAAAATTGGTTGCAAAAAATAGTTCTATTGAGTAAAATATATTTCATCCTCTAATTCCTGACTCCTGGTGCAAGAATGTCTCACTTTCATCAGTTAGGCTGGCTTCTCTGGATTCCTAGCACATTTTTTTTCTTGTTACTTTTTTTAGAGAAATTACTAATTTGAAGATATAAAAAAGGTTTCTTAAAATCAATAGTGATTCCAAAGCTAATTTATATATTTTTGGTGTATTCTTTCAGTTTAACAAGGATATTGAACGTTATTTAAACAAGATTGTAAAATGTAAACCCAGTTAAACATTTTAACAAATTTATTGTTTATTTGTTACGAAACATATGATTTTTATTACTACGGCAGATATAAACAAATGATATTTCCCAATTGCATGGTAAATACCATTTGCATCTTGGATCATTGATCTCTGCCTGATGTGGGCTTTTTTATTTATTTTTTCTAGGAAGAAGTAATTGAGGTACTTGTTGAGGGGGGAAAAACAGACATAGTCTTTACGAATTTATCCAATGACGTTAACTTTACATTTGCAAATAGTATTTAGTATGAGCTATAAACAAGTGTACTGCTGAAATTGTGATGTAAATTTACCTATAGAAGGTAAATTTTCATTTTGCTTGATTAAAAAGAAACACTAAGATCCAGCCTGGGCCTAAATCCATTGGCAAGAGGATTTGAGGTTTAGGCAGCCATTCGTAATTCCCTCAGGGCTCAGACCTAGGAACCTGGAGCCCTCACAGGCACACCAGCTACTTTGAGTTTTGGCCTGTGCTAATTAGGAAGGTTGTAGGGTGCATCTTGGTTTAGTTGGGTGTGGGTAATCGTCTGGGGAGAGGAAAGAGGATGTGAGAGACATGGTGATAGCTCATAATGGTTGCCTGGCAATGCCTAGGAGATGGATAGGGTGGGAATGCAAGCCCACTGCTGAGTAGGCAAAGTGTCAGGAGACATGTAATGCTTCTCCTTTAGACCTGTCCTCCCCACAACAGGATCCGTGGCAGGCAGTCTCTTCAGGTGAAATTGGGTCCTTAGACCGTTATGCCACTGTTATGGATGTGGCGTGGCAGAATTCACCTGAACCCAGTCTGAATGGTACATAAAGGAACCAGTCTGGATCCATGGGCAAGTAGATTTGAGGTTTGTGGCACTTGCTCAACTTCTATCAGACTTAGGGCTCAGACCAAAGAAACTGGAGGCCTCACAGGTACAGCCAGTAGCCTTGACCTTTGTCCTTTCTCCATTGAAAGGCTGTTGCCAAGTGGGAAAGCAGTTCTGGGTCTAGAGCCCCATTGAGATGGGAGGTTTTCTTTAGTGTGGTATCTGCTCAACTTCCCATGTGACCAGATTTCTGTGACACCACCACCCAGCTTCCCTACAGACCAGGTTTAGCCTGAGGCTGTCTTGGCAGGCTTCGTTGATCTCAAAGCTTGGATATCAGCAGGTTCACTAAGTGTCACCACACTCAATTCTTGCCTGACAGCCTTCGTGGTTTTCAATGTGGGGAAAGTCAAGTAGAATTCACCATCATCTGTTGGGAGGTTCAAGTCAAAATGTGCTGATGTACCACAAAAGGGCAATGTCCAGTCCTTGATCCCCAGATCCTTTTTTTTGTTTCTTTCTTTGAATGCTACTCTGTGGTATAGATTTTCATGGATTTTCTGCAGCATTCCGTGGGACCTATACAATACCTTCTGTGTTCAGATTCCCTGAATTGAATGGACTATCTCAGGGTAGAGAAATTGAGAAGGCCCCTTGTTCTGTGACCCAGAGATCCTGAGCTTATCATCCAGTACCACTTGAACCTTCACCTCTGCCCTGAATCCTCTTACCTACTGGCATGCCAATATGACCCTTCTGGAATTCCCCTGTAGTGCAGTGCAATTAGAAAGTCATCCCTGTCCATGCCTGGCCTGTAAGGTAAGCTGCCAACTTGGATTCTGTAGTCATTTTTGAATTTTCTGGGTTTTTTTGTTGTTTTGTTTTGTTATGTTTCTCTCAGGAAATGCCATACAGAGTGGTCCCAGGGCCCAAGATACTTGACATTCTTTGTGCACTACTGTCATCAAGGGAAATTGTTTTGCAGGTCTGCCAGCTGTTTCCTGTGTTTCAGTGGGCATGGCCTGCACTGTAAGCAGCATCTCTGGTGCTTGCTAGACAGGACTATCTCAGATCTCCTGCAAACCTGTTGGCACAGGAGAGTTGGGAAGAAAAGCAGGCTCCAGGTGTTACTGCCATACTGCAAGCCCAGCACCACATGGTTTGCCTTGTTTCAAGCAGGAAGCATATCCTCCCATGTCTAAAGACTGCCATGTCTGTCACTATTGTGAGGATCTCTTTGCAAGGGACTCTGTATCTGTGGTTCAATCTGGGTTTAAGAAGGAGAATTTATAGCACTACCCAGTGTTCACCAATCACAATCGCCTTAGATTTTGGATGATGGTTACCAGTAGCCCACACAACTCACTTCCAGGAACCATACAAGGTGCACAACATCACTTCAAGTCCATGCTCAGGTTTTAAGGGCAACACAGCCTTTATGGTCATGTGTGTTTTATCCACTTTACTCCCTCCGTACCATCCTCATTCCCTTGCTCCTCATTGTCTGCCTCTCGCTCTCTCTGACATTCAATTCTTTTTCTTCATGTCTTTACATTTTTTGTCACAAATTGTGTTATCTTTGAGCTTGGCTGCAGGTGGAGTTCAGGAATCCTGACTTGAGAGACAACATTTCTGTTCCAGAGGTATATCCCTATCATCCTTAAAGGGGCTGTACTGCCATGGTCATACGCATCCTTCTTTGGGGTAAACAGAGAGAAATTAGCCCATGACATTCTTGTGGCTCAGGATGAATCTTAGTAGAAGCAGTCATGTAGGGTGTACTGAAGAGTGCCCCAAAATAATGAGGCAGGCACTGCACTGGAGGCTGGTTAAGGCTCTGTGTTCCTCCCTTAACAATGCCCTCTGTTGTGATTCCCAACATCCATGCAGGAAGCATACTTGTGGATTCTCCTGATTTGGTCACCTTGCTTATTACCAAAGGAGAACACCCAGGGTTACGTGTTAAAAAGCACCTTTTTTCTGCTCTGCCCTGTCCACTGATAATTAGATGAGGCTCTAAAGTTAATAGTTGGTAGAATCAGGAGAATCCACCAGTATGCTTCCTACATGGGTGTTGAGAATCACAACAGGGGGCATTCTTAAGGGAGGATCAGGGAGCCTAAACCTTCCTGTGGGTCACTCAATAATAGGGGTCCTAAATTGCACTGCCCTGAGACAATACATTCAATTCAGGGTACTTGGGAGTCCCAGAAGTTGTTGTACATGCCTTAAGGAATACTCCAGAAAACCCATGCCAATCTATACCACAGAGTAGCATCATGAGAAATAAACAAAAAAGGTTTTGGGGATCAGGGACAGGATGTTGCCCTTTTGGGCTCATCAGCACATTTTGACTTCGACCTCCACAGAGATCCTGTTGAATTCTATATGACTGAGTTCATCTACCATCCCTGCCCCTGCCCCAACCTCCGCCTAGAACCCCCTCCCCCATGTGCAAGGATACACAAACTTTCTGTTGTCCCCAGTAGCTAACTTTACCTAAAGAGCCATACCAGATGGATAAAGATGTAGAACATTAAGTGTTTCTCAGCTGTTTGAGATTCCTCTTTTTTGAATTATTTGTTTATTAGCAATGGCTTTTTCCTTCAGATGCCTTTCAGATTCATGAAGTCCCAGTTGTCAATCTTTGATCATAGTACTTGAGCTGAGTTCTGTTCAAAAAGTTGTGTCCTATGCCATTGTGCATAATGCTATTCCCCATTTTCTCTTCTATCACACATTTGGTTTTATATTTAGATCTATAATCCATTTGGATTTGAGTTATTTGCACGATAGATATGGATCTATTTACATTCTTCTACCTCCAGGCATCCAATTAAAACAGCAACATTTGTTCAGGAGGCTTTCTGTTTTGAATTTTATGTTTCTGACTTTTTAGAAGAGATCAGGTTTACATAGTTACATGAATATATATCTGGATCCTTGATTCAGTTCCATTGATCCTCATGTTTGTTTTTAAGGAAATACCATGCTCTTTTTATTACTATGGTTCTGTAATACATCTTAACATCAGCGAAGTTGATACCTCAAGAAGTTCTTTTATTTTTCAGGATTACTTTTGTTATCCCATTCTTTTTTTGATGTTGTTTCGCTTTCTATATGAAAGTGAGTATTGCCCTTATGAGGTCTGTAAAGAATTGAGTTGGGATTTTGATAGGGATTGCACTGAATCTGTAGATTGCTTTTGGTAAAATGTATATTTTACTGTGTAAAGCCTACCAACCCTGGAGCATGGGATATCTTTCTATCTTCTAAAATCTTCAATTTCCCTCTTCAAGGACTTAAACTTTTCTGACATTCAAGTCTTTAACCTGGTTGGTTAGAGTCTCCCAAGATACCAGATGTTATTTATAGGTATTGTGAGAGGTGTTGTTTCCCTGATTTCTTTCTTGGTCCATTTTTCATTTGTATATTGGAGGGCAACAGATTTTTTTTTATGTTGATCTTATAGGTAGCCGCTTCACTGAAGGAGTTTACAAGTTATAGGAGTTATCTGGTTGAGTTTGGGAGTAACATATATATATTATAAAACCTTTTATATTTACATATATATATGTGTGTGTGTGTGTGTGTATATATATATATATATATATACATATATATATATATATATATATATATATACAGGAGGTAGTAAAAGTTTTTGGATGCAAATATTATCACAACAGTGGTCTGTATGGGACTGGGTTATATAAGAGCTTTTCACGAAAACAAACAAAACTTTATAAAAACGCAATAAACAAGCAGAGAAACAGATATAGGAATAATTAACAGCTTTGAATAATATAAGGTATTTCTAGACACAACTGAGGTGGCAGTAAATTAACTAATGTGCTGGAACATGTCTATGGTTATGATCTAGTGGTCAAATATTTGTGAGCTTGATGTTTTGATGCAGGTAAAACTACTTAAAGGGCTGAGGCAGAAAGCTCATTTCAAGCTAGAAGTTCATGATAAGCCTGGATTCCATAGAGACCTTATCATTGAAAACATAAATTAATACTGTCACTAAATTTATACCTTTAAGTAGGGAAAACACTTTCAGCTTCAGTTTTCTATTTGTTCTTTTAAAAACTTTTAAATATTGTGTTATTGAATTTATTATTTATTTATTCTTCTCTATATTCCTCCATTTATATGTTCTTTTATTTATTTATTAATTTATTTATTTGTTTACTTATTTATGAATTTCAGACACTGTGTCTGTTTGTAACCTTGGTAGTCTTGGGAGTCAATATGTAGGCAAGGTTGGCCTCGAACTGTGAAGAGATCCAACTTTTCTGCCTCCTGAGTGCTGAGATTAAAGTAGCATCCCAACAAACCCAGCAAGTTTCAGTTTTCAAACAACAAGATGGTATTAACCACCAGCTTTACAGAACTGTGGAGAGTACTCCATTAATCATAGCCATTATTTCATGGAGGAATGAAGCATACAGCTATTTGAAAATAGCAAACAGAGCAATGTTTCTTACACAATGCCTTTGAGGAATCTGTTGGCATATTTTAAAGTTTGAATTGAGTGGTCTTTATGTTTTCTTTTAAAAAAATGTGGAGCACTTAACGATTTTGCATGCCAGTCTTGCACAGGGGACATGCTCATCGTTTCTGTATCATTCCAGTTTTAACATATGTGCTGCTAAATCATGCACTCTTTATTTACTTTTAAAATGCCCTTTGTGAAGGGTTAAATTGAACAGCTGGCTATTGACTATGTTATGGAAAGAGATGTGTTTATTTTTTGTAAATGATAGAGGGTCCATCAACAGACTAACATTAAATTTGTCCCTGCCCCCACAGAGTAACATAGCAGCTGGAAATGTAACTGTGCAGATGCAGAAATCTATTTAGTTCAATCCCGCTCCGACTCCCCATACTCAGCACCAGTGTTACTGGTGGCTTCACATGTACAGCAAAGATCTGGATGCTGTCAGGGCATTTGAAGCAAGGCACTGTTACCTCACAATGTCTTCTGAGTTAGGGAAGAATGCATCCTTTTGCCTCATTAGCACTTGTTCAGACCACACAGTATGACCTCCTTAGAGTCCAGTCCTGGCGACAGCAACAATTATCTGGTCCTTGTGCCACTAGTCACTGGTTCTTATGGCTGAGCTGTTTTGCTTTCGGACTATCTGGAATTCGTACTATGAGGGAACTAGAAATACCTCTCTGAGGGGGCTCCTGATGTTTGGGAAGCTTTGGTGTCTTAAGTCCACGAGGTGGGCCTGAGGAAATCCTAACTGTCTTCAGAGTGGGAGAAAATTAAGTCTCTGGCATTGGGTGGCTTGGGTTGCAGTCACCTAAGGTGAAACCATGTCTTGGTTTGGGTATTTCTGGGTCTTATGGTGCCCAGAAACTGGGACTCAGTGTGTGGCATCCCTTCAGTCTTAGGCATCAGCCTTGATTGTGCAGTTCAGGGCTTCCACAGAATGTATAATACATATTCTATATTGTGGTCAAATGAGTATTATCCATTTAATTCCTTCCAGAACAATCCACATTTTCACCTGACTCTTAATCTTACTCCTGTTGTCTCTGACTCATTTCTTGTACTTCCTTTCATGTTTTATTTTCCTTTTTCTTTCAGAAGATGGGTCATCTTTGAGCTTGAAAACAGGTGGAGGACAGAGACACAGGCCTGTTGGAAGAGATTTCTACTCCAGAGCCATATCCCTAGAACCCAAAAGGGTTCTGGAGTGCTGCCATGGACATATTCATTCAGATTTTGTGTACAGGAAGAGTAAGTAGCCAAACTCAATCTTCTTAAATCTTAATATCTTAATAGATATTAAAATCTTAATAGAACTGCCCCAAAGTGACCAGGCATGTACTGAAACATGGAGGCAGAGTTTGACTCCCCTGGGCCTCCACTAACAAGCCCAAGAACATTGTAATTCCCAACACATGTGCAGCAGGCCTAATAATGGATTCTGCTGACTTGGTTACCTTGCTTTTTACCTAGGGAGTACACTCATTGTCAAGGGTCGAAACCACAATTTTTCCTGGTCTGCCTTGTCCAGTGCTATCAGATGGAAGAATAATTAGTTAGAGAAGGCTCTAAAATTTACAGATGGCAGAGTCTGGGGTCAAAGATGACTGTCTGTGTGTTTTTGTGTATGTGTTTATGTCTCCGTGTGTGAGTTTGTGCAGTCATTCCTTTTGAGTCTATGAGACAAGAATATACTCCTCAGAGACCCCATAAGTTTGGCAGCATCCACCTGAACACAGATCAGATGGTACATTTGGGCCCCGGCCTGGATCCATATGGAAAGATTTAAGGTTTAGGTGGCCTTTCTCAATTCCCATGAGACTCATGGTTCAGACCTCAGAAGCTAGAGCCCTAAAACGTACACACAGCTGCCTTGAGCATTGCCCTGTGTCCAATAGGAAGGATGAATGATGCTTAGTTTCATTGGGTCTGGGTGGTATATTGGCATGAGGAGAAGGAAGAAGTTGTGACAGACCTGATGATAGCTCATAATGGTTGCCTGGCAATGCCTAGGAGACTAATAGATTGGAGATGCAAGCTCACCACCTGGTAGGCAAGGTGGCAGGAGGCATGTAATGTTTCTGCTTTGGATCTGTCCTTCTCCCCACAACAGAGACATAGGCAACCTGTCTTTGCAGGTGAAATTGGATCCCTGGATCGTTATAGGACCTGTTGTGGAAGAAGTGTGGCAGAATTCGCCTAAACCAAGATGGAATGGTATCTGAAGGAACCAGTCTGGAAAAACGATCAAATTTGAGGATTTTCCTAAATTTCTCAACTTCCATCAGCCTCAGAGCTCAGACCTGAAAAACTAGAGCCCTCCCAGGTACACACAGTGGCCTTGTGCTTTGCCCTTTTTCCATTGCATGGCTCCTTCTGCCAAGAGGGATAGCAGTTCAGTGTCTAGAGCCCCATTGAAATGAGTGGTGATCTTTGGTGAGGTATCTGCCTAACTTCTCATGTGACCATACTTCTGTGACACCACCACACAGCTTCCCTACAACCCAGATTTCAACTGAGGCACTCTTGGGAGGCCTCCTCGACCTGGAAGTTTGGATTTCAGCTGGTTTACCAAGTATTAGCACACCCAATTCTTGCCTGACAGCTCTAGTGATATCCCAGATGGGCACAGTCAAGGAAAATTCAGTAGGATCTCTGGGGAGGCCCAAGTCAAAATGTGCCAACTGAGCCACAAGAGAGCAGTGTCCAGTCCCGGATCCCCAAGTCTGTTTTTTGTTTGTTTCTTGGAAATCTGTGGCATTGGTTTTCTGGAGCATTCCTTAGAACCTATGCATCAACTTCTCGGCCTCCAAGGTGCCCTGAATTGAATGGAATTTCCCAGGGATTGCAATTCAGGAGCCCCTTGTTCTATGACCCACAGGTGCTGGATCTACCACCCATTCCCACCCACACCTTCACCCCTACCAAGAAACTCCTTACCTACCTGCGTGCCCACAACTTTCCTAGCCTGTAAATAATGCTGCCAACTTGGAGTCTGTATTTTCTTTTACTCATTAAAGGTCATACAGAGTTGTCCCAGGGCCCAAGGTACTTTACATTCTTGGTGCACTAGTGTCATCAAGTAGAATTATTTTGCAGATTATGCCAGCACATCCTTGTCTTTCAGTGCTGGATCTTGCTAGACAGGGTTGACTGAGATCTACTGCAATCCTACAATCCCTGGTGTGGTGTGGGGAAAAAACAGGGTCCAGTTGATCCTTGTCCCACAAGGCTAAGTCCTGTCACAGTGCTGGCCCAGCAACACGGAATTTGGTTTGCTCTAAGGTGGAATCACAGCCCCCAGGTCTTGAGGTTGCCATATCTGTCAGGATTGTGAGGATCACCTTGCAAGTGACTTTATATCTGTGATTAAATCAGCATTGAGGAAGGGAAACTTATTCCACATTCCAGTGTGCACAAGGCCTCCCACAATCTCCATAGTTTTTAGATAATGCTGACCAGTAGGTCACACACCTCACTACCAGGAATCACACACGCTACAAAGAACCCTTTCATGACTGTGCACAAATTGTCAGGGCAACACAGCCATGATTGTCATATGTGTTTTATCCATTTTACTCCCTCCCTACAGTCCTCATTCCCTCCTTGCTCATCTTTGTCTACCACCTATTCTTTCTGACTTTCTTTATCTTCTGTTCTTTAAATTGTTTCAACAGAAAATTAGGTTCTCTTTTAGCTTGGCTACAGACGGAGTTCAGGATTGCTGACCTGAAAGAAAGCATTTCTGCTCCAGAACCACATCCCTAGAACCCTAAAATTTATATGAGTTGCACCACCATGGACATATGCATCCTCTTTTTGGGTACACAGGGCAAGTAGCCTAAGACATTCATTTGGCTCACTACCCCCTATATGACTGTATAGTATCAGGTTGTGCTGAGCAGTGCCAAAAGTGGCCTGGCATGCACTGTACCAAGTAGTCAGGGTTAGACTCTCCATGACTCCCTTAAAATGCCTTCTGGTGTGATTCTCAACACCCATGCATGAAGCATACTTGTTGATTCTCCTGATTTGTTCACCTTACCTCTTACAAAGGGAGAACACCCAATTGGAAAGGTCAAAATGCACCTTTATCTTGCTCTTGCCTGTCCAGTGATATCTTGTGGAAGAGTAATTAATTAGAAGAGGCTCAAAAATTAACAGGTGGCAAAATCTGGGGTCCAAGAAGACTGTGTGTGTCTATGTGTGTGTGTTCATTCTTCCAGACTTCACTGTTGAGGAATATATGCCCCAGAAATCCTGATAGTGCCAGAAATGTTGCTGTGGGTAGCAGTCATAATGGTCATGTCAGAGTTGTCTGGGAATGTCAGGTTGTTTTGTGTAGGAGAGGACCTTTAGGGCTCCACCCCTCAGCACAACCTCAAGTGGTCATAATATCTGGATGTGACCATGTACTGCTGTGACCAGTTACGGCTCAGATGATGAGACTATTTCCATGGCAACAGTATGAAAGGTGGAAAGAACAGTCCTGAGGAGTGGTTTCCAATGCACTTCTGAGAACTCAGAGAAGTTGCAGCCTGAGGAAGCTCCCTTTGCAGCATCAGAGAGGTTGACTCCAGGAGGAGATAGAAAGCAATGCTGGGAATACCTTCATGAGGCCAGAAAAATCGTCTTTTAATATGGGCCTACATGGACAGTCTCATCCTCATGGAGTTGGGTCTCTAGGGATTCTCAGCTGATGGTAGGAATGGTACTTCTGGGTAGTGAAAATCAGTTTCTAAGTGGACCTGGTGTATCATGTGATTTCGAGACAGGCCTTCCTTCCCTGGATGAACAAGATTATGACTGTACATATGAGACAGAAATATAGATGGAGAGAGCAAAGGAAAGAAAGAGAGGAGAATGAGACAGAGATGGGGAGAGAGAGGGGGAGGGAAGGAAGGAAGGGAGGGAGAATATGAATATAGGATGGTGATCAAAACCATTCTCACATGACAGCTACTTATTCCTGTTACTTGGTTGTAGGACACAGGAGAGAAAGGAAGAAGGTGCCTTGAGAGGTTCCTATGATGCAGGGTTACAGAATGCTTCATGCTTTCTGGTGGGACCCGTCCAGAATGTATGTTCTCCCTAGTATGTATTAGCCCAGTGCTTCTACTTGAATCTCATCAGAGAGCTCTGAGTTTGATGTGTTCCTTGCCTTGGCAATAGGTAGGTGGATGTCCACAGAAGACACAGAATAATACAAATCTGAGATTGACTTGAGGATTTAGAGAAAGAAAAGAAAACCAATTATCCTGAGTGGTTCCTGTTGTTGGGGGGGTGTTTTTAGTCTGGGGCGATGAGATAGGTGGGACTGACTTGGAGATTGTTCATAATGATTGCCTGCCAATGCCTTGGTTGTGGAACCAAGCCCATGGCCTGATAGGCAAGGTAACAGGTGATATATAATATTTCTCCTTTTGACACATCCTTGTCCCCATAACAGGGTCCTGGACAACCTGTGTCTATAAGCAAAATGTGAGGACACCCACCTTATCCCATATGGCAGGGTAGGTACCAGCATGGATTCATTGTCAAGAAGATTTGAGGTTTTTAGTAGCCTTACTCATCACCCATCAGACTCAGTGCTTAGTCATGAGCAACTGGATTCTCAAAGGTACACACAAAAGCCTCTGGTTTTGTCCTTTGTCCATTACTGAGACTTCTTCTGTTAGGTAGAAAGGCAATTCAATGCCTAAGTAATGATTGAGGCAAGTAGAGGTCTTTTCTGAGACTTCTGCCTATGTTCCCATGCATGTGGAGTTTTGTGATACTACCACCTTACTGACTTACCACCCCATGGCCTTCTAGGGAGGGCCTCCTTGGCAGGCTGCCTTAACCTGGAAGCTTGGTTGTGGCCAGGGTCACAAAGTGTCAACACACCCAAATCTGGAGTGGCAGCTTTAGTGATCAGTCAAGTAGGTGGAGTCAAGGAGAATTCAGTAGGATCTCTTGGCACACCCAAGTTGGGATGTCCTGGTTAGGCTACAAGAGGGCAGTGTCCAGCCCTTGTTTCCTAAGTCCCTGTTTTTGTGTCTGAGGTTACTCTACTGTGTTGCAGATTGGCAGGGATATTCTGGAGCATTCCTGTGGGGGTCTAGGCTGCACCTTCTGGACCTCCCTAGCACCCAGAATTGACTGGATTAACTCAGGACACTGCAGGTGAGGAGCTCCTGTGTTCTGGGTTCTGTGACTAACAGGTCCTGAATCTACCACACATCCTCATCCCCACCCACCCCTGTCTGAAATGCCCTCAAATACCTGCATGCCCTCAGAACTTGGAAGCATCCTCTGTGGTAGACTGCATCCAGAGATCCATCTCAGGGCCAATCTTGGTTTATGAGTTTCGATGCCTCTTGGAGTCTGGAGGTATCTGGTTTGTGTTGTATTTTTGCACAGAAAAGGAGATAGGGAGTGGTCCCATGACATGAATTATTTGGCATTTGTCCACAACTGTTGTTAAGTGGAATTGTTTTGCTGATCCTGTCAGCAGGTATCTGAGCATCTCTAAGTTGCTGCCAGCACCCTAAGCAGCACCTCTGGTCTTGGCTGGACAGGACTGGCTTGGGTCTCCTGCAGCCTTGTTGGTCCAAGTGAGGTGTGTGAGAAAGCAGGGTCCATGTGATCCTTGACCTTTGAGACTGAGTCCTGCCCCAGTGCAGGCTAGGTGCCATAGGGTTTGTCATGCAGCAAGCAGGAAGCACAGCCTCCCAGGTCTTGAGGTAGATGTGTCTGTAGGGATCGTGAGGATCTCTTTGCACGGGACTCTGCAACTGAGGCTTCATCTGGCTTTAGGCAGGGAAACTTATTCCACATGCCAGGCAGGGTTCATAATGTCACCCACTGGCTCCTCAATTTCAGGTGAGCATCAACAGTAGCACGCAGACCTCACTTCTCAGACCCCCACACACTGCCAGCATCTCTTCTAAGCTGTGATCAGAATGTCAGGGCCACATACCCATTGTGGTCCTGTGAGTTTTATCCATTTCTCTCATTCCCTACCATCATCATTTTCTCCTCTCTCCTCTCTTTCTGCCACCTCTTCTCTCTTTTTTCTTTTCTTTCATTTGAGTTCTCTTTTGAACTTGTCTGTAGGTACAGATCCTGGACCCCGACCTATCAGTGGTCAATTCAAAGTTGTCTTGGAAGGACAGGTTTTTTTTTAGGGGTAACCTTTTGGGGACACAAC
>JAMJFZ010003990.1:0-42500 GCA_026225945.1 Cricetomys ansorgei
CTTACGCCAGCCATGTGGGTTTAGACATTTATAGGCCATCAGGGTCAGTAGACAGTCCCTATACCCACTGGACAATCTCATTGGCTCTGGATTTTCTAGAATTTTAAAGACATTCTCATCAAACACTCAAGGATCTCAACACTTGTTATCTCTCCATGAGATTTCCTTGATTTCAGATGGAAAAAGGAATTCAGCCAACAGTATGTGGCCAGCTGTGAACCCCAGTCCTAGACTTCACTATTTCTGTACACCTGGGGTATAAGGAGATGCCCTCTCTTGCAAGCTTACCTACTGATAACACCAGCTGTCTGCGCTCAGATCAGCTGAGAAAAGGAACAGAGTAAATGAATTCCCAGGAAGCATCCAAGATGTCCAGTGGGATGAGGAAGAGCCAGGCGGAGCTGGGTAGGGATGCACAGACGTCATTCTGTAAAATCAGTGGTCCTCAACCTTCCCGATGCTGTGACCCTTTAATACAGTTCCTCGTGTTAGAGTGACCCACAACCAGAAAATTATTTTCATTGTTAATTCATAATTGTAATTTTGCTACTGTTATGAATCATAATGTAAATATCTGATATGCAGATGGTCTTAGCCAGATCTTGTAAAAGGGTCATTTGACCCTAAAGGGGTCATGACGCACAGGTTTAGAACAGCTATGTAAGTGCTATCAGATCAGCAGTTACACTGCAGTCTTTGAGGGACCCCTTACCTTGCCTCCAGGGCAGAGCTTGACTCAGCCTCGCGCCCGACTTTCCCTGCCTTTTTAACACAGATGCCAGTGACCCTGTGTGTCTCTCTGTAGCTTAGTTCCCCTGATTGCTGATGCAATGGAAACTACTCTGGTGACTACCCACCTAAGGGATATTTTTTCACCAGATTCTTTAGGCTTAATACAAAACCTTATACTTCCCCACCGTCATCATCAGGAGTGTGTCCACTCTTGTGGACAAAGCCCACCACAGTTAACTCCAGCGTTGGTTCCAGAGTCGGGTCTTTAATCGAATCCTGGGTTATGTGTCTTATTAAAAAATTACATCTCCGATGTTGTAATAATATTAAAAAGTTGGCATGGTGCCTAGATCAGATGACAATCTTTCTTACGAAAACTCATTGTAATATTTTGGATTCTAAGCAGTCCCTCCCCCTGAACCGTATCAAAAGGGAAATATTAACTGCCAGGAAGTCAGAAAGGGAAGCAGCCAAGGGGACGAGCCACAGGGTCACTTAATTTTCATTGCATAAGCCCCTGGTTACAGCACAGTCTTTTGCTGGAAGTTAGTTACTGTGCAAACAGCAGAGCAAACAGCAGAGACAAGCCCTCGGCCTCCCTTGGCTTTTGGTGAGGAAGAAGTAGAGAGGCATGTGCTCTGAAAGATCCCACTTACCCATCTCTGAGGTGTGGTTTAGTGGCTGTTTAAGCAACATTTGAAACAAATTTTCAAATTTATCTGTTGCAAAACTTCAGACCTTTGACCATATTTCCTTTCTAAAATCTTTGTTCATTCATTCATTGTGTGTGTGTGCATGTGTATACATGCAAGAGTGCAGGTGCAGGCGCATGCGCGCGGCGGCGCACACACATGCACGCACACACATGCACGCACACACACACACACACATACACACGCACACGCCACAGTGTTCATGTGGAGCCAGAGGACATCTCTGGGCGGTTGTCCTCTCTTTCTCCTGTGGACTCCAGGTCATCAGGCTTGTGGACAAATGTCTTCGCCCACGGAGCATCTCGCCAGCCCGCTACCCTGTGGGCGCTAGGTCTTGCAGTCTGAGCCACTTTAAGGCTAGTTAAAACATTCTTTCAAAAGTTGTATTTATCCTTTCTTCCCCCAAATTATAGCGAGTAGTTCTGACATTACGGAGCATTCAGATTCATAAATGGGGTAAGTCAGTTGCCTGATGTCCACGGACGACTAACCATTTAGCCCAGAAAGTCGACAAACTTGCGGGAGGAGGAGTTGAGAGATGATCAAGAGAAGGGTGCCATGAGCCTCATCGTGTCCTCTTCCCTGCACTCAGGCCAGCTGTGCCCTGTATCCATCCCCTGGGGACTGCCGAGGGTCAGTGCGAGGCTGCCTGAGCTCTCCAGCCTGCCTGTCAGCTTATTTACGTGTATGGCGGGAGAGGTGCAGGTGAAGATAAGCAGTCACCGTGTGGGCTTCCCACAAGGACCAGAAATGGCAACGAGAAAGCGAAAGCCAGAGATAATCTCGTGGGCTGAGAGTCTGGCAGGAATCCGGAGTGACCAGCCAAAAAGAAGAGAAAGAGGTTCCCAGCAGAGTTCCAGAGGAAGGAGCCAAGCTAGCTTCCCGTATCCTCCCACTGTGCTCTGAGCAGCGCCAGCCTTCCCGAGAGGACCGTGATTGTCATCTGTCACTGTAGCCTCAGCACCGCACGGACAGGCAGCTCACACATGGTCCCTTCTGTACGGAAACACCGAGCCTTGCAGACATTCACACACACCCCACATTCACACAGGATACTCACGCACAAAGGCTGTGTTTTATATTGCTGCTAAAGACATAGCTCCGTGGTTAAGAGCACTCGTTGCTCTTCTAGAGGACCTGAATTTTGTTCCCAGCATCAATATAGGGCGGTTCCCAACCACCGGAAACTCTAACTTCTGGGACCTAAGGTCCCGTGGAGTGATCTGTGTGGGTTCCTCTCATCGACAACTCTGTGTACCTTCCCTTAAAGACCCGTCATGTCTTCTGGGCCCTAACACCCACATGATCCTCTGGAGTATCAAGGCACGTGTTTGAGATCTGACACACCCCTGCCCAGCTTCCTCCTCCACAGCCATGGTGGTGGACACATCTCCTGCCCCAAAGAGACACAGGGTCATCTGTCCTCTCTGTACAAGGAGGGCTCCCATGCTCTGGAGAGTCAAGGACAAGGAGGAACTTCATGGGTGTGACCTCCCATTTGCTTTTGAATGGTTCCTCCCAGAAACAAAGAGATATTTCTTCACCTAGGAAAAGCCACCAATCCAGAGAAACACAAAGAAAACCTGCTCATTCCAGGTTTGCCCAGTTAAGGTGATCACTCACCTTTATCCCTCTTGGGGTCACAATGGAGTGGAAATTCTAAAATAGTTCAAAATAACATGTGGCCATCCTTCCTTCCTGCTATAAGACATTTCCAACCGCAGCCGTCTCTAGTGACTGTGACAACCATATCTTCTTTTTTTTTTTTTTTTTTTTTTTTTTTGGGCAGCCCATGTACAAAACAAGTGTATTTTACTGAAGCCTTGAGATCACAGTAGAAACTAATGCATTGACTGGATTAACTCTTGTGTAGAAAAACTAATATAACCTATCAGCCTTTAGTAGGACATAAAATTCTGAGACACACAGTAGGTGAAAACTCCTATTACTATTAAGTTTCAAATAAGTATACCCCACAGCTTCAAGGGTATAATAGATTGATTTGCAAATCAATCTGTAAAAGTCAGTTTCTCTTGATACTCAGAAAAACCCATTATCAATAGCTCAAAGGTGCAGGAAGCACTTATAAAAAAATATATTTATGAGGGAAAGGGTCATTGAAGAGAATACAGGAAAACTGCATAGAAATGACAAACCAAAGCAGGAAGTCACCATTTTGAGTGTGAGCTATTTCCTGTGAGGCAGGAACAAAGATTCGGGCCGGGGGAGCTCCTCCCAGTGTCCCTGTTTCTCAGAACAAGCCCCAATGGAATGTGCCTCTGTTGTTTTGGGGTTTTGAAAGCAGGACCTCCAATTCATTATATAGCCAAAGAGGACCTTGAACTCCTGATCCTCCCGCTGCCATGTTCCCAGTGTGGGGATTACTGGTGCACTCCGTCCCATACCCATCTTCAAGTGCCTCTGCAGAGGGCTAAGTAAACACAGTCACGATGTGGAAGACTCCATCTCTGTCCTCAGAATAAAGCGTTCAGGGAAAGGCAAGCAACAACCATGTCGTGTGTGTCCTTCGGGAGAGAGGCACGTCATGAGGGGTTGTTTTTCACAGAACTCAGGCTGAGCTGGGACAGTGAACCGGCCCAGCTGGGCATGAGGATGCGCTCTGGAAGGGCAAGCCAGGGCGCATGCCTGGCCCCGCCCCTGACGCAGAAGGCGGTTGAGTTAAGTCTTCATCCCTGGCTTAGCTGTGCCCCACACAGCTGCTATTGCGCAGTTCTGCTGTTCCCCGCACACGGGAGAGCTCACAGGGACAGCAGCGGAGCTCCGGGGCCCTGTGCAGGTCTGTCTGCTCTGGACGTTTCTCTTGGCTGTGCATGCCTCAAACAATTGTCTACGCTTTATTTTTCCATCTCCCACTCTATTATCAACAGATTCCGTACTGACTTTGGGCAGTGACATTGATGTTCCCGGCCACCCAACAGTGTAACTTGAGAAATGCTGCTGGCCGGGAAGAGAGAGGCCCGTGGAGCCTGCCTGGCATGGCTCCAACTCCCATGTTCCCTTGCGCTGCAGGGCCCCTTGCTGAATGTCACCAGAACCAGAGCAACTGAAATGTTCTCAGGGTGAGGAGCCTGTGGACTCAAGTTTCACATTAGTTCTATCGAATGTCACATATGGGGCTGTAGGTAAGCAGTCAGTCACAGTTTGGTTCCCAGTGCCCAAGCTGGTGACAACCACCTATCACTATAGTTCCAGGGGAACCCAGCTCTACCTTTGGCCTTCTGTAGATACGTGGAGTCAATTCACATGTGCACAGCTTGCGCGCGCGCACGCACACACACGCTCGCACAAGCACACTAACACAATTAAATAAAACCATAAAATCTTAAAAAGAGTATACACACACACTACCACCATCACCATGAGAAAATTTACCTTCTTCATGGACAGAAGGATAATCTAAGTATTTCAAATCATAGTATTTATGCTGTAGTGTTGAGCTATGATTTCGTGATGCCTAGAGCAGCCGTGTGGATCAGCCCTCAACAGGCCATGACTTGAAGGAGTTGTCAGCCGTAACTGTCCACAGGCAACCATGCCCGAGCCATCTGCTCTGTCCTGGAACACACTGCATGGATCTCCCATTAGAAAATAAGAGAACGAGCCAGTAGCAAATGACCCCCAGAGGTAACCAGGCAGATCAGAGGTGTGTGAGTGGGTTGTGTTGGCGCCACACTGCCGATCAGTGTCTAGGAACCCAGGCCTGGAGCCCAGCATGGCTCCCCACTCTGTCACTGACCATGGAGGAAGCAGTCCCTTCTCCACAACCACTGTTGTGCAGCTCGTAGAAACACCATGGGCCAGAGAAGTCGCCGCCTGTGTGCCCTTTGTTCCTGTGAATCAAGATGAAGGGAGAGTAGCCGAATTCTCTTTATTTCAAAACTGACAGAAGTTCACATTGTTTCTTCATCCAGACCTCTTGCCATGTGGTTCTGCAGTCTTCTCACCTCACAGGACAAGGGGCCTTCTGTTCAAGTACCACGCTGACCTTGAAGCTGACAACGACACCATCCATTCCTGGGATATGGCGGCTGCCTCTATCCACCCCCACCCCCTGCGCCCCCGATGGCAGGATGCTTACAGAAGGGATCAGACAACACCAGTGCAGGTAAACACTCCCACTGCGTGCTTTGTTTTAACGAAGGGTGAAGATTGCTCTATGCCTGGCCAGGCCTCCCACGTTCTCCTGGCTTACTGTGTGGGCATAGCCTTTCTCCAGCACAGTCCTTTGCAGTCACCTCTCTTCTGATAAACTCGTTAATAAGCCTAGCAGAGTTTTCCCAGTGAGGAACCACACTAGCGTCAGCAACACATCTCAGAACCGGGAGTTTGGATCACTGGTCACTCCTCTGTGTTGCTGTGGTTGCACCCTGAACTTTCTCTCACAGCAGTGTCCGGGGTCTCTCGTTCACCTGTCCACCTGTTCCGGTTGATGTCTGTCAGAAACCAGAAGCCTATGGGGGGCTTTGTCTTTGTATTTCTATACTAGGAGAGGTACCAGGGAAGATGCTGTCTCATCAGTTCAACAGAGCTATTCTGTCTCTCCATTTCAAGTTGTCAATCCTCGGTTGCTCTACCCCTGGAGAAGTGGATACGTGAACGAGTACCAAACCGTCATATTTCAGACACGCTGTCCTGCTCAGAAACTCAGCAATCACACCACCATCAGCACCGCAGGCAGAGACATAGTGGCGTCTATTCCACGGGATTTGCCGGTCGTAGTAATTAAAATGCAGGCGCTCTTCATAAAAGGCTGCGCCGCTGCTCCCAGTGTGGAAGCAGTTCCCTTTCCTGTCGCCCTCGCAATAGAACACTCTTGACAAAAGCAGCCACCGGGGGAGGTGTTTATTTGTGGCTGACAGTCCCTGCTACAGTCTATCAAGACGGAAACCACAGTGCCAGAGCCGGCGTGAACTGGGCACACGAATACCTAACCAAGAACAGAGAATAGCAGATGTTACAGGCCTCGCTTTCCCCACGTCCGAAGTCCAGATCCTGCCCACAGCTGTGATGGGTCTTCCCACATCAGTTAACACGACCACACACCCCCAGGCCTATGTTCCAGTTATTCTAGATTCCATCAAGCTGGCCATGTTATCCATGACATACACGGCGAATAAACATCTTGCCTGCAACCGGACTGTCAGGTGGACGGAACTTGAGCGAGGCCAGGGCAGGTCGGGTGGTTTATGTCGGGGCTGCAGGAGGTGTCTGGGCTGCTGGCTGACTCGTGCAGTTGAGAGACTGACAGATTGGAAACAAGTTTCTATGAAAGATGTGTCATAACTCAGGGAAGCTGAGAGCCTCTTCAGATGCATGGGGACTCTGGTCCTGTGTGTTCTGAGGAAAGACGGACCCTGGATGGGAGTGGAGAAGTCTGTGTATGAGCCGGTGTAGGGCAAGGGCCGGTTTGCTTCTGCGTGTGGACAGAGGATGACAGGATGCTTTCTTGCAGACTGGCAGCAGTGGTCCGCTGTGCGCTCATGCATTCTCCAATCCGTGGAGGCTGCAAACCCAGGAACATAGAACAAGCTATGACACTGGGAGAGAGGCTGAGGAAAATGGTCGTGATCTCTTTGCTAAACACAAGAGTTGCTTCTCAGTAGATAAGAATCTCTCAAATAAAAGCCAAAGAACAGAATGGTGGTTCCCACCAGAGGAAAGGCAAGCCGCCTTGCCGGAAGAGATGAGATGTCCCTTGGCTGAGGCAGAAGTTCTCTCCCGGTGAGTCCAAGACAGCGACATTCAGGGCCTGTGGGAATATAAACTAAATATAAACTAACATACTGTCCTTGGAGGGGTCTCTGTGTGTGTATATGTGTGTGTGTATATGTGTGTGTATATGTGTATATGTATGTGTGTATGTGTGTGTATGTGTGTATATGTGTCTGTGTATGTGCGTATATGTGTGTGTGTGTATGGATGTGTGTGTATATGTGTGTGCATATGTGTATATGTATGTGTGTGTCTATATGTGTGTGTATATGTGTGTATATGTGTGTGTGTATGTGTGTATATATGTGTGTATATATGTGTATGTGTGTGTATGTGTGTGTATATGTGTGTATATGTGTCTGTGTATGTGTGTATATATGTGTGTATGTATGTGTGTATATATGTGTGTGTATGTATATGTGTGTATATGTATGTGCATATGTGTATATGTATGTGTATATGTATGTGTATGTGTGTGTATATGTGTGTGTATGTGTATATGTATGTGTATGTGTGTGTATATGTGTGTGTATGTGTGTGTATATGTGTGTGTGTATGTGTATGTGTGTGTATGTGTGTGTGTATGTATGTGTGTGTATATGTGTGCATATGTGTATATGTATGTGTGTGTGTAGCATGTATGTCCAGTGATCTTACTGATAAGATCTTACAGAACTTACAGATACTTGGCACACCAGACTGTGTTTGAGTTAGGTACAGAGCCGTTAGAGGGTGTTGTGTTGAAATTGAATGCACACCAGTATAGGTGGTGCATGCACAAAGGACCTTCAGAAAGAGCAAAGCCTGAGGACCTCAGGGCTGGGGGAGGAGGCCGGCAGGGTGAGGGGTTCTCAGAGTCACGACAGGAATCGGGGAGGCAGAGTGACCAGCATCCGGACATGGCGTCTTAGCTTCTGCCATGAGCTGACCCTCCGTGGACAGGGGAGGATGAGGGATCAGGTGTGAGAAGAAGACAGCGAGCAGGACAGATGCCAACTGGATGCTGAGAGGACACAGCAGGAAAGCAAAGCAGGTGACGAAGAGCGGTCGGGGGTGTGAGGCACCAGTAGCTGCCCTCACTCCCAGGGCTGGGTCATACAGGTGATCCTGGCGTGACCCAGGATGGCTGGTGATGGGTTGCTGGCCTGAGGCAGGCATCAGGGAGGAAGTAGTCCAAGTAAAACTTGGACAGGAAGGTTCTTAGAGAATGGTTGTGAAGCAGAGAACCAGTGGCCATCTTCACAGAGCAAGTGACGGGGGGACGGGTGGATAAGGCACCTTTCTGGTCAGCACTATGTAGGGAGGGCAGAGCCCTCCAGGGCGTGTCCTGCCTTGTGATGGGAGGGGTTTTCAAAC
The DNA here is from genome assembly GCA_026225945.1 of Cricetomys ansorgei. Classification (NCBI taxonomy): domain Eukaryota; kingdom Metazoa; phylum Chordata; class Mammalia; order Rodentia; family Nesomyidae; genus Cricetomys; species Cricetomys ansorgei. The sequence continues at coordinate 8,535 of JAMJFZ010003990.1, forward strand.
TCAGACCTAGCCGTGTCTCCACCACCAGAATTTTTAAGTCACACAAATCGCCTCACTGAAAGGATGGCCTTTTCACTTTAGATCCTCAAGTATTTAAACATATAAGTAAATATTTAAATATATCTGTGTGTAAGGGGAAATCCTAGAAACTTCGGGGGGGGGGGCATGGAAAACGAATAAGCGTTCAGAGTGCAACATTTTGGAAAGTACCAAAAGACACACAAAAGACAGGAGGACTTTCCAAAGAACTCACTGTAAACTCTACTTTGAATGTGGAAAGCAAGTGAATACATGCCCAGGAGGCCAGTGTCCTCCCAGGAGCACATGCGGGTGTTAACCTCAGGGCTTCTCTCATCAGCACAAGGCCCTGCCTCCCTCCTTCTTATCTCTGTGGTCCAGCTGGTCTGGGAGATGTGGTCACCAGGTCTGGGTCTGGGGCAGGGCTGGTCACTTTCTAAATGTGCTCTGGGCTGTGCCTGGGGCTCCCTACGCCTGTTCCATCTGGTGACCAGCAAGCTCCCATGTGTCTTGGCATCTCACCTGCAGACTTCCCAGGGCCTCCTTCATTATCCCTTCATTAATTTGATTGTCTGGACCAATTTCTCTAGCACATTCTTTGGGGAGAGCCTAAGGAGAACAAGGCTCTCAAGTTTCTGAACTTATAATAGCCTTTCACTTTCAACCATACACTGAAATAAAGAATATTTTTTGCTGGCTTACTTTTCCCTCTGGCATAACAAATATCATCCCGCATTGCTGTTAGAGTTTCTGAAGGCCATGTGAATTTCTTTTCTTTATAAATTTAACAAATATCATTGCCCAGATATCCAGAGGGCTTCCCGGCTCCTTTACTGCAGAAAAGCCATCGGATTAAATCCTGGACCTGACGGTGCCAGCAGCTTCAACACAGAGTCTGTTTTTAACACTTTCAAACCGTTTTCTGTCAAGAAATGCCCATTTTGACATTTTTTGCCTTTATTTGTTTTGCCCTTTATCTCAGTATTTGCTGTAAAATGCTGTCTGATGTCTAAACCAGTCTTTGGTACCTATGGAGGCTGGACTCACTAGGGGTCTTCTTCGGTCACGCCCCACCTCGGTTTGCTTTTTTGTGTCTCCCATGGAACCTGAGTTCACAGATTTGGCTAGCCTGACTGGCCAGGAGCTTCTGCCCCCCGCCCAGGGCTGGGGTTGCTAGCTTCTGCTTCTCTGCCTGGCTTTTGCACATGGTGTCAGGGGCCTGCTTGGGGTCAGCATGGCACCACTGAGGCACCCCAGCCTCCCTCTCACACATCCTCCCCTTCCTCTCATTTTTGTCCCTATGGTAGCCTTCAGGGAGGCCCTTGCATCTCTTATCCCTCTCTCACCCCCAGAGTGACTTGCCTCGGCTCGGCTCTCACTCTTCCCAGAAGACACTGCCGCGGCCACCTTGAATTTCACTAATTCTTTGTTGCACTGAAACTCCTGAGTTTCGTGGAGGTCATTTCCAGGCGCCACTCTTCCTGGTCTTTGTCTTTTGGGAGAGTCTTTTTAGCAGCAGGAACAGGTCCTTTTTCTTGGATTAACTGGAGGCACCCGTGCTGTTGTCCGCTTCTCATCCTTACCTGAGAGAGGGCCCCTGCATTTGTGGGATCCAATTGTGAAGCTTTCCATCTCCCAGAGCTTCCATGTCCTATTCCCCGCTCCAGGGCATGGCTGTCACCTCCTCCTGCCGCTGGGCTCTGTGAGGGACTCTGTCCTGGAAGGAGACTTGCTGATTGGTTGGAGAGTGGGCCCCAGTATCCCCTTAAAAACAAGTTGTGAAGTGTGCTGTGCTGACTGGGCATGGTGGTGCACACCTTCAGTTCCAGCACTGGGAGGCAGAGGCAAGGGGATCCCTAAAGTGAGTTCCAGGACAGCCAGAGCCACATAGTGAGACCCTGTCTAAAAACAAAACAAAACAAACAAAAAGCTACGCCTTTGGGATTAAAGGCTCAGAAACACGTTCTTGATGTGACTACTAGCTGCCAGGAAATCTGGCTGCCAGTGAAATACAAAACGGAATGTATTCTACTGTTTTTTTTTTTTTTTAACAAGAATCAAATCAGAAAGTTATATGGAGAACATGGTGGATTACGATATCTTGGCAAATTACAGATGAAGCAAACTGTGGAACTAAATTCATTCTCTCTATCAATCTCCTTCCTATCTATCTCCTCCCTCTCCTTCCCTCCTCTTCTCCTCCCTCTCCCTCCTCTCCTTCCCTCTGTTCCCCCCCCCCCCCCCCCCCCTTCTCTCCCTCTCCTCCCTCCCCTCCCCTCTCCCCCTGCCCCCCTCTTCCTTCCTCTCTTTCCCTCCCCCCTCTCCCCCTCTCTCCCTCTCCCCCCCTCTCTCCCTCCCCCCCTCTTTCTCCCTCTCCCCTCTCTCTCCCTTCCTCCTCTCTCCCCCTCCCTCTCCCTCTCCCTCCCTCCTCTTCTCCCCCCCTGGAAGCTTTAACTGGGCTCCACCCACGTCAGAGCATCCCTGAGGTTTCCTCCACTCTGCCTGGAGCAGAGTGGTTTGAAGAGAGGCCTCTGCCGCCCCCACTCTGGTTCCCTCATTTCTCACGGCCCGATGACAAATGTCCTTTTGTAACACTGCCACAGACCACTGTGTTCCTGCCCCTTGTCCCACCACAGGACAACCACGTGAATGTGCCCTGGCTGCCTTCCTTCCTGGAAGAGTGGGTTTCATTGCGCTTCTTACATTTGTTTTCATCCTCTCTAAATTGGAGTGAAAGCAAAATCCATTATGGAGATTACAAGAAGGGCCACCTTGGCAAAGTGCCCCCTCTGTTTTCCTGGCTTTCCAAACAGGGATGGCTGTATGCCACAGCATAGAGGCCTGGGGAAGCCATGTTCCCTAGAAGTTCAGAAATACAGAACCCAGGTCAGCTCCTGCCCCACTTGTGCACGGTCACACTGCCCCCCCAAACCTCCAAGCTCCTCGCTGGTCACGCTGCCCCCTCCAGGGCTCCTCGGGGAATCCACTCCTGCTTTGATTTTCTGTCCTCACAGACGATTCTAGTGGGTGACCAGTGTCACAGCCACTGAGGCAGGCCACAGGACAGTGCGGAACAGACTGTGAGATGCTGGCGTGCTGCTCAGGTGCGGCCTTAGCGTGCAGGCAATGGGGAAGTGTGTGGTTTTAATCAGGGACTACCCAGGTCCATCCTAACAGCAGTGCGTGACGCTGTTGTACTGAAGGCTGCAGTCAGGGGGAGAGAACAGGGCATTTGCTCCACAGCAGAGCCACACAGGTCTGAAGAGATCACCATGAGTAGGGCTGGCTGGCAAGATGTCCCCGAGGGAGAACCCTGATGGCAGGTAGGCCTGGGGCAGGGGTGTTCTGGAGCTTGGGAGCTCTGAAAGGAAGTGTGTGCAGCGGCTTCCATCACTAAGGAACTGGTGTGGCGCTGAGCCGGACCTGACTGTCCGAATAGGAATCAGAGACACGATACTAGAAAATCAATCGGCTAATACGTTACGTAAGGGGTGTATCAAGCTACAGCAGGATTGATTCTTAAAATGCCAGTTAAGCATTCAAATGTGACATGAAATAGGACACTTGCCTTCAAAAATAAGCTACTGTGGCATGGCGGGGCCTGGAACCCAGCACTCAGGCAGCCGAGGTAGGGAGCTGAAAGCAGAGTGTTCAGTCACTATAGCCCAGCTTATTAGAATTTAAATCTGAGCATATACGAATAAATTATCTCATCAAAATCCAATTACAGGCATGATTTTTTTTTAAAAAATACAACGGTGGAGATGTAGTAACAAAGCGGACTGCAATGTCTGTTTTCCGTGGAGGAATCCCAGTAGCTCCCTGAGTGTCAGCCATGAGCCTGGGTCACCGTTTGAGTTAAATTATTTTTCTGGAGCTCCTTGCTGACACTTTAAGGCAAGAAAATAAATGAAGATTAAACAGAAAGAAATGGGACTGTATTTATTCATAGGAAACATGATTTTCTAGGTGCAGAATCTAAGGAGGCCACAAACTGCTGAAGTCGTCTGCAGATGGGAGAAGTCAGCAGCCCGGTCCCCATGCACTTCCAGAACCCAGGAATGATCATGCGGGGTCTGACACTGTGAACGGCACAAGCTACAACATCCAGGAAAGACCACCAAGAGTCCATGTAGGACATAAGCAGGACAGGAACTTTATGGGAGGAAGTTAAAGCACACTTACTTAAATAGAATCTTTGTTTACGGATGAGGGGCTGGTCACTAGTGATGATTTCATCTGTAGATTCAACTCGGTCTCAGCAAAAAATACTTCCAAGTAATTTAGGAATAGGAAATTACAAAGGCTATAGAATAACTGAGCTGATCTTCAGAAGGAACAAAAGAGAAGGCACGCACTCCCAACTGCAGTTTTGTGGTGAGCATTAGCATTCATACATGTGTGCGTAGGGATGATGTTCGACAATTCGGGTGAATGTCTCAGAAGCAACCCAATAGCTGTGTTTGTAAGTGTGTTTACCTAAACCTCACACCAAACAAAAGAGCATGCCCACATGGGCTGAAGCTCTCTGATATATAAGGAACCTCCGTGACCTTGACTCAAGATTTCTAAAACAGCTGTGAAGCATGGTACCCAGAAGTGGAAGCCACAAGATGAAGGATCCTCCATTAAAGTTAAGAACTGCATTCATAAAAGCCATCACTGAAAGAGTTGGAAATGCAATGCATGATTGGATGAATACGCGCTTTTCAAATGAAGAGACAAGAATGGCCACTAAATACATTAGAAATGTTTAACATCCTTCTCCGTCAGGAGAACGCGAATCAAAGCCAAGGCAGGATCCCATCTCATCCCAGGCAGAAAGGCTACCACGGAGAAAAGAGCGAGCGCTGGTGAGGACGGGAAGACAAAGGACGTTAGACACTGCTGCTAAGTGCAACTGGAATGGTCGCCATGGACACCAGAATGAAGACTCCTGAAAACACTAAACGGGAACCACGGACCCGGCTACGGCCAGAACGGATCCAGTTACAGGAACCATGGACCCGGCTACGGCCACCACGGCGGACTCGGCTACGGACACCACGGACCTGGCTATGGCCATCACAGACCCGGTTACAGACACCTCAGACCCGGCTATAGCCACCACGGACCCGCTTACAGACACCACGGACCCGGCTAGGGACCGGGCTATGGCCACCATGGACCCAGTTACAGACACCACGGACCCGGCTATGGACCGGGCTATGGCCATCATGGACCCGGTTACAGACACCACGGACTCGGCTATGGACCGGGCTATGGCCACCACGGACCCGGTTACAGACACCACGGACCTGGCTGGGGCCATCACAAACCCAGCTACGGCCACCACGGACCCGGTTACAGACACCACGGACCCGGTTATGGCCACCATGGACCCGGCTACGGCCACCGCGGACCCCCCACTTAGAGGCACCGTGGACCGGGCTACAGCCACCACGGACACAGTTACAGACACCACAGACCCGGCTACGGCCACTACGGATCCAGTTACGGACATCACAGACCCGGCTACGGCCACTACGGACACAACTACGCCACCATGGACTTGGTTACGGCCACCACGGACCCGGCTATGGCCACCACGGACCCGGTTACAGGCACCACGGAACCGGCTACGACCACCACAGACCCAGCTACGACCACCACAGACCCAGCTACGGCCACCACGGACCCAGCTATGGCCACCACGGACCCGGTTACGGCCACCACGGACCCGGTTACAGGCACCACGGACCCGGTTACAGGCACCACGGACCCGGTTACAGGCACCACGGACCCGGTTATGGCCACCACGGAACCGGTTATGGCCACCACGGGCCCAGTTACGGCCACCAGGGACCCGGTTACGGACACCACGGACTCGGTTATGGCCACCACGGACCCGGTTACGGCCACCACGGACCCAGTTACGGCCACCACGGACCCGGTTACAGGCACCACGGACCCGCTTACGGCCACCACGGACCCGGGTACGGCCACCACGGACCCAGTTACAGGTACCACGGACCCGGGTACGGCCACCACGGACCCAGTTACGGCCACCACGGACCCAGTTACGGCCACCACGGACCCAGTTACGGCCACCACGGATCCGCTTACGGCCACCACAGACCCGGTTACAGGCACCACGGACCCGCTTACGGCCACCACGGACCCAGTTACAGGCACCACGGACCCAGTTACGCCCACCACGGACCCAGTTACGGCTACAACGGACCCGGTTACAGACACCACGGACCCAGCTATGGCCACCACGGACCCAGTTACGGCCACCACGGACCCGGCTACGTTCACCACGGACCTGGTTATGGCCACTACAGATCCGGTTACGGACACCACGGACCCAGTTACGAACACCACGGACCACCCGGTTACGGCCACCACGGACCCAGCTACGCCACCCCTGAGGAAGCCGTCCCACCACAGAAACAACCACATGCTGCACTTGCCTCACACCGTCACAACATGGCCTAGGTGCCCACTGATGCAGAGACAACGCTGTGCTGGGCACACATAAGGGCTGGAGACTTAGCCATAAACAACACAAGTGTATTATTTGTAGAAAAATGGAAATGCACATCGTTTATTAAGAAGGATAAGCCAGACTCAGAAAGACAAATGTCCCATGTTTTCTGTCGTAGGTGGGAAAAAGCGGTAGGACGGGACTAGGGAGCCGGTGGGTGAGGGGGGTGAGTATTGGGGGTAGGGTCAATAGGGCCAAAGTTCCTTGTGTGTCGTATGGAAACATCACTACAAAATACTCTGTAGAGTTAACATACTTGAAGTTGATAAAGACTTCACACTACACTCGGGTCCAGTGCAGATCTGTAATGAGATCTTTGTCAGGATTGGGAATTTCTACATACCTGCACCCGAAGAAGGTAGGACCAGACAAGCAACAATTTTAAAAGACAAACCTTGAAAGAGCACATTGCTGAAGGGTCTACGGAAAAGCCAGAGTCATGGGAGGATGGCAGCCAAGAAGAGTGAGCACAGTGGGCAGAGAAACTACAGCTGTAAACAGCAGGACCAAGACGGACAGACTGACACAGAGGGGGGAAAGACAGAGAAACTACAGCTGTAAACAGCAGGACCAAGACGGACAGACTGACACAGAGGGGGGAAAGACAGAGAAACTACAGCTGTAAACAGCAGGACCAAGACGGACAGACTGACAGGGGGGAAAGACAGAGAAACTACAGCTGTAAACAGCAGGACCAAGACGGACAGACTGACACAGAGGGGGGAAAGACAGAGAAACTACAGCTGTAAATAGCAGGACCAAGACGGACAGACTGACACAGAGGGGGAAAGACAGAGAAACTACAGCTGTAAATAGCAGGACCAAGACGGACAGACTGACACAGAGGGGGGAAAGACAGAGAAACTACAGCTGTAAATAGCAGGACCAAGACGGACAGACTGACACACAGAGGGGGGAAAGACAGAGAAACTACAGCTATAGACAACAGGACCAAGACGGACAGACTGACACACAGAGGGGGAAAGACAGAGAAACTACAGCTGTAAACAGCAGGACCAAGACGGACAGACTGACACACAGAGGGGGAAAGACAGAGAAACTACAGCTATAAACAGCAGGACCAAGACGGACAGACTGACACAGAGGGGGGAAAGACAGAGAAACTACAGCTGTAAACAGCAGGACCAAGACGGACAGACTGACACAGAGGGGGAAGGAGAAAATAAGTGCAGTCTGAATGCTGGTGATCTAGCATGTCGAATGTAGCATCAGCTGAAATTCAACTTAGAAACTCAGCTGTGCAATTCGACAGTTCTGCCCCTTGCGTGATCACCACACTCTGCGTATGGTGTGCACCGAACACCAAATACAAACACCTACAGCACCACTGTCTATGATAGCCCCATGCCCTCTAACGGTCAAGGGACTATGTCACAATGTGTTCCTACGGTGGAGCACCATATCCGTGAATGCCCACTGCCACAGACCAGTGGAAACACACGAATAGCAGATGATCAAATGGCAGCTGGCATTTGCTCCCATAATAAAGTCGGTGACGGCATACTCAGTGTCCCAGACGCAGTGGGAAAGCGTTCCCCAGAACACTGGTCACACGTATGTTAACTCAAATGGAGGCGAAGCAGGTGTGTTCTTTTGGGAACTCACCCACCTGTACACTTGCACGCATATTTTGAGTGTTGATTTTACATATTTGTAATAAAAACTTTAAAGGTGCATGTGCACATAAAGTAGTTAAGGGAAAGATTGTGCTTACTCAGTGGCTGCTGAGCCTGCTGTCAATCATCTGCTCATCTTTCTGACTCTCCAGAACAAACTGACTGGTGCAACAACAGAAACGTGCTGTGCCAGACTGGAGCCCAGAGGCCAGAATGAAGGAGACACAAGGGGGTCCACTGAGGCTGGCAGGAGCCCGTCCTGGCTCCTCTCGGTCTCTGGTGAAATACAGGCCACCTTGCTAGTCTGTCCTGTATCACCCTGAGCCCTGTGTCATCCACTCAGGATGTCCCTGTTGTGCACATCTGTGTATTTCCCTCTCAGGAGAGTCAGGCACATTGCCTGGGAGCCCGGAATCTTGCCTTAATGGCCTCAGCAAGCCCTCATCTCCAAATAAGTCCAGATTGTGAGCTTCTGGGGTTATGACTTCAACATATGATCCTGGTGTACATAATTTATCACAGAGCACCATTAATCTGTACACACAACTCACACACACACCCTCACACACATGCACATATGCAAGGCACATGCGGCTGTCAAAGTGCTCGCAGTCCTTTAATAAAACCCTGCCTTTTGATTAACGTTTGCTCTTGGAAAACACAATTTCCCTCTAGTACCTGGGGGCAAATTGTATAGCTGAGTTCAAAGTGCACACACGGCGGACATCTAGCACATAACTTGGGACAATAAAACATGTGTTGGTAATAATTAACTCTAGATGAATGACTGAGAAAGTCATCAAAAGAGGTCCAACATCATTTTGAAGTGGTAATCATCAGACATTCCGTGGAAGCCGCTGCCTTAGACTGTGGCTGCGGTGTTCCCGGGACGCTGGGTAGACTCAGCTCTACCACAAACTGTTAGCTTTATTTCAAATTAAGGCACCATCTTTGGAAATGACGTCTCGCTGGCCTTCGCACACAGGGGGGTAGATTCGAAGAGGCAGAATCTTGTCTGATGTCGGCCTTCTGTGCCTGCTCCACTCGAGTTATATAAGGGACCCTTCCACGTGGAGCGTGGACCTGACCCAGATCCCAGTGAAACCCGGCGTCCCATGCATGGTGGGTCAGGACAGGGTTCTTACAGGACCCTTCAATAGCACAGCCCATTTGTCCAGAGCTTTCCAGAGAGCAGAGCACACCACGTCGATACTTGTTTTTGATCCTCAGAACACTCTTTGGATCTGGCCAGATAAGGTCTGCGGCACCCCTGGCCCAGAGTCCGGCTTTGTTGTGCCACTGAGGGCCCAGTGCCGCACCCGGCACGTAGCGAGCGCCCAGTAGTCCCAGCCACGGTGTCACACTCGTTTTTATTGTTATGGCCTTCACAGGATCACATGGCTCATAAAATTCTGAGAAAGAACTTGACCCGAGGTCACCAGACATCAGTCATTTCCCTGTGCCTTGAAACGTGACAAACAGCAGAACGGCAGTCAAGGCAGCTGCCGGGGCCGGGTCGCTGCTGTCGTTTCCAGGGAGCCCAAACCTGACAGAGAAAAGTGGGACCCACAGCGAGAGCCCCCAGCTAGAGTTCCCACTTGTCAGTGTAGTCCACGGCAGGAGGTAAAGCAGAGACCCGGGTCCACGGCCTGTCTCCTTCCACAGCTGTAGAATAAATACGTCAATCACCTCCCAGTCCTCCACCCCCATTTAAATCTCAGAGACGGACAGGAGCCTACATCTCCAGGAGTATGTGGAGTAGTCACTGGAAAAACACACCAGGCATTCACTACACACAAAACTCGCGTGGCACCAAGCCAACGAGGAGACCCACGCAGGAGGCGGAGCTGCCAGTGCGGGGAGTCGTTCTGTCACACGGATGGGAGAGGTCACACGTGACGGGACCGCACAGGGAGGCCTACCCTAGATCATAGGAAACAAAACATTGTCAGGCAGTGGTAGAGCTCCGGGTGCAGACGCGGGCAGAAACGGCCCCACGGCTCTACAGGTCTCTAAGGCAGGCCGCCTCCAGACAGCCCCTGCCCTGCGTCTGCCTCATGCTGAGAAGGCCCCACTGGTGCTGATGGAGCAAGGGCCGGTGTCTGCTCACAGCGAGTTACCTGAAAACCTAAGCAGAAGTCAGACTCCAACCGAGCAGATAAAAGGAAGCCTTTTGGGAATCGAAGAGCATGGGGTAGAGCCAAGGGCAAAAATGAGAGTCCCAGGGCCTCCATGACCACACAGAGCACCTGCACTTCCTTCAGTGGCACGAAGGGTCAGACCACACCCTCAGGTGTGAACATGGTGACTTGCCCTGGGGGTGGCATGTTGCCGGCCCCTCCTCCCTGCTCAGACCTGATGTCCCCTGCCTCCGAGGTCCTGTCAGAGCTACAGAGCACCACAAGCCCTGTGTCTGTCAGCTGTGGAGTGTCATGTGACTGTTAAGTAGCAGAGGGAAGCCTGCACAAACATCAGAACCTCTGGAGCTGGGACTTCGGGAACCGCATTTCTAGACGGTTCCTCTGAGAAGCTTTGAGATGGGCTGTGTGCAGTCGCTTGCAATCCTGCAGATGAGCGGCTTGTCTGAAGTCCTCTCTCACCATGTATTCATCCTCTCTCTGGGATCTGGAGCAGGGAGGGGAGGTCTGCTGGCGGGTTTCAGCCACACCTCTCCGCAGCTGGGCACCTCTGTGCTGTACAGCACTGTACTTCTGTCGCAAATGCTATTCTCCGGTGCCCTGTTTGACAAACCTTCCCTCCTGCCCTCCTCCTTTCCCTCCCTCCCTCCTCCCCTCCTGCCCTCTGCCCTTCTTCCCCTCTTTCCTTCCTTCCCCTATTGCTTTCTTTCTCTTGCTCAGAGCAGTGGGAACCGAACCCAGATCCGTATGTGCGGAGAGCGAGTGCTGTGCCTTGGAGCTCTCCCTGAACTATATTTTTAGACTTGGCCTCATGGTAACATCCCTTGCTTAGCCCTGCCTTCAGCGTGTCCTGAAGCCCAGGCAGGTAGGCCTTGAGCTTGCAATTCTCCCACCCCAGCCTCCCAAGTAGATGAGCCTCCAGGCCTGGCTTTGCTTGACAAGTGTATCCGTAAGATTCTGGGAGCCTCTGCACCTTAGAGCACCCTGCGAGCTGTCACCGAGGGGTACACCCACCGTGTGACTTCTCCCTACAGGCAGTGGCTGACGACAAGAGCTCATTCCTGAGAGCGCAGAGGACAGACAGCAGAGGACAGACTGCAGAGCAGAGGGTATACGGTCACACAGGGAGGTGTGTGAGGGGACACATTAACACCGAAGAGAGGAGCTGGAGCTGGAGAGATGGCTGAGCCATGAAGAGCCCTTGCTCTTCCTAAGAATCCAGGTTAGGTTCCCTGCACCCACTCGGCTCACAAGCATCAGCTCCGGGAAATCTGATGCCCTCTTCTGGCCTTCTTGGGCACTGCAATGCACATGGTACACAGACATGCATGAGGGCAAAATATCCACACACACACACACACACACACACACACACACACACACAAATGATTATTTTGAGAAGTGAGGGGGTACACAGTGTAGCTCTGGGGGTCAGGAAAAATTAAGAAGCAGCAGAGCCTACACACCAACCAGTGAGCCTCTCTGGAGAGCACACAGCCACACTGCCCCACCAACCCAAGCATATATTAAGAGACTTATCACCTGTCCAGGGCTTGTACACCTTAGCAGGAATTGACGTCTCCACTCAGGCCCCAAGAGTCGCAGGACTGCACCAAGACATCGAGGGCCCAGGAATGAGGCAAAAGGAACCACCCTCTGCTCCTGCTGCACCTCCAGTTCCTCAAGTGTATCCTAGGCCTTGTGTGGGAAGCCTCCAAGTACTCAGCACACACTGGTCACAGGGACATCTGCTTAGCAGCAGGGGAAGTACACTGAGGCGGGGAGTGCAGTTTAAACTCGGCAGCTCAGATCCACATTCCTGCCTGTAAAAGTAGCCAGGCGAGTCCTCCCACCTGGTAACTCACGAGCCCTCTGCCTCAGATTCCAGACGATTCAGGTGGACATCACTGATACTTCAAAGGCTCCCAGTGTAGGGAGAAGGTGAAACCACCCAGGGTAGTTTTGCTGGTAATAACCATGACACGTGAAGCCAGCGATCCTAGCCATACATCCGCCCTACGCCGTTAGTCCAGGTAACTTATACCCCACACTGGCCACACAGGGGCCATCATACAGATTGGCATAGCTTCTGCACAGCTTTACTCTGAGTCAGTTGGTGTTGATTAATTTAAACCAGAGTTCTGTATAGGTGGTCATCTGCAGCAGGGCTAGGCCTCTAAACCAGCGGTTCTCAGCCTTCCTATCACTGCGACCCTTTAATACAGTTCCTCATGTTGTGGTGGCTCCCAAGCATAAAATTATTTTCATTTTCGTTGCTACTTCACGACTGTAATTTTGCTACTGTTAAGAATCGTAACGTAAATATCTGATATGCAAGATGTCTCAGGCAACCCCTGTGAAAGGGCCGTTTGACCCCAAAGGGCTCACAACCCACAGGTTGAGAACGGCTGCTCTAACTGTAACCGGAGAGAAAGAGAGCAGGCGTGCATGCTTACCCACCCCACCCCACCCTCGTCTTCGCTCTGCAGTTCCACAGAAAAGTATCCTTTGAGCTGGAGACTCCTCTAACCCACATGCTGGGCTCACGTACCAGAGAGCAGCAAGGTAGCATTTTGCGGCAGCGGCGTCCTGGGTGGGCCACCCTCCCTCAGTAAGCTGAGGCAGAAGTGGCCGCACTGGTCTGAGGAGGCGAGAGAGTTTTCTAAAAGCTCATGGTAAAAGCTGGAAGCCCTGGCTATCAAATCATCACTTAGACTTTGGTGCGACTGTCCTGCTGTGGGTAATTTCCAGACTCTGCAAGGTGAGCTGTCAGGAGAAGACACCAGATCCCGCAGCATCTGGGGGCTCTCCATCCATTTTAACTGAGTGCACTAATCGAGTCACCTGCTCCAAAAGGAGAGTGGCCCTGTCCGTGCGGTCTGCATTTCTCATAGCATGTCAGCACTGAGCCTTTACCCTTCCAGGAAACACTGGGGTCTCGTCCTCCTGGTGAAGAACAACAAATGGCTGGTAACTTTTCCTGGAATTAATGAATCATGGGATTTCAGAGTGGAGTCAGCGCTTAATGAGCTCGTCAGTAAAGCGCTTCCCTTACAAGCATGGTGCCCTGAGTTGGGATCCACAGCACCCGGCGAGGTTAGCTGCGGTGTTGCGTGCCTCTAACACCAGCCCTGGGGCTGTGGGGGTGGAGACAGGCAGGTCTCTGACAGTTCCTGATCAGACAGCCTAGCCAAGCTTAGGGCTTCGTGAGAGACCCCGTGTCATAAAATAAAGCAAAGGGCGGTTCATTTTCGAGTTCTGCTCCCTGCTGCAGAGGCCTTCTGCTCTGCTCCTCAATAGACTTTGCCTCCTCAAAACAAGAGCGTAAAGAGAGGTGGTGAGCAATTAAAGAAAGCTCCCCGACGTGGGACACACACCACAACACACAGACACAACTACTCTTCGTCAATGAATGAGCACTGGGAGGCTTGGAGTCCTCACGAAGGCCCCAAGTCTTGTCCTGCCATCCGCCAGCGTCTGCCCACCACAGAGCCCTTCACGTCTTTGCTGGAGTGGAGAGCTCTGCTCTTTTGAATCCTCCCTTGGCACCCCTGGGGACAGTACAGGGTGGGCTAGAGCAAGAGATCCCAGCAGCAGCCCAGGGTTGGGACACCTAAGTGCCCGACCTGTGATGTCGAACGGTAGCATCGCCCAGGAGGCTCCGGGCATTCAGGGAAGAGGAGGAGAGACAAGACGGTCCTAGAAGGACAGTCTCGAAATCCTGCTGACGCCCTTCCCCCTCCGTCCATCAGAACCTATGGGATTTCGTCGGGTCAGTTGCTGTGGCAGCCACCAATAAGGAACCTGGATGGTGTCCTGACCATTTACCCCAGGCAGCCACCTTTCGCCTCTTGACCTGAACGCCTACTGATCTTCACAACAGCCGAGAACAGACCCCTGGACACCAAGAAGGCGCTAGATCTGGTGGTGTGAAGATGTAAATGCCCAGCCTGGCCCGCCTGCATCCCAGTCCTCTGTGAGATCCAACAGCCCCACTCACAGTGTCCAAAGATGGCCGCACTCCCGTGCCAGCTTCTCTCCTACGCTCGTCCTTCCTCACTGCCATGAGGTTGTGCTGGCTGGTCTTACGTCAACTTGACACAAGCTAGAGTTTTCGGAAGGGAGTGAACCTCAATTGAGAAAACGTCTTCATGAGATCCAGCTGCAGGACATTTCCTTAATTAGTGGTTGATGGGGGAGGGCCCAGCCCCTTGTGGGTGGCGCCATCCCTGGGCTGGTGGCCCTGGGTTCTATAAGAAAGCAGGCTGAGCAAGCCATGGGGAGCAAGACAGTGAGCAGCACCCTCCACAGCCTCTGCCTCGGCTCCTGCTCCAGGCTCCTGCCCTGTCTGAGTTCCTGTCCTGACTTCTTTCAGTGATGAACCATGCTGTGGAAGTGTGAGCCAGACAAACCCTTTCCTCCTCTAACTTGTTTTTTGGTCATGGTGTTTCATCTCAGCAGTAGAAACCATAACTAAGACGCTGAAGGAACAGCCAAGCTATCCCGAGGCGGGCGGAGACTGGCCCAGTCAATGACGTCAGGACCGCGAGCTCCGTCTCCTAAGTCAGGTGATGCACCTGTGGCCGGGGCTCTTTCCCCCCCTTTATCCAAACTTACTCTCTGAAGGAGCAACTGAAAGCCCCTCTCCTGGATCTTCCCAGCTGCCTCATCCTGAGCAGAGATCCTTCTAAACGCACTTCTGCTGGGCTCACAAAGGACCCTTTAAGTCTCGGAAGGCCCACCCACCCAGTTGCCCATGGCGGCCCCGGCTCGGCACGGCACACAGCCATTTCCACTTAGGAAAGGACTCTGCTGTCAACAGTGCACACGTGCCATCACCCACGCCCTTGGGATGTCTCAGGAGGTGAGGATCCAGGGTCTACTCTACCACAGGTGCATGACGGTAGAGCAGCCGGGCGGTGATGCTGTGCTCTACCCTGAGGAGGCCAGCACCGCCCTAAGATGGCGCAGCCTCATTGGGACTCACAGCACTGACTCGGACTGTGTGTTTCCCCTCCATTTACACCGAGCACAGGCAGAATCTCCTGTGGTCACTGATGTTGCTTCTGTTTCCCTCAGACTCTTGCCTCTTGGCCAGCTGAAACTTTGCCCCCCTGGGGACAGCAAACACACACACGCAGAAATCCCGGGGTGAGCGCACACCTGCTGCACAACCCACTCTCAAGTCCCCAGAAAGGACAAAGCGCCCCAACTTCACACTAATCCTTCTGAGCCCAAGGGCCCAGGGCATAGCTAAACGGGAGAGGCACAGAGGGATGGTGGCAGAGACAGGGAGCCATCCCGGCCGGTATCCGCTGCCAAACTGCTCTTGTTGGCCAGGAACGTACCCTAGCAGTGGCTTCCCAGCCCTGTCTAGACGATCTCCAACATTACATAACTCACAGTGGGGGAATACTTTCCCGCTGACTGCAGACTAGTCCACAAAGGTCACTGATAAAATAATGTTTTGAAGTGGTATGAAAATCACTCAAAAAACCCAAGAAGCTGGAGGGCACGCCACACCCTTGCTCTTTGATACTGATTGGTAGATAAAATGAAGTCTCAGGCCTGCCGGGCCTAGATTCTGGTCAGGTTTGGGAAGCATGGAAAAAGCCCAGCTCATCTCCTTGCCAGCAGATTGAGGGTGACTGTCCAGGGACTGGGACAGCCCCCCAGCTGGCTGACGGCCTAATGACCACACAGGACAGTTGCCCTGGTTGGAGCGTTGCTGAGCTGACCGACGCACGAGGCATTTCACAGTCATCTTGTAATGGGTTTGACTCAAAAGAGAAGGGAAAATAGAGAAGAGAGCAAATAGCAAAGAAGGCAGGAAGGCGGGGGCATTATGGGAACAGGGGAGGCCCACCCCAGCCCGCTCAGCAGGTCTCAGAACTCCAGCAAGGCTTGTCACTGATATCCAGTGTCTGGGGCTCAGTCGCGGCCCTCCATGTAAATGCTGCAAGCCCAGCTCTGCCTCTCTTGGCTTCTACAACTGCGGTGAGGCCATGCATTTATCTCCAGGCCCAGACAGGGGCTCTTCCTCGAGAGGCTGGCCTAGCAGCCTGATAGCAAACCTGGGGTCCAGGCTGGACTTTCAGGGGGATTCCCAATCTGCGTTCTGCCACACGTGTCTACGAACTGACAGGGAGTACAGAGGCTTTTCCGGTTACACTCTCCCCCACCCCACCCCACCTCCCCGCATGGATGCTGTCACTTTAAATACTGACCACTTTGTGATAGGCATTCTCTGTGAGATTTGAGGCATCTGCTCCTGGCTGCCCTGTCCCTTAGAGACTCTGTTTGATCTACTGATTTATGACTCACGATAATGTTTCTCTAAGTCCTGGCTGACCAATCCCCTGACCTCGGCAAAGCCCCTCTCTGCTGCCGAGTGAGGCTGAGCCACCTGTGACCAGGAGTGGAGCCTCCTACCATCTGTCCCTGTGTCACGAGCATGTGTCAGAGCAGCGTGATGGGCGCATGGGGACTCAGAACCAAGTGTGGCCCTGGCAAGTGTCGCTCTGTCAGTCACCCGCTCCTGAGGCCACAGAGGCTGCAGAGCCAGGAAGTCAAAGGACACTGCCACCATGAGGCTCTTTTCTATCCAGAGCCATCTTCAGTACCCAGAAACAGGGCAGCTCAGTCGGTACAGTGCTGCTTCCCGGGCATGAGGACCCCGTGAGTTCAGATCCCCAGCACCCACATAAGCCAAGCACGGTGCTGTGTCTGTAAGCCCAGCACTGAGAGGTGGGGACAGGTGAATCCCTGGAGCTCGCTGGCTAGCCAGTCCAGTCTAGTGGATAAGCTTCAGGCTTAGCGAAGAGAACCTGCTCAAAAGAACAAAACACACAGTAACAACAACAAAGCAGAGGACAAGAGAGGGAGACATCCAGTGTTGAGCTCTGCTCCGTACGTGTGCACCCATGCACATGTACAAATGCATACACCTGTGAGCACCACAGGTGCACTAAAATAACCAAACAAACAACAGATGGAGTGTTCGGGACAAACGGACTTCAAATGACAGCAAGCCCGGCCAGGGAGAAGTGGAATGCTCATGGCTGAGACATCTCCTTCCTCGTGGCTAGGTAGGCAGACAGAGCTGGTGGGGTAGAGGAGGTATCAGCACACACTGAGCTCCGGACATGGTGTGTATTCTGCACAGAAGCACAGAGATGCCCGCTCAGTGGTTGAGGAGTGCTGGACACTCTAAGAGTTGGTTCTGAGAGTTAGATTGGTTAGATTGGTTAGAAGCAAATTGTGGATTCATGTTGGTTACTTTCCACTGCTGCGACCAACATGCTTGACAAAAGCATCCTGTGGGTGCACACAAGACAGAAGCTCCCTCCCATCGGGGTGGGCCAGGAAGCAGAGAGAACACCTGGAAGCAGGCAGGTGTAAACCTTCCACACCTCACCCCCTAGTGACCCACGCCCACAGGCCAATCTGCATCTAGCATCTCCAGAGACTCCCAGTATCCCTAGCAGGAGCCTGTTGGCATTATGCAGCCATACCACAGTATCTCCCCTTGGGACCTCAGGGTGCTAAGATTTCTGTATGCAAGGAGCCAGCAGGGGTGCGTGGCTCCTGCAGAGACAGCAGTGTCCTTTCAGAAGCTCTGGCTTCAGGAGTGAGCAAAGCTTGATCCTCACCCCACTTAGCGTCTCTCCAGGTTGAACAATTTCTAGTATCCGTTTCCCAGCAGGGTAGGAGAACTTGGGAGGTTTTTAAATATAAGTAAATCTAGCCTGGATTACAGAGGTCTTAGGGCACAGTGGGCGCTGAATGACCGATACTTTTGGATGAGAAGTTGGTTTCCCATAGGGTACTTGATTTAAGATAGATATTTAATTTCTGTTCCTAAAAACTTTGTGGGAACTGACTTTTAAGGAAAGTGTGAGAGACATTTCAGACTCAAACCTAAACAGGACCCAGGAAGCATGTGCATTTTTAGCTCCAATGAATCTCCACATGTCCCCTCTCCCAAAGCGGACTGAGGCTGAGTTTTCTCAAAGGTAACTTGAGTTGTGTGCATTAGAAAGACAAGCAAAGGAAGCCAGTGAGAGGCATGACCGAGCAGCCAGCAGCCTCTTCAGAACAATTTCTGGGCGTGCAGAAGGAAGAATAGTCCAGAAACCCTCCCCACTGATCAACACCCTGTGTGGACATCCTGGAGGGTGTCTGGGCATCAGCTACTGTCAACAGGACTCCTCAGCCCCATGAGGAAGCTGTCAGAAGCATGGAGAGACTAGGTCAGAAACCACACAGAAAGCCTAGTTCCTGGATGAAACTAGAGGAGCCCCAGACGCTTCCTGCTGGCCTGTTGAGCTGTGTATCTCCCTCTGTTTGTTGAGATGTGGTGAACTTGAAACCCAGACTTCCTTCAAGTACAATTCCTTCTGGTAAGACATGACATGGTTTCTGCTGTAGTTTGTACTTTCCAGTTGCGGGCTAGGTGACAGGATGTGCTGGGGGGCCTGGGATGTCTTCCCATCAGTGGGAGGAGGGTCCTTCTGTCCACTCTAAGGTCCTTCCCATTCTATGGTCCATGATCACAGGCTGTACCTCTCCCAAGAAGGTAATACCAAAATGGACACGATCATGCCCAGGCCATCTGCCCAGGGACACCACACCACCATGACAACTGGACCTGAGGCTGTGGTGTTGGTGGTGCTCCACTGCCTTGGAGCTAAGGGGTGAGGAAGGCAGGGGCTGTGAGAGCCCCTGGCATGACCAGGACACCTAGGGACCATATTTAACACGGAAACAGCACCAACGGCCAGGCTCTCCTGCAAACATGTCACCGGGATGTTGTATGAACTCAGGTCCTGAAGGCACCACAGTGGGAGCTGTGCCCGGGTCTACCAAGGGCTCCCGCCACGCCGAGCACAGCCCCCAAACCCTCCTCGTTTGTCTGTCTTAAAACACGGTTCTTAAAGACCCTTAACTGTTTTTTTTAAAGATTTATTTCCTTTTTAATTTTGTGCACCTGAGTGTGGGTACCAGGAAATGGCGTTGGATCCTCTTGAGCCGGAGTTACAGGTTGCTGTGAGTCACAGTTGGGTGCTGGGAACCGAACTTGGGTCCTCTGGAAGAGCAGCCAGCACTCTCAACTGCGGAGCCATCTCTCCAGCTCCCTGAAAAGAACCTTTGTTTCCACGTTGTCGGTATTCACAGATCTGTTCTAATGTATTTACCACACACGCGGCAGTTCAGATGAAATCCAAGAACTTGTCGCTCTCAACTGAACTCCACAATATGGGCCGCCCTCGGGTGATGTGACTTTGGAGCTACCCGGTTATTTTTCTACGTCAGCTCTGTACATACAAGCCAGATTTAAAGCTCAACTCACAAGGACCCTGACTTCTTCACTGCCTGTGTTCACCTGTCAAGACAAGGCTCAAAACACTACAGAAAATGCTTTCTCACTGTTGCTCAAAGGCAACCAAGCGATGAGCAGCACCAGGCATAGTGCTGGATGTCAACCCAAACAAATATTTCAGAGAATTCTAATTTAACACAGTATTGATCAAATAGCTCTTGCGTTCAAAGTCGTGTGCTCACTCTGAGAGAGACAGGGAGGGAGGGGGAAGTGCTTATGGACCAGGAGGCAACATTAACTTATCCTGCAATGCTGTCTGTCCCCATTCTGAGGGCTTTTCAGGGAGGCCTGTCACCTATGTTCCACGACCATCAGCGCCCCCAGGCCTGTCTGCAGGCCATGCCGGGCAGTAGATTTCTATACATACTGCCACCAGTGCTGGAGGCCAAAGGTGTCCTCAATAAGTCAGGGACCCCAGGACTTGGGTCCATATTTCCACTGAGTCATTGCTTTGCTTGGCAAGTGTCCGTCTGTCTGGTGTCTATGGCTATTCAGAGATGTGGAGAATTCCTCACTACCCCGCCAGTCCTGTCAGACATAGTCTGTGTGTCTATGCCCTCCAAGAAAATAGGTCACAAACGCATGGCTCAGGGTCCCTTAGAGTTGAGGTTTAAATCTGGTTCAGATGTTGAAAATAGGAACGAACACTCTCTCTCTTTCCCTCTCTCTCTCTTTCTGTGTGTGAGTGTGTGTGTACAAAGCAAAAATTGCAGTTTGGATCTATAGAGACTCTAAATTAACACAAATTGAGAGGCTGTGGGTCAGAAACAAGTGTTTGGTAGCTGTGGAATGGTGTAGGGTTTTCTCCTACACCGAAATAATAGGCTTTATTGCGTGATACTGATATTTAGAGTTTAATCATCAATAATTATCAGTAATTATTAGTATTTGGCTGTGAGTGGGATAATTATGCAAGTGGTGTCCTCTTTTTGAAATGGAAAAGTGGGGTGACACTACTGAAACAGCCAATTTAACCCCAGGAGTTCTCACTCCCTAGCCGGTGGTGAGCAGCACCAAACATGTACACAGGGCCGTCCTGCAGTGGCCACCCGCCCCTAGCGTGCGCGGGACGTCCTTATGTAAAGCCTGATTGGGAAGTGAAGCCAGTCTGAGCAGAGGTCCCCCAGGGAGAGCTAGCCCACCCCACCTCACCTGAGGAGTGTGTCTCAGGCCTGAGCAAGGATCGAATGCCAGGATCTGTGCACAACACAAGTTCTCCTTGGGTGTGTCTGGGTGATGCTCCTGCCTCTGCACCCCTAACGAGCTTCCTGGAAATGCTAGAACCCTGGTCTACAGACCATACCTTGAGAGAGGGAGGTTCTGGGCCCACAGGCTGCACACTTGCTGTGCAAGGACACCGTGTCCAAATCTCAGAGTAGGAAGTCAAGCCAGACCTCGCCTCTGGCCTCTGAAGCACACGGGGCCTGCAGGTCACCCGTACAGTGGGTCTTCTTATACCTGTGGTCTGCAAAGGAAGGGATTGGCCTGTGGATCACATTTGAGCAACATCAGATCAGCGTTGGGAAACGCCACCCCACCCCTGCGCCCCATCGATGCGTGTTGCTATGGGCTCTCTTCTACAACTCTTCACGCAGAATACCCTAAAATGCGACGTTACAGGCCTTCAAGATGGCTCAGCAGGTAAAGGTGCTTGCTGCCACACCTGGCAGCCTGAACCTCATCTCCAGGATCTACACAGTAGGAAGAGACAACTGCCTCTTGCCGGCTTGTTCTCTGACCTCCACACGTTCACCATGGTGCACGCACACAAATCACACACACATAAATACACATGAATAAATAAATCGCAGTTAAATGGCTTTAATGTGATGTTTTCCTGCAATCTTCACAGGTGAGGCTTTATATGTAATCACAGCATGTCTCATACATCTCAGATTTCATCTTTTGTATGTACATATGTATGCATATTTTCTCTCACACAAGTAATTAAAGTAGAGAATTGATGGTCGCTTGTTTCCATGTGGCTTCGGTGGTCACAGTTAGAATTTTGAGACTGGGACAGCTTCCCCATGCACACACTTGACTTCGGTTGAGGAATGATAAATTTGATCTCTCTGACCAAATACTGTTGGTAGAGAGGCAGACGCTAAGAGATTCTATTAAACAGATGACGGGAGTCCATGTCTGAAAAATACGAACGCAGAAAACAGGAACATCCACCTCATTAAACTGTGTGTGTATGTGTGTGTGTGTTTATGTGTATGTGTGTGTATGTATGTGTGTGCTTATGTGCATGTGTGTGTGTATATGTTTGTGTGTATATGTGTGTGTGTATGTGTGTATGTGTGTGTGTATGTGTGTGTGTATGTGTGTGTATGTATGTGTGTGTATGTGTGTGTGTGTATATGTGTGTATATGTGTGTGTATGTATGTGTGTAATATGTGTGTGTATATGTGTGTGTATGTGTGTATGTGTGTATGTGTGTGTATGTATGTGTGTGTGTATGTGTGTGTGTATGTGTGTGTTTATGTCTGTGTATGTATGTGTGTGTGTATGTGTGTGTGTACATGTTTATGTGTGTGTATGTGTGTGTATGTATGTGTGTGTATGTGTGTGTGTGTATATGTGTGTATATGTGTGTGTATGTATGTGTGTAATATGTGTGTGTATATGTGTGTGTGTATGTGTGTATGTGTGTATGTGTGTGTATGTATGTGTGTGTATGTATGTGTGTGTGTATGTGTGTGTTTATGTCTGTGTATGTATGTGTGTGTGTATGTGTGTGTGTACATGTTTATATGTGTGTGTATGTGTGTGTATGTGTGTGTGTGTATGTATGTGTGTGTATGTGTGTGTGTGTGTGTGTGTTTCCAAGGAAGGTCGTTCAACTCTAAAGCCAGCATGAGGACAAAAATAGATAGAAACCCATAAAGGACATCCAACATAAGATTGATGTCAAAGAGATGACAGGGAATAACAGGAAGCCATTGTAACACCAGATATAAAGTTAAGTGTGGGCCAAGGGCATAGAATGATTAACAGGTATTTTGTCTGCACACCTGTTTGACATAAACCAACTTTTTACCAAATTGCAAGCAGCCCTGCATACTGCTAACAGTCTGCTGACTGCCTATTCAGTATTGACACTGGCGTACGTCATTACAGAGAGCTGGCTGAGCAGCGGGTGAGACTGTGTGTGGGCCTGCTGTCTCTCGGATGTCAGAGGCCCCGTCCCCTTGCAGATCCTGAGGCCCCGCTGGGCTGTTTGGGAAAAGTCTGCGCTGTCTGGTGGGTCAGAGCCAACTTCTTGGCTCAGACTTATTTCCCTGCTTCTCAATAGAACTTTCCACAACCTTGGTCCTTTTTCCTCAGGGAGAAGAAAAATTACTTGTGAAACTGATATGGACTTGCAGAATGATGTAATGCAGAGAAGGTTGTTCTCATTGTCAGCTTCACGGGAACGGGAATTACCTGGGAGACGCGTCTCTGAGGGTTTCCAGAGAGGCTGAACTGAGGAGGGAAGCCACTGAATGTGGGCGGCACCATCCCATGGGCTGGGATCCCGTACTGAATAAAAAGGAGGAAGAGTGCCAAGCTCTCTGCTTCCTGCCTGTGGCTGCAGTGTGACCAGAGGCCTTGTGCTCCCAACGCCTTGCCTTCTGCCCCATGGTGGACTGGACCTACCCCTCAGACTGTGAGTCAAAATTCATCTTTGCATTGCTTCTCTCAAGAGTTTTACCACAGCAACAAGAAGAATAACTGACGTAATTACCCAAATAAATCCATGCTCTGAAGCAAGATCATCATTGAATTCTTCCCATGTCAGTTTTATTAAACCTCTCGTAGTGTAATGCTTTACATAATAAATTGGACGTGGTGTAACAACAGCCTTGGGAGAAACAGCAGTCTCTCCTCCATAAGACATGCAGGGTGGAATCTCCGTGAGCTTGCAGGACTCCAGTGCCCGCGATACAGCCGGACCAGGTGGCTCAAGATTTCCAAAGCTCCTGGATGGACTGGCAAAGTTGGGGTCAACAGAGGAAGCATTTGTTCCAGACCAGGGGTTTTCTGAGCTTCATCTGACTGGACTTCTCAACGTCACTGAGACCTTGAGAGGGGGATCTCTGTCCAAAGCCCACGCCATCCTGTGCAGGAAAAATCAATGTCCCACCCTCAAAGAGGGCTTGGCTGTGGACAGTGGAAGGCAATGTAATGAATGGTGTTTGGGAGTGGAAGCTGCCCACTTGCCTGGCCCAACTATTTTTTGTCCTTCTGAGGAGGCTTATAAAGAATTCATCCTGCGTCAGGTTAGCCTGGAGATGCAGCGACAAAGACAGCATTCCCCTTCTCCCAAGCAGTCCGTACTTTACCAAGAAAGATTCTAAAAAAGAGTAGAGCTTATACCAGGCCAGAGAGAGTAGGGGAGACCCGGGCCCCAAGAGAGACCCTGCAGGCAGGGAGAGGATGAACGCAGGACCTGGCTTGGCTGAGCTTCACCTGCAAGCAGCAACTGGGTGAATAGGAGGGGGCAGTGGAGGCAGAGTTCATCCTCCTGGAAGGGGTGTGGGTGTCAGCCATGCTCAAAAGATAAGTTTCCTCCAGGGACCATAACAAAAGGCCTTTGCCTAGGAGACGTGGGACCATCATGTTGGTCTTGTTTTATTCTATGCAGGGTGATGCTTAACTCAAGCCATATTTGTAAAGAAAAAATAGACACCAGAGGAAGGCCAGAACTGTCCTGTGTTAATTCAGAGAGGGGCAACGTGGGAAAGATACTGGGTTAGCAGATGCTGAGCTCATTGCATGCTGGAGACTGAATGCAGGAGACTGAGGATGCAGGGGAGAGGATGCTGGGGAGAGGGAAGAAAGGATGCTGGGGAGAGGATGCTGGGGACAGAGGATTCTGGGGACAGAGGATGCTGGAGACAGAGGATGCTGGAAATAGAGGATGCTAGGGTTGGAGGATGCTAGGGTTGGAGGATGCTGGGGACAGAGAATGCTGGAGACAGAGGAAGCTGGGGACAGAGGATGCTGGGGACGGAGGATGCTGGGGAGAGGATTCCAGGGATAGAGAATGCTGGGGAGAGGATGCTGGAGACAGAGGATGCTAGGGAGAGGATGCTGGAGACAGAGGATGCTGGGGAGGGGATGCTGGGGAGAGGATGCTGGGTCAGTGAGTGTTAGGTCTGATAATGTTATTCCCAAAGATTCTCTGGACATGAGAGCTTTGTGGTGGAGGCACATACTGGCTAGAGAGAAATAACTGAGTTTGAGGAGGGACAATACAGGGTTTGAAGAGATGGGGGAACCCACGCTGCGTTCTTAGAGATTTGGTTCCCCATGGCAGTTGAACAATGAATAGAAGCCCCGGAGAGCTGCATGGAGAGCTGCAGCGCCCTCTTCCTGCTCTGATTGGAAAGGATGGCCATAACACTCACAGTCAGCAACTCACACCTCGGAGTCCTCCAACAGCCCTGCCTCTGGGGTTACTCTTAGCATCTCTACTTTACAGACACCCAGGCTCATGGGGCTCAAGGCAGCCTTCCAGCAAGAGGGAAGCAGTAAGACTGATGCATGGGGCACTGGTTACTGAGTCTGTGCTAGTGACCTTTGCCCTCTGTTGTCTCTTTGTAAAGGTATATCTTAGCACTGGTCAAGTTCTCAAGTCCTTTGAAAAAGAAGCCAAAGCATCCTTCAGCCTTCGATCATCTCAAATACACAGAAGCTAAGAATTCTGCACACAAGATCCAGCAGAACTGCAGTCCTACAGAAACAGCAACATCAACTCTGACATCAGGAGTGCACAAAACTCAGCCACACCTTAGTCCTTCTCAAAGATGTGAGACTTTTGGTGTCAATTTCTCAGAGGGATGAAGAGGATCTCAAACATTTAAAGAGTTAATAAATTCTGGCTTGTTTACAGAGACCCGAGGGTACGGTGGGAACCAAGCAATGCGTCTGTCTGAAAAGGTGGACATCACAGGTGGACGTCACAGGTGGACGTCACAGGTGGACGTCACAGGTGGACGTCACAGGGCGTATTTGAATTAAGACAGTGTTAGATCACATCTCTAAGAACTGTGGAACACAGAATTGACTTTCTAGGAAAGACAAAAATTGCTTAAGAAGAATGAGCAAGTGGACAGCTTGGATTTTGTTTAAGAAGTGAGGTCTATATACCTCTATGCAACTTTAGGTGGTTGCTTCAACACAAATGAATTGCACCTTGGCTGTGAAATCCAAGCTTCATGGTGCTCCTTTGAGACCAAGAGATTCAGTCCTAGACCTATTGCATGCTGGGAGTACTGTATCTGAGGCAGAGACCAAGCCAGTATCAAAGGACAAGGTGGCTTCTTTTCCAACCTGGGTTTACCAAGCTGGGCTGATGATAAACTGTACAGTATCAATGGGTCACATGATTACTGATTAAACTAAAACATTCTGTGTGAAATAGTTGGGAAGCACCAGAAAGATGGTGCTTACAAAATCCACCTGTTCTAGAATAAACCCCATGGCATCTCTCCATCTCCAAAGCAGGATGGATGGTTAGCTGGCTCAGGTCACCATGTGGATGTGTCATTTCATACTGTTCACTGGAGAAGTGAAGAGCAAGAACATTCCGGGATGACCAATGGGCTCTGAGTGAGAAGGTGAAGCAGACCAGGGAGCAGTGTGCTGCCTTCCTCGGGACACCCCACTGGAGGGACAGGATCTGGCTGCCTTTCATCTCATCCAAATCTCCACTGAGGACCCTCCCACCCAAGTCGAGGTCCCAAGGTCCTGGTGTCAGGAGTCAGCAAACCTCACACTGCTTCCCTTCATACATTTCCCCTCCCAGACTCACATGTGCCGGGGATGTTTGGGATGGAGGGTGAGCAAATGAGCCATTGTCAGCTCTGGCAAGAAGCTGTAGCTCCAGAAAACAGAAAATCCCCATCACATGTCTTCTGCCATGATGCTTACCCCAAGCAGATCAACGCAAGTGTTGGCTGGATTTCACGTCAACAATGCACGAGCTACAGTCATCTAGGAAGAAGGATATTTATCAAGAAAGAAAATCCAGTGGACTGGCCTTGGGCAAGTCTGTAGGGCATCACTTTCCTGATTGATGACTGATATGATAGAGTGCAGCTCACTGTGGGCGGTACCACCTGTGGGCAGGTGATCCTGGGCGCTATAAGAAAGCAGACGCGCATGCGCGCGCACGTGTGTGTGTGTGTGTGTGTGTGTGTGTGTGTGTGTGTGTGTGTGTGTAAAGAGACAGAGAGAAAGGAACTTATACCTTGCTAAACAAAGATCACACGTCATTCATTTATGTAAAATTCTAGAAAAAAATAGACGCCAACAAGCTCAGTAGATCTCTGGAATAAGAGGAGAGGTCTTGTGGAACGGTGTTTTGAATTTTTTGACTTGTGCATCCTGATGTCTCACCGCGGCTTTAATTTGAGAACCATTTCACGGTCTTACTGGTCTTCTGTACAGCATCTGGTCCTTTTAGTTGTGTCTTCTGCCTTTTTACACTTGAGTGTCAACACTATAGTGAACCTTTGAACCTATGTCATACGAACAAACATGAGGTGTGAGAGTGTATAAAATATTGGAAGATTTCAAAAGCCAACTCCATGGTACTGCCTCCACCTTCTGGGCTCTTTGCCATGTGATTAATACTGCAGCTTCTGACAGTGCTGTCACATGGGCCAGTGCTTACATGCACACACACACACATACACACACACACAATCACACACACATATACACATACATATACACACACACACACATACATATACACACACATACTCACACTCACACATACACTCACACACACACTCACACACACATATATGTTCTTCACATTCCTGGATTGAATATGCTCAGTTATGGAGAGTTGTAGTTTAAATGCTTCTCAGCCCAAATTTGCTGCTTTTTCAAATGTTGGTTGCACAGATTGTATAAGTCTGTAGTTTGTGGAGTGTGCACAACTGTGTGCCGGGGTGGTCCCTTAAGATGAGACTGTAGTTTGCAGAGCACGCACAAGCCTGCGCACCAGGAAGTCTCTGTCAGATTTCATGTCAGTTTTCTTGACTCTGCATCAGTACCTGTAGAGCACCAGTCCCCACCCAGAGGCTGGACGCACCAATGTCTTCTCCCCACGTGGCCATTCACTGGGGACAGGAGAAGCACGTCTGAGCAAGCGGGGGAATGAGGCAGTAGGGCAGGAAGCTGGCGGCCCCGTGGGGCTCAAGGTGGATGTGGGTTTCAAGGTATCTCCATTTCAGAGGGTTGCTGGTCCCCAGAGGGCCTCTGATTGCAGACAAAGTGGAAAACAAATTGAGGACACTTCCAAACCAGGGACACCCCTCCAACTGCAGGCTCCCTGTTCCTGGAGAGGGAACAGCAGGAGAGTCCAGCTGGGTGACTCCCCTTGTTAAACCGGCCTGGATTCTAGGACCACGGCTCCAGACAGACGTGTGACTGGTCCTAAGCTGCACTTCACACTGTCAGGTCTGGCTGGCTTCACGCCACTCCCCAGATATAGCTGGGCGTGGTGGGTGCAGTGCTCCCCACAGCCTCTCCAACTTCCTATACTGTGTCTCTTGTCACTAAAGCTAGAGCTCCTTGCTTTCCCATAGAAAACACAGGGAGCCTGTCGGAAGCAACACCAGTAAACTGGATCCACTGAATTCAGAGCCCAACCAGCATCTGACACAATTAATACACACATGTACAAGTGTGCACTGGGGCATGCACACACACACACACATATACATACACACACACTCACATGCATGCAAATGCACTCTCACACACGTATACACACATACACACATGTACAAGTGCACAAACTCACACACACACACACATATACACACATACACACATGTACAAGTGCACCAACTCACACACACACACACACACATACACACATACACATACAGGTACACACACACTCACACGCACACATATACACACTCACACTCCATTCTCCCCCGTGAGCTATGAGGCAGAGAGATCCCCAGTGACCCTGACGGTACATCGGAGAGCTCACAGGACAAGGGAACATTCTCCCATCAGTCTCAGTTACCTCTACCTTAGGAAATTCCCTGTGAAAATATTATTAGCTTGTCACAGCTTCGTCAGGCCTTATGAACCCAGATCAGCATTTCACCTAAGGAGAGAGACATGGTCTCTCCGTAATGAGCAACGTCGTCCATGTCCTGTGCCGCAGGAAAGTTAATTAATTGCTGTCCAACATGTTGATTAGGGTGGTTTTCCTGCTCTCCAGCCATGACTTACTCAGAGAGCCTCAGGTTGGCACAAGAAGCCGTCAGCTCACATTCCTCTGTGCTGGAGCGTGTGACAAAATGAAATTTTCATTAAGGCAAAAAATACTGTAATTTGCAGTGCACCACTATGGCAGGTCGCCGGGTGTCCTAGGCAGACACCAGCCTCGTGCTCTGTGTTGCTGACAACCTGAGAGCCAGCAGGCTTGCAGCTAGACTGAGCCACCGGTCGCTAGCCACCCGTGGGGAGACATCAGGTTCTCTCCCCCATTAGCAAAAACTCAAGCTTTACCCGAAGAAGGTTTTTCTGAAGGGAAGACGATAAGCAAAAGCCATCTTGGGAGGAAGCAACCTGACCTAGATGGGGACAGCTGTGCGTCAGGGACTGGCTGCCCGTGCTGTCCCTGCTCGCGCTGTAAACATCCGAAACTGCCTTCGTAGACAGGTAACATCAGGTGTACGCGGCAGTCCCCGGCTGCAGAGGGGACGGCCCACTGACTGCCCTGATGGTCGTGGATGGTGCTGCGGGCCCTTGGCAGAGAGACAGCACGCAAAAGAACATCGCGGGAATCTTTACCGGAACGCAAAAACTCCCTGGCTGCTGGCCAGCTTGCCAGTGGCTTTACAAGCCGAGAGGTTTATAAAAAGCATAATATGTTCTCCGCTTCTAAAATTATAACAAAACATCAATAAAACTGTCCAGATAGAATTTGCATTCCGGTTAGAGCTCTTAAAGAAAAAATATTAGCATATATGCACATAAAACAGAATGTTCTCGGCCTGTTTGATTGCAGTGCTCCGCTGGCTTCGCGCTCTGTACCAGGACTCGGGTTTGCAGTTGGATCAGGCTTGGCTTCTGCCTCACGTGTGCTTCTAGTTATCTTTCAAATTTCAGAATCAAGTACTCCCTCACCCCTCATTTCTCCCCTCTCCTAACCCTGTAAAGTCAGTAAACTCACTGGCCTTTATCGGGCACCGGCCTGGAGTTAGTGATTGCTTGACACCAGGCCTTACGTGGCATTTCAGTTGCCTCCACCCAATGAGGCTAAAGCCTTCTGACGACTATTCCCTTGGAAATGGTGTTTAGGAGTTGTTACAGTTCAAATCTGCAGCAGCCCCGAGAGGCTCGTGTTTTGAGTGTTTTATTCCCATCTAGTGGTGCTTTTGATTGTCTGTTTTAGTTTGTTTGTTTGGTTTGTTTCTTGTTTGTTTGTTTTTCAAGACAGAGTCTCACTAGATAGCTCTGGTTGTCCTATAACTTACTGTGTAGCTCAGGATGGCCTCAAACTCACAGAGATCCTCCTGCCTTTCTGTCTTTTGAGTGCTGGAATTAAAGGCATGCGCCATTTTTTCTGGAAGGCTGTGGGGTCCTTAGGAGGCCTGGCCTTACTGGTAAAAATGGATCCCATGGGCTGTGAAGGTGATAGCCCAGCCCTCACAACCATGCACTGGCAGCAATGCAATGCTGTACCTTCCCATTACAGTGAGCTGAGACCTTTTGAGATAATGAGCCAAAATATATCGTTCTTTGCTTATTTCTGTCACTTATTTTGGTCAGGGCGATAGGGAAGTTACTAATGCATGCTGATGTCATATCAGTCGTCGTAACAGACAACTAGGATGCCCAGAAAATCTACCAAATGTACACCATGAAACGTAAGAATGCCCCGTCCCCATTGTGAGTGAACAGTGGGGGAAAGGCCCAGTCCTTGTGCCTCGAGAAGAATGCAGGATGCCTGTCTCCTCCCCAGGATAAGATGCTGTATGGTTTTCCCATGAAGACCTCTACAGTTTCCTCTGAGTAGAAGAAAGTGAACCCTGCCCTTCTCCAGGTCCACCGAGTTGGTACAGGCGTACAGAGACATGGCTTCTGCACGATTCTATCTGGTTTTCAAGTTTTTATAAACCTTACCAAGGCTGGCATTCACTCAGATCCTGCAGAACATCAGCCTGAAACTCTAAACGCTAGACCCCAGAGGAGGGGTTCGGAATTCATTTTTTCCACTAAACACTCAAATGAAAAGGAGGCAGAGGGGTTTGGAGGTGTTACACATCATTCTGAAGATAAAGCCTTAAGACGGCAAAGTATTAAAGTTCAAGACTTGTAGGTAATGCTGTCCCTCGAGGCAAACTCTCACCCTGAAACGACTCAGTGTCAAAGGAACACATTATGTTCAGTCCAGGATTCAAAACTCAGCCCCCAAAAGCCAATGCAGGTATTTTTACATAAACATGATGACTAGTTCTAACTTCCTCGTGAACACACCAAAAGCATGTGTCCACACTGCGCGGGGTGTGGGAGGAAGGGCTGGAAAGTTCCTCATAACAGGACCATACTTGAGGACAAAGTTTAGATTCTGCAGCCCTAAAATTCTTGCCAGTACTGAACAGTGGCTCAGTGATGGAGTGCATGCCTGGCCCGTCCAGTGAGGAGGAAGAAGAAGCAGAGGGGTGGGGAAGCGGACTGGGAAGGGGAGGGGTGGGGAAGAAGAACAGTAGCATCCCATCGTGGGTAAGGGTGAGTCTCATAAGTCCTGCTCCTTCCTGAGGAGGAATAGGCAGTTAATGGGAAATTCAGACTCCTCAGTGATGTAGCCACTGGTGAGCTAGCTGCTCTTGTTCAAGTAACCTCCCCACCCCCACCCCGCCTCACCCCACCCCACCCCCACGATCATGCAAGCAATCCTAATTAAATGCAATGGACCACAAAAAATATTGCAAGAAAGTAGGAGAACTTCCTGGGAATCATAAGGGGTTGCACTGGAAGGGAGGGGCATAAAGGAGAAAAGAGAAGAGATGACAAAGTACATATATACGTGTGTGTGTGTGTGTGTGTGCATATATACACATATATATGAAATTATAAAAGGGTAAAAAAATTAACCTCTGCCAGAAAACAACTATAAGCAGAGCAAGAACCCCAACAGACAGGCTTACATCGTGTCCTATGGAATTGTTCTACAGCTAACCAGGCCAGATCCTATCAACGAAGGGTGAGCGTTGCAGGCAAAATAATTCAAACATGACCACGTGTTGTGTGGCTTTTCCTGGAGAGACATGAAGAAAGGTCTCATCACCTCAGATAAGCTACCAATAGCAAACCAAAGGCAAACAAATGACCAACAAAACAAAGCAATGACTCCATCCAAGCTCAACTTAATAAAACAAGCTGTGGGCTCACCTACAGGAGCATGGATGGCTCAAAACACCTGTGTCACCACAAATCGCCACCCAGGATGGTCGCAGCTTCACAGCTGCCTGCTAGAATCCCCATCCCCAGGCAGTCATCCACCTCTTACATGCGCAAGATCACGTGCAGGTGGAAAATGGAGGAGCCGCAGGAATCCCAGGGGAAGACAGGCTGACCTCCCCAAACTGTTCCGAGGACCCCGTGTCCTGGATTATCCCTTGGCTGTGACGGTGGAGCTGAGACTCTGAAGTCACTGTAGTGCTCTGACCCGCGAGGGACAACGGTCAAGTTGGACTGGGATGAACCACTTCCCTCCGATGCTGCCCCCCCACCCCCACCCCCACCCCCCACCCCCGCTGCCCCACCTGTCTTTCAGGGTGACTTTTCTTCCCACCCCACATCCACCGGCATGATCAGTTCCCTCCAATCTGGGAGTTGGTAGGGCTTCCTCTATGTGGTGGAAATACTGCTGGGGACCTCCCCAAAGACACCATGGAAGATGCTTATCAACTCCCTCATTCTCTGGACCTCCTCCCCTAGAGCCCAAGGCAGCAGTGTGTAGAGGAAGCTCAGCTTGGAGGACCACGTAGGCACTCTGTCTGAGAGGCCTGTCTTGGAAGAGTCCAGTGCAGCCATAAGGCATGGGAGCAAACAGGCCTTCCATTGGTCACTTGTAAGTCCTTCCACAGGCTTCATGAGGCAAGCCATTCCCATTGACCCTGTCTGAACCTGTTAAAATCAGCTGTGGTTGATGTCATTGGATTTGCTGTAACAAGACCCAGATACATTTTAATTGTCGCCTTAGAACTCCTGGACTGAAATTCTAACTCCCACTACCTCAGAATACTATGGTTTGGCGATGGGATCTCTGTAGATATAGCTCGTCAAGAGGAGGTCATCCTGAAGTGGGGTGGATCCCTGATCTATTATTACTGATACCCTTATAAAAAGCAGGGTGGGGGAGGTCATAAGGGAAGTTGGAAGTCAGGGCAGAAACCTGGAGGCAGGAGCTGATGCAGAGGCCATGGGGGGTTCTGCTTACTGGCTTGCTCCTCCTGGCTTGCTCAGCCTGCTTTCTTATAGAACCCAGGGCCACCAGCCCAGGGGTGGCACTGCCCACAATGGCCTGGGCCCTCCCCCATCAGTCACCAATCAAGAAAAGAGGAAACCTTTTTCCTTTCTCCACCTGTGGGTCACGACCACTTTGGGACTCAAACAACCCTTTCACAGGTGTCGCCTAAGACCATCTGCATATCACGTATTTATATCACGATCCGTAACAGTAGCAGACTTGCTCTCAGGACAATCTTAGGGAAGTGCTTTCTCGGTTGAGGATCTTCTCCCAACGGCTCTCTCTCCCCACGCAGCTCCACAGTCAAGAGCACTGGTGATCCCACATCTGTGGTGGCACACTGGCAGGAGCAGCACACAGGAGCAGGATTTCCTTTGCCCAAAGTTTCATGGGATTCACTCTGTGCTTGCTCTGCCCTGTGTGCTTGGACCAGCATCATGGCGGTTGGAGCACATGGTGGAGAATAGCATCTCCCAGCATGGCTGACCCGCAAGCAGAGGGAGGGGAAACACCGGCAGCCGGATGGCTTTCCCCCCTTTACCCCTTTTGTCCTGTGTGGCCCTCAGCCACTCCTTAGGGTGGACCTTGGTCCCTTGGTTAATCTCCTTCGGTGATTCTAAATCTGACCAACCCAGCTCTGCAGATGAAGTGTTACAGAATGGAGAATGTGATGTCATGCAGCAAACATTTATTTAACACGTGCAAAGTTCAGACAGCAGTGGGCAAGGTCCAGAAGGACTTTAGAATGAATGTT